>CANJKZ010000949.1:102500-426209 GCA_947471745.1 Closterium sp. Naga37s-1 | reverse complement strand
AGGAGCGTAGCAACCGTGTACTCCTCGGAGGAACAGTCGTAAGAGTTCTTGAGCTTTGCAAGACCATTCTTGCATGCTTTCAAGAACTCTCCACCGTCCCTCATCCACCCTCCATCTTATCCATTAGAATGTTTTAAGTGGGATACATAGGGATACACTAGCGTAAGAGCTTCCCTCTAATAACGTGGTAACCTCCGCAAAATGTGCAAGGATTTTGGCGAGGACTTGAAGATACCCACATTTCTCGTCCTTCACCTTGAGTTCTCGTTCCACATCTTCCACTACTTTGCCCACCAAGTAGGAATCAGTGGTGGGTCGGAGGAGTAGCGCTCGATGCACCATGTTATTGGTGCTCCCCCACCTTGTCAGCGTATCCAAAGCAATTGAGTTGACATCAATGAAACCCTTCTCCTTGCAACGGTTTGCAAACTTCATTTTATGCAATAAGGGTCCGGGAATGTGAACGGCAAAGGCCCTAACCTTTTTGAGGGCCGCATCTACCTTGCCATCCTTCAAGAGTTGTTCAACGACGAGGTTGAGAACATGTGCGAAGCACCGCATGTGCCTCGGGAACCCCTTCTCATCCACAAGAAGTTTGATGAGATGATCGTTGGATGATGCATTATCCAACGTGATTCCTATCACTTTCTCTCCAAGTCCCCACTCATCATAAACCGTCTCCGTGAATACATTTATAATAGCCTCTATCGTGTGACTCCTCCAAAAGCTTAGAATCTAACACGCACAGAATGTTGTTGAAATCTTTGTCAATGAAATGTGCCGTGATCACCATGTATGTACGGATGTTGGGCGCCGTCCAAATATCACAAGTGAATGCAATGTTGGAGGGAAGTGCTTGAATGTATGCTCGAGTGCTTGGCCGTCAAGTCGCTTGAGATCGTTTTGCGCGAAGGAATGGTCGCTTGCGGGTTGAGCCACTTCAAGTAGTCCTTCAAGTCTTTGTCTTCGATGGCGGAGAAGGCGATGGTGTCTTTTGAGAAGATTCGGACGAGCCGCTCGCAGTTTTTACGCTCTGTGTAAGGCGTAGTTCGTATCAAGGCACGAAGAATGTCTGCGGTTCCGCCACCATTGCATGTTGCAAGCTCGACTTAAAAAACGTGGGCATACTCGTTTGCATGTTTTGACTTGGCCTGGTTCCACATGGCCATTGTGGAGCTGCCCTTCATGGATATGATGCCATCAACACTCTTGGGGGGACAATAGTTGCAAGTTGCCTGGTCCACTCCATCAATCTTAGAGAACATTTCCCAAATCTTAGCGGTTCTAGTCTTGGCACGCTTCCTACTCGGATGCGGTAGCAGCCATTGTCCATTCTCGAAACGTGGCGAATCGCTCTGACTCTCTTAAATGCAATTAGGATCGGCATTACTCGTAGGTGAGACACTTCCATCTTCGTCACCGTTAAGGACGGGATACCTCGGAAGAAAGGATACTGGAACTCGTTGATGATAACTGCGAATGGAGAATTTAGAGTGTGTAACTTCAGGCTAGTTAAAATGATGAACTCTGGGCTCAAGAGGCAAGGAAGTTAGCTAGTACACTCTCTGGATATAGGATGTCGAGTGAGTTTGGGTGTTTTGGTTGGGGCCTGATGTTGTGATTGCGCTACGGTTGATGCATTGGAAACGAATAAGGTCAATTTTTATCGAGTCGGGTAACTCTTCGTGCAAAGGCGACACCACTTTTTTGCTTGCATTTCGTGATCGTGCGTTCACGTACATGAGTTGTGCTGATCGCCTGCATTTCGTGGCTCAGCAAAACTCTGTCGTGCATTCGCAAGCGGGTGCTGCAATCTTCGCTTGCATTTTCGTGGTCAGCACAGCTCCATCGTGCGTTTACGATCAGGTGATGTGATGTGCTGTGCTGTGGGAATGCATTTCTTTGTCAGCACAACCCCGTCGTGTGTTCACCCAAACCACATGTGAGTTGATTGGCGGTGGCTGCACGAATATATGACTCAGCTGAGGCAGAGAGTTTCCCGCTTCAACAGTCCTGTTTGCGCCAAACTACTGCACATGCTTTCTTCAAGGGTTGCGTTCGTGTGTGTTTTCTGTCAAACTTCTCGATACTTAGCTTAGGTCCAGTCGACATAGAGAGAAACCTTGTTTATTCCGAGACCCGCAAAAATACACGGCGTTTAGTGCATCTGACCACGATTTCAGAGGAAGCAAACCCTAAACATAGATACCCTTCTTCTCGTACTTTCCCAAAACCTGCACGTAAAATCAAACAGGGCGAATTTTCTTGTGTGACCCAAGACTTCTTCGATAAAAAATTCCTTGTTGGGAATACCGGGGGGGGAGAGGGGGTGGGGGGGGGGGGGGATAGAATAGACTTAGTCGAGTACGAGGTACTCGGCGCTCGAGTACTCGACAGTCGAGTATTCGCGTTTTTAGTGAGACATTTGCCTCGACAAAACTCGTTAAATATGTGATTAGACGAATAGTACTCGAGTAGTGAATATTCGTCTTCCACCCTTATTCCCACCCTGTAGCATGTTCTTCACATACTTCAACCGTTTATCAAACACTTTCAACCATAATGGATGCTTCTTCTTTTTTAGCACGTAGTGACGAATCGCAGCTATGATGTGCTCAAGAATGCCGAAGTCCGCTTGGTGCATTATATCTGGCAGCACGGCGAGGCACGCGCTCAACATCGGCACGAGTTCCCACCGCCAACCCCATAGGTAACTCTGCAAGGGCAGAAACACGCACAATATATAGGACAATAGGTAAGTACAAGGATGAGGAAGAACGCGAGGAAAATAAGACAAATAGAGGTGTAGACATGAAACCATACCTTAACGGGGTGTAGAGAGAGCCTCGTCAGATTAGGGTCAATGAGGCCACTCTTTATCCTTCCACAACCTGGTTTTGCTCGGTGGGTGTTCAAGGGTTAATTCGGAACTCAAACCGTTTGAGCTCGTCCTTATCCCACCTTGCACAAAGAGCAAGGATATTTAGGGCCGAGAGATGTGGTGCATGTAACCTTGTACAACTCGTAATCCGTGACGTGGGCGCATACGGACGGCCACTCATTGATTGTCTCGCACTTAGAGTGTTTCATCTTGACCCCCGTGTGCGATGCTCTCTTGAGGCCTGCCATTACCTCGTTCATGACGTACTGGAAGACATCCGTTCTGCCAAGAGACGAGTACTTCGGCAGGAACTCGGGGTGCAGTGCAAGTAGGACGTGTTCATACGGTCTCCATCGATCGTCCTTGTCGATGTTTCCAAGTGTTAGTATACTGGATGGCCCTTAACCTTCCTACGATGGTCCATGTGTGTTTCGTCACTCGCGATTATCAAAGCAGCCACCATGCCCTCTGGATCCACCTTACGAACCTCCGCCTGCAATTCTTCCCACTACTTGCCTGTCTCCTACGTTGTATACATCCGCTTTCTCGCAAGCATATCGCGGTGAACTAACCATGAACATTCGAGAGGCTAACAGGGGGTGGGCTAGTATATCTTGGAGAGCTATTAATCCATCACAAGCCCAATACTCCAACCATGCTTTGTCTTGCGACTGAACTAACCACCGTTGCCACCCTCGGTGCGAATCCGACCTTTTTAGACTCGGCATAGGCATGCACATCCTTCACATTCTTCCATCGGAGGACGTCGCAGATGTACAACTCCTTGTCATGCATGAGATCAAAGAGGGCATTGATCTGGTTATTAAACAAGCGGCAGGTAAGCAACCAATGCGCCCAAGCATCCAGAGTGTTCTTACGAGGAGACTGATTTGACCTGTCAATGTCATCATCCTGCCTCCCCTTCCCTGCCACCATCCCAAAGTTATCATCTTCACATAGTTAGCTAGCTTTTTCACTGCTGTGACTACTATTATCACTAGCCTCATTAGTATCAAATCGGGGTGGGATAATGCTTTCCACAGCTACCCCGGCATGTTCATCATGGTTGTCCATAGAGCCTAAACCACCGGATGGGCCTTCTTGTCCTCTACTATGCATGCCGGTGCCATCGCCAACATCACCACTCAAAGACAATGATGGAACAGATGGTTGGGCGAGCACCCTTGGACCCACGCGCTTCGGGGGACTGTCGTGTGGTTCTCTGAGCTGCGGCAGTTGCCTCGCAAACCGGGTTGGTCATGTGACCCAGCAGTGCTTGCCGCGTCTTGACATCCCTTCCACATTTTTGACATATACAATTCGCACCACTGCATGATGGGTGCGTTGAGGCAACATAATAGAAACCAAGAGGACAGGAAAGGAGAGAAGTGGGCGAGTAAGGGCAGAGGGGACAGAGGAGAAGAGGAGGGGGGAGGAGCAGGAGAGGAAGGGGCAGAGAAGGAGAGGAAGGGGCAGGGAAGGAGAGGAAGGAACAGAGGAGAAGAAGGGGCAGAGAAGGAGAGGAAGGCGCAGAGAAGGAGAGGAGGCAGATAAGGAGAGGAAGGGGCAGAGAAGGAGAGGAAGGGGAAGAGAAGGAGAGGAAGGGACAGAGGAGGAGAGGAAGGGACAGAGGAGGAGAGAAAGGGACAGAGGAGGAGAGGAAGGGGCAGAGAAGGAGAGGAAGGGGTAGAGAAGAAGAGGAAGGGGAAGAGAAGGAGAGGAGACGGAGAACATGAGGAGGTGGCAGATAAGCAGATGAGAGATGGATAAGCAGGTAAGGATAGGAGGGTGCGTCGAAGGATGGGAGGAGGCACCTATACAATAAACGCATCTTATGCCACCTTAATAGTAATAGTGGTTCATACAAGAAGGAGACGTGCTCACCCACTAGTCAAACAATTCCTTGAAACCATCAAATACATCATCAAACACGCCCAACTCTTGAGTGTGCATGGGGTCCGGATTCAACGCACCCTACCACCACCCATTATCGTTCACTGCACGGGCTGTACAGGTTGCTGCAGGCCGGCTTCGAATTGGATAATCCGCCACGCACAAGAAAAGCGCATGGTAACGGCCATTGCATGGAACAAAAACGACATTGAAGGGGTCAATGGTAGGTGCCTTACAACTTGCCGAGTCTTGCAAGCTGGCCAAGCGTTATGGTGATGGAATTCTGCTGGGGAAGACGCATGTAGAGTGAGGCGGCGATACAGAGGTGAGCCTTCAATGCTAAACACTGGAGCGAGCGGAATGGGAGCAATCCAAGATAGAAGAAGTGAGGCAGTAGGGTGATAGGCAGAGAGCATAACAGCAGCAAGGGTAGTAATGAGCGAGAGCGGAGAGGGGGGAACCGGAGCTCACCACAATGTCGCGCTCTGCTGTGCTCGGATGAGGCGACTAGAGTGGCAATTCAAAATGCTGGGGGGGGCAACAAGTCACAAAGATCTCAGGCTTTTCCGCAAGTGCTCACGAAAACAAGTGTCAAGTGGAAGCTCCCTGTCTGGGAGGACAAGTGTATAGGGTGGCGTTGCATGAGAACGTGAAAGTGTGATATTGTGGGCGTGCTGGAAGAGAGTGCAACAGGTAGACGGGAGAGCGCCCCAAGAATGAACAAGACGGAGAGAGAGCAGAATGCGTGGACGTGAGAGCGCCACATTCTAAACAAAAGAGCTGGCTGAATGTGTGTACGGGAGTCATGTCACATGAAGAACAAGAGAGAGAGCAGAACGGGTGAACGGGAGAGCGCCACAAGAAGTACAACAGAGAGAACATTATGTGAGGACGGCAGGGTTGCCGAATTTGAGAATGAGAGGGTGAAGCAAGAAGCAAGAATCAAGAAGCAAGAAGTGAGGAGCTCACCATGATGCGAGCACAGGAGGGAGCCGAATTCGCGTATGGTAGGTAGCGGAAGGCCATGATGGAAGAGCCGAATGCCGAGGACGAGAGAGGGCGGAATGCAAGCACGGCAGAGCTCAGATTGCGAGCACGGATGAGATGAGATTGCAAGCACGGATGAGATAAGATTGCAAGCACAGATGCGATCGGATTGCGAGCACGAATGAGATTGAATTTCAAGCATGGACGAGATCGGATTGCGAGCACGGATGAGATCGGATTGCGAGCACGGATGAGATCGGATTGCAAGCACGGACGAGATCGGATTGCGAACACGGGAGAGAGCGGATTGCGAGCACGGGAGAGAGCGGATTGCGAGCACGGGAGAGAGCGGATTGCGAGCACGGGATGAGAGCAGATTGCGCGCACGGGAGAGAGCGGATTGCGAGCACAGAAGGGTTGATGAGTACCCTTACAGAGAGTGAGGAATGGTAGCACGAGCGGAGGCGAATCCACGGCGCCCTGAGAGCGAGAAACGAGGTATAGCTGAAAAAGCACCCTGCTCACTGCTGGATAGTCTTCGTTGTTAAAGGATCAAGTTAGAACAGGGTAAACAACAGTTGCAGATAACGTCCAGAGAGCAAGAGAGAGAGGACACCCCACAATGAGGGATAGTGGACGTGCAGCAAGGTGCGAAGCATTAAGGCATCAATAGCAAGACCAGTCGAGCGCGGATTGGTGGGACTCAAGGCTCTCAAGAATGTGCGCAGCGTTTTCCCCTACCGTGGCACGTCGTGTCTATTGCGTTCCCCTTCCCCTTGTGTGTTGCAAAGCGCCTACGTTGTTCCCGTAGCTTTTGCAACGTTAGAAACTCCAAAAGAAACTAAGCCACGCACTTGTGCTAACCTCGCAACAACTGCATCGCGCACGCAATAGGTCCATGGTTCATTGAAATGCCGGTCGTGGCGACATTGCGGTGGTGCAAATCTAGAACGATTTTCACAATTTTGTGAAATAAATCGAAATTCTAAGGCTATGAGGATTCATGTCAGAACATCGGTTTATACGTCGCGGGACTCGATTACCAGTTGCTTACTGCACATATGCTTTTGAAGTGACGGGTAGGGAAGGCATGTGAAAGTGGAACAGTAAAAGTGGAGAATCGATCGCCTCAGGATCGATTTTTAGCGCGGTGGTAGGACTGCTAGAGGACTGGAAACTTGGCTGGAAAAGTTCAACAGAGCTACTGGAATTGGCTGGATGAGGGAAAAACTTCACTATGCTCAAGATTATACAAGCCCACTAAAGCAGGAGGCGATTACCTTCAGCTGCTCAATCAGCTACATCTCAGCTTGTTTATCTCGTCCATGGTAACAGTTATTGACTCCCCCTCGATGATACTCCCCTTCTCAGCAGTTTGTACTGCAACTTTATTCCATGGCACAGCAGGTACTTGCCACAGCTCATTATCTCGGCTCCATTCGTCGCGCAGCTCCCAAAGCACCCTGTTCCCTTGAACCGCCCGCCTCTGTTCTCATTGTTCACTCCAGCAATAGCCAAATTCCTTAGCAATATCAGGTTCGCTATCATTTCCGGTAGAAACAGCACCTTCTCAATCACAATCGGCTTCTCGTCGGTCCCAAAAAACGCAGCCCTTCCTGCACCCATCACTCTCATTGCATGTCCAGATCCGGACTTGATTTCCGTGATGGGTGTTGTATCAATACTTTCCAGCAGCTCCGCACATGGTGTCATTGACCAAGCTGCTCCTGTATCCAAGATTCATGTTTGCCGATCAGCTTTTCCTTTTGCAGTTGTTGCCCGAGGTCTTTCTCCCGCTACTACGTGGAAGAATTGCCCTGCTGTTTTTCCTTCAGATCGATCCGTTTTTCTAGCACAATCCGCTACCACCGAAACACCATGCAACTCACTTTCTTTCCCATCTTCGTTCAAGTAGCTTGGGTCCCACCAATCTGGTCATTCGTCACATTGCATCCACGTATGCCCCGGCTTCCGACAATACCAACACTTTCCCCGAAAACTGCGAAACCCACTTCCGTAGTCACTCCTCGATGGTCTGTTGTTCCAGCCTCCATAGTTACGCATATAATCTACCCTTCCCCTGAAATCGTCATTTCGCCTCTCGTAATCTTCTTCAGTCTCTTGAAACCTGGCCATTTTGCCTTGCTGTTTATTACCCTCATTTTCTCCTTGCCTTTGTCTGTTCCTCCAACTGCTTCCATGCATGCCAAAACCATCGTTTCCGTCATCCATATTGTTCACCTGACGCCTTCAAAAATCCTCCTCCATAATCTTGCTCCTCACCTATTCGAGAGTCCACAGTCCCTGGTTCTGTGGGAGGCTCAACCCAATAGTGAACTGCAGCTATGATTCGGGTAGTAGCGACAGCATCTTCAAACACTTCGCTTGTTCAAGATACACCACTCCGGCCATTGTCAGTTTCGCATACGTGTCACCGCCAGCCACTCCTATTGGTCGAGACCAGCCTTGACTTTACCTCGCTTGTACCAGACTCGCCGCTCAAGTCAACTGCAGCTAAAAAACCTGAACCACGACCTCAGATCGGCAGATTTACAGAAAATTATTTCTGTAATCAACAATTTTCCCTCCTTTACGCCTGTTACTACTCGAAGCATATCAAGATGTTCTCTACACGGGCCACTTCAGTTGTAACAAGACGCTTGCCAGTATTGCGAAGCATTATAATTAGCCCCACATGGCGGATGACGTACAAAAATTCGTCACCTCGTGCGACACATGCCGACGGATGAAGAGCAGCAAACAGAAGAAAGTCGGATTACTCCAGCCTCTTCCAGTTCCTAAACAGCCTTGGCAAGTGGTTAGCTTGGACTTCATCATCGAGTTACCACCTACCAAAGCTGGTTACGACGCCATCCTAGTCGTCATCGACATTTTTTTCCAAAATGAGACACTTCATCCCGACACACACAATGGCTCGCACCGAGGAGACAGCTCAATTATTCTTCCGCTACGTCATCTCGCAACACGGCATTCCAACCACGCTGATCTCCGACAAAGACCCAAAATACACGATTAAATTCTAGAAGGAGCTCATGTCGCTCATGGGGACCAAACTCGCCATGTCATCTGCCTATCATCCCCAAACGGATGGTCAGACGGAGCGCCTCAACTTGAACAACTTCTGCGAGCAGCGTGTAGGGATGATATTGTCAGATTTATATGACAGAGCTACTGTAGGCTATAGTGGGGTGGCACATATGGGTACAGTTTTCTAGGGTTTGTATGCGCCCTGTGTGCTCTCCCTACCATCGCGCCCTCGCTAGGCCCCTCACGGCCCCGTCGCGTCGCCCTTAGCGGCCCTCTCACGGCTCGTCGCGCCGCCCCCCTACGGCCCTTCGCGCCGCCCTTACGGCCCTTCGTGCCGCCCTTACGGCCCGTCGCGCCCGTCGCGCCGCCCTTACGGCCCCTCGTGCCGCCCCTTACGGCCCCTCGCGCCGTCCCTTACGGCCCCTCGCGCGGCCCCTTACGCCCCTTACGGCCCCTCCCGCGGCCCCTCACGGCCCCCTACGGCTCGTCACCGCCCTCCGCGGCCCCGCCACCTACCTGTGCGGCCCCGCCACCTACCTGTGCGGCCCCGCCACCTACCTGCGGCCCCGCCACCTACCTGCGGCCCCGCCACCTACTAGCGGCCCCGCCACCTACCTGCGGCCCCGCCACCTACCAGCGGCCCCGCCACCTACCCGCGGCCCCGCCACCTACCTGTGCTGGCCCCGCCACCTACCTGCGGCCCCGCCACCCACTAGCGGCCCCGCCACCTACCTGCGGCCCCGCCACCTACCTTTGCGGCCCCGCCGCCTCCTCTCAGCGGCCTCGTCGCCTCCTCCCAGCGGCCCCGGACGCCGCCCTCTCAGCGGCCCCGCCGAGCCGCCAAGCAGCCGAGCCGCCCAGCCGCCGAGCCGCCCAGCAGCCGAGCCGCCCAGAAGCCGAGCCGCCGAGCCGCCCAGCAGCCGAGCCGCCCAGCAGCCGAGCCGCCGAGCCGCCCAGCAGCCGAGTCGCCGAGCCGCCCTGCAGCCGAGCCACCCGAGCCGCCCTGTCCGGTAAGAGCAGCGCCTCTTTCACAGCACTGCCCTCACCCTACTGTTTGCGCTGCTAGTCTACTGCTGTCATGGCTACCCCTAGTGTCCTCGCTTTTGACGCTGAGGGTCGGGCCATTGACTTTGACGTCTGGATAGATGACCTGCAGCTTTTCTTACAGTGCGACAGAGCAGACGGCCTCTCCCTCTTTGACCTCACTTCTGGTGCCTCCCCTGCCCCCGCTGCTGATGCTGACGCCACTGTTCGCTCACAGTGGGCCACGCGCGATGCTGCTGCACGTCTTGCTGTGCGTCGCCACCTGCCTACCTCTGAGCGTGCGCACTTTAGCCAGTACAAGAGTGCTCAGACCTTGTACGACGCTGTAGTTGCGCGCTACTCCTCCCCTGCCACTGCTGCACTGAGCCGCCTCATGCTACCGTACCTCTTCCCTGACCTTGCTGCCTTTCCCACAGTCGCTGACCTCATTACGCACCTCCGCACTAGTGACACTCGCTACCGCGCTGCGCTTCCTGCTGAGTTCTGCGCCAAGAACCCCCCCCCCATGTACATCACCCTCTACTACATAGTCACCCGGCTCCCTGACTCCCTTCGCGTAGTCAGGGACCACTTCCTCTCAGTTTGCCCCACCACTCTCACCGTTGACCTCCTCGAGAAGTCCCTCCTAGCAGCAGAGAAGAGCATAGTAGCTGTAGGAGCCTCTCGTGGTGACCCTCGCACCCCCATCTTTGAGGGGTGTTCCCCCTCCCCCCTTTTGCCCTCTGTTGCCTCTGCTGCTGCGGCCGACCTCGTTGGGCTTGAGTCGGTCGGTGCGGCGTCTACCCCTAGCGGGAGACGCCGCCCTGGCAAGGGCAAGGGGGGCAGGGGCACTGGAGGAGCTAGCGGGGGCGGTGGAGGCGGCGGTGGAGGCAGTGGAGGGGGTGGGGGTGGCGGTGGGGGTGGTGGTGGGGGTGGAGGTGTCGGTGGCGGCGGTGGAGGCGGAGGCGGCGGCGGCGGTGGCGGTGGGAGCGGAGGTGGCGGCGGTGGAGGAGGCGGCGGCGGAGGAGGTGGAGCTGGTCGGGGTGGCGCTGCGCAGAGGGTCGGCTCCGGTGGTGGTCAGCGCCAGCAGCAGCAGCGCACTCGTGACATCCCCCCCCCTCAGCAGCTCCGTGAGTGGTACGCTGCACGCCAGCGGGGTGGGGGTACTGGTCCGTGCACCTACGTCCTCCGCACCGGCGACCGCGCGGGTGACCAGTGCGGGGGTGCGCACTCCACCCAGCGCTGCTTTGGCCGCCTGACGGACGCTTGGCGTCACCAGTTCCCTGAGGCTATTAGTGATGAGGGTGACTGTTACCGGTGTTTTCCGCCCGACCCGGGCATTGAGACTGCTGCTCTAGGTACTGGTGAGGCTGCTGCTCTAGGTGCTAGCGAGGCTGCTGCTCTAGGTGCGTCTGCTCCCTCAGGTGCTGGTGAGTCTGCTCTCTCAGGTTCTGCGTCAGCTTCGGCCTCCCACACCTTCACCCTTGACTCGGGGGCTTCTCGCTCCTTCTTTCGAGACCGCACCACACTCACGCCGCTTGGCCGGCCAGTTGCGGTCTCTCTGGCAGACCCCTCTGGGGGCCCTGTCCTTGCTCACTTCTCCACTGTCCTCCCGTGTCCGGCGGCCCCCTCTTCTCTAAATGGGATGCGCACCTGCCGGTTCTCGAGTTTGCATATAACAACGCCACGCACGCCGCAACAGGGCAAACTCCTTTCTTCCTTCGTTATGGTCGCAACCCACCCACGCCTCAGAAATTGACAGTATCCGCCACCGTGCAACCCACACATGACTTCATTACCACTATGCACCAGTTGTGGGAGCGCACGCATAAACGATTTTTTGCTATCCAGCAGCAACGAAATAAGCTTTGATCGGAGTCGCAACGACCATTCTATCAAAATTGGTGATCAAATGCTTCTAGATACACGCAGCCATCTTTCGTCTAAGCTCCGACCTTGCTTCTGCGTACCTTTTCTCGTCGAGGCGCAGGTCACTCCAGTAACCTTCCGCTTGCGTTTACCGCTACCTGGAAGATTCATAACGCCTTCCATGTCCAACTTCTCAAGCCATACCGGGATCCGAACACGGTCTTCAAAGGTCTTAATGGGGAACCGGAGTACGAAGTTGAAGCAGTTTTGGTGCACCTTGGAGCTCTTTGATTTGTTGGAAAGGCTATGATCCTTCTGAGGATAGCTGAGTACCTGAACACGATATGGATAATGCCCTTCATCCTCTCCAGGTCTACCTTGTCAAGCATGGTGTTACTTCTACCACCCAGCTTTGAGGGGGGGAAGTGTGAGAGAACCTCCCCATTATAATATATCCCCATTGTTACATTTTTCCCGTTATTTTGATCTTTATTTCATCTCAATTTGCCTACTATTCTATTTTCTAGCCTTCTATTTATTTCACTCATTTCCTACTTTTCTCACTGACATATCTATTATGCGGCACCGACAGCGCCGACAGTTGTATATGCTATGTAATCCAGGCGTAATCCCAAGTGCCAATTGTTGTTCAGGATCCGTCGCTTTGAGAGCTTACGACGAACTCATTACTCAACTAAACGCAAATCCGCTCTGTGAGATTATGCGCCGTAAGCTTAGCTACCATCTCCAAGTTGAATCAGTCGTTAAGATGGTCTATAGAGTGAGAACCAAGTAAAAACGTCCAGCAGCCGCATGACTAGAATGGTGGAGGAAGTACAAGCATTAGAGCATAGAATATTGGATTTGGGGACCCCAAGAGAACCATGAGAGGGAAGTTGTTCTCCAAAAGCTAGGGAAGGATTGTAGGAACCTTCCTAGCAGCAAGGATGCAACCCTCATCATGAGGTCCTTAAGGTGTCACATGCAAAATCCAATCTAGTTGGATTTTGCCTAGGTGTTGCGACATTTGCAACCCATGCTAGAAACTTCTAGCCACCCCAATCCAAAAGTCAAAGCTGCCTTCCCTAACCACCCAAACAAAGATCCCCTTTATAGTCATGTCCAAGTAATCACCCAAATTAGATATAACCCCAAAAGGTAATTAGAAATCCAAGTCTTGGAAATCTTGTAACTTGGGCGATCTTGGTCGGAATAAGGCGATCTTAATATCGTTGGAAAGCTCTGGATTTCTCATGCATGATCAAGCATTTAACTTGGAGAAAAACACAGAGATGATAATATCCAACAGCCATGCACAATGACATATGCTCATGCAAACAATGCACGCATGAATAGCACGAACACTTGGCAGGACGTTAGGATGACATGCACTCAGAATTACGTGCATCCAACACCAATAGCCTTGCGTGCTTGTGCGCACTTGTGATTGTAGTATCGGGAATGGTGTGTTCCCGAATGTTCAACATACGTCGTCTTACTGCGCAACATTTCGCTGGCGGAGTAGCTAAGCATCCGTTCCTACAAGACAACGTCTGCACCAACCCTCGACGCCTGGCGACATCTCGACGGAGTATACCAACCGAAAGACTCGGTTTCTTTGAGCCGCCTGCTCCAGTAGCTACTGGAGACAAAAATGGCCCCAAGGGAGAAGGCCAACAGCTATATCTATCGCTGTCGGAGCTTACGCAATCAAATCGCGAAACTGGGAAGCACAATCTCCGAAGAAATCTTCGTCAACATTGTGCTCCAAGGGCTTGGTCCAGAATGGCGGCCCTTTAAGGCGCTACTCCGACAGCAAGGGGTTATCTCGAAAGCCTCCCCTATGCGCCGCCCTCCTCGTCGAACAACAGGATATGGACCAGCAAGGACCAGCGCCGCGACGAGAACGGGAGAGAATTGTGTTCTAGACTAACAACAAAGATGAACGCAAGCTGCGGCGTCTCTACTGCAAAATCTGCATAAACTTTCAGCACCTGGCCAAGCGATGCAAATTCCACTCCGCCCCTCGCCAGTCCAATCCGAGCACTTGGACAGGCCGACAAGACGTAAAGAACGATCCGCGTCAAGCCTAGGGGTATCAACCCCCATTGTGCAACCTGAACCCAGCGGTTCAGCATCAGCAGCAGCAGCTGTCACAGTCTGCTCCCGCCCCGAAATGTCATTGGCAACATGACCATGACACGCACGAGCGGATCTCGTCGTCGCTGCGTGCACACTCCATCTCTTGAGCCAGCACGCCATCCAATCGGGGCGTTCACGGCCAACAATCCGTTTACCACCTGCAACGACTTCAGCGACAACGACAATCAGGACTGGAATCCTCCAGTCCCGCTGCTTGAAAGTGTCAGAATCCCAGCCACTAACCACTGTGTCAAAGTATATGCATGTTATATGTGTGTAGGTTGTAGTGGGGTAGCCAATATGGGGTACAGCCCCATTTAGAGTTTCATACTTGTACCCAACTCTTCCATAGTGCATTCATTCCTGCTGCTAGATTCTAACATGGTTTTAGAGCACTAGATCCGTAGGACCGTCTTTTTTTTTCGGGCCCACCTACCGTTGCGGTTACCGCGCTACCCCACGTGTTGTCCTGCCTGCCTGCCTGCCTACCCTGCCTTGTGGCGTGCTGCGCTGCGCACGCCGTCCTGCAGCCCTCGCGCTGCCTCCTGCTGCCCTAGGCCAGCGCGCCGCCCCTGCAGGCCCGTAAGGCCAGCGCGCTGCCCCTGCAGGCTCGTAAGGCTCACGCGCCGCCCCTACAGGCCCGTCAGGCCCACGAGCCGCCCCTGCAGGCCCGTCAGGCCCGCGAGCCGCGCCCTGCCTCTGACGCGGCCGCGCCCTGCAGCCGACGCGGCCCCGCCCTGCCTCTGACGCGGCCGTGCCCAGCCTCTGACGCGGCCGCGCCCTGCCTTCGACGCGGCCGCGCCCTGCAGTCGACGCGGCCCCGCCCTGCCTTCGACGCGGCCGCGCCCTGCAGCCGACGCGGCCCCGCCCTGCCTCTGACGCGGCCGCGCCCAGCCTCTGACGCGGCCGCGCCCTGCCTTCGACGCGGCCGCGCCCTGCAATCGACGCGGCCGCGCCCTGCAGTCGACGCGGCCCCGCCCTGCCTCTGACGCGGCCGCGCCCTGCCTCTGACGCGGCCGCGCCCTGCAGCCGATGCGGCCGCGCCCTGCCTCTGACGCGGCTGCGCCCTGCAGCCGACGCGGCCCCGCCCTGCCTCTGACGCGGCCGCACCCTGCCTCTGACGCGGCCGCGCCCTGCAGCCGACGCGGCCCCGCCCTGCCTCTGACGCGGCCGCGCCCTGCAGCCGACGCGGCCCCGCCCTGCCTCTGACGCGGCCGCGCCCTGCAGCTGACGCAGCCCCGCCCGGACGCCGACGCGGCCCCGCCAGCCCTGCAGCTGACGCGGCCCCGACCTGCCGCTGACGCGGCCCCACCCTGCAGCTGCCGCGGCCCCGCTGTCACCGCCGTCGTGCGCCTACCCTGCCGCTGCCCGCCTAGCGCCGGCCCTTCCCGCCACTGGTGAGCACCTGCCTTGTTCGTGCACTGCCCTCTGCCTGCCTGCCTGCCTGCCGCGCCCTCTGAATGCCTGCCTGCCTGCCGCGCCTGCCCTGCCCGCGCTGCAGCAGCTTCTACTGCTACTGCTGCTACTGGCGGTGGCCAGATGCAGCTCCAGCGACATCCGCGCGAGTCTCTCACGCCTCAGCAGCTTCGTGAGTGGTACGCTAGTTGGAGTTGTGGTGGTAGCCGTCGTGGCTGTCGCCCTAGAGCTGGTCAGTCGGGAGCGTCTGGCAGTGGCCAGCTGCAGCTGCAGCAGCGTCCGCGCGAGACACTTATGCCTCAGCAGCTTCGTGAGTGGTACGCTCAGAGTATAGGGTCTTTGAGTACCGTTCGCTGCCCGTACGTCATTCGCACAGGTGATCGGACTGGTCAGGCTTGCGGGACTCTTAGTCACACACAGTCCCGCTGCTTCGCCCGTCAGAGCAACGCCTGGCGTACCGAGTTTGGCGACGAGGCTGAGCTCCCCGACTGGGTGGAGCTGCTTGGGCAGAGGGTGGATATATTTGCTCTTGACTATGATGCTATTCTCACTGCCATGTATGCATTGCCTACTAGTGCTGACCGTGCCTGTTACCTGTGCGTACCGCCTGACCCAGGTATAGAGCCTACTGCTCTTGGTGCTGGTGAGGCTGCTGCTCTAGGTGCTAGTGCGTCTCCTGCTCTGGGTGCTGGTGAGGCTGCTGCTCCAGGTGCTGGTGAGTCTGCTCTCTCTGGTACTGCGCCTGCTGAGGCCTTGTACACCTTCACACTTGACTCCGGTGCTTCTCGCTCCTTCTTTCGCGACAGCACCACCCTCATGCCGCTCAGTCGGCCGGTTGCAGTCTCCCTGGCAGACCCCTCTGGGGGTCCAGTCCGTGCGACCTCCACCACTGTCCTCCCTCGTCCTGCTGTCCCGTCCGGCACACTGTCGGGTCTTTACCTCCCCTCGTTCTCTACGAACTTGGTGGCGGGTTCTGCGCTCCAGGACGCGGGTGTTCACCAGTTCACCCCTGCCTACGAGCGTGTGACACACTGCACGTGTGCTCAGACGGGTCGTCACCTGGCTACCTTCACTCGGCAGCCGGGGTCGGGCCTGTACACACTGACCACTGAGTCCCCTCATGTAGCTACGTCTGCGTCTGCGTCAGGTCAGCTAGCGGCCCCCTGCTCGTGTCGCGCCTTGTCGCACCAGACCCTCCTTTGGCACCACCGCCTTGGTCACCCCTCGATGCAGCGCCTTCGTAGCATGCACCGCCGTGTTCTTGTCTCTGGTCTTCCCAGGATTCTCCCTCCCCTCCCACCCTCGCCTGCTCCTCCCTGTCTTCCCTGTGTCGAGGGGCGGCAGCGCGCCGCTCCTCATTCCTCCTCGTTCCCTCCCATAGAGGCTCCCCTGCAGACTCTCCACCTGGACGTGTGGGGCCCAGCCCGCGTCCGTGGACAGGGCCACGAGCGGTACTTCCTGCTGGTCGTCGACGACTACACGTGTTACACCACGGTCTTCCCCTTGCAGCGCAAGGGGGAGGTCCCTGATGTTTTGATCCCCTGGATCCGCGCTGTTCGTCTCCAGCTCCGCGAGCGGTTCGGGACGGACTTTCCTGTCCTGCGTCTGCACTCTGACAGAGGTGGTGAGTTCTCCTCATACCTCTTGGCAGCCTTCTGTGTGGAGCACGGCATCCGCCAGACGTTCACGCTTCCGGCCTCTCCGCAGCAGAATGGGTTTGTTGAGCGCCGCATTGGCTTAGTCATGGAGGTCGCTCGTACCTCCATGATCCATGCGGCTGCCCCCCATTTTCTGTGGCCGTTTGCGGTCCGGTACGCCGCGCATCAGCTCAACCTCTGGCCCCGTGTCTCCTTGTCGGAGACCTCGCCTACACTGCTGTGGACGGGGAAGGTTGGTGATGCGTCGCGTTTTCGGGTCTGGGGTGCTCGTGCCTTTGTCCGCGATACCACCGCGGACAAGCTCTCCGCCCGCGCTGTTCCCTGTGTCTTCCTGGGCTTTGTCCCTGACACGCCTGGTTGGCAGTTTTACCCCCACCTCGCGCCGTGTCTTCCCCTCTCAGGACGTCACGTTCGACGAGTCGGTCCCCTTTTACCGTCTCTTCCCCTACCGCACTGCCCCTCTCCCCCCCCCCGCCGCTCTTCCTCGCTCCAGGTGCTCCCCAGGTAGACCCCCTCCCCGCTCCCGGTCATGCTCCTTTAGGTGTGTCTTAGGTAGACCCTCCTCCCTTGACTGCGTCGGTTGAGGTCACTGGTGACTCAGGTACTGCTGAGAGTGGTCCTGCTCGGGGTGCTGCTTCTGGGGGTGCTGAGCCTGGGGGTGCTGAGCCTGGGGGTTCGGAGCCTGGGGGTGCTGAGCTTGGGGGTGCGGAGCCTGGAGGTGCTGAGCCTCAGTGTGAGGAGTCTGGGGGTGCTGAGCCTGGGGGTACTGAGTCTGGGGGTGCTGCACCTGGGGGCGCTGAGGCGTCTGGTGAGCAGTCTCCCTGGAGCGGCCGTCTCCGTAGTAGCTCCGCTGGTGCCTCGCCGCTGCACTCTCGTCGTCGACTCCCTCTCTCCCCACAGCAGCTGCGTGAGTGGTACGTTGGCCGTCAAGGTCGCGCTGCTGGAGCTAGGGGCCCTGCTGCGGGAGGCGCTGGAGTTGGTGACTCTGCTACTGGAGTTGTTTCTGCTGGAGGTTCTGGAGTTGCTGAGGGTGCTGGCGGTGGAGGTTCTGGAGCTGCTGGAGGTGCGGGCGCTGGTGGCGCTGGAGCTGGAGGTTCTGGAGCTGCTGAGGGTGCTGACGCTGGAGGTTCTGGAGCTGCTGGAGGTTCTGGAGGTGCTGAGGGCTCTGAGTCTGCTGTTGCGCGGTCTCCTTGGAGTAGCCGCCTTCGTCCGCGTGTGCCTCTCACCTCACAGCAGCTGCACGACTGGTACGGTCGCCGTCAGGGTCGCGCTTCGGGAGCTCGGGGCTCTGCCGCTAGAGGTACTTCTGCTGACGTCCCTGGAGCTGAGAGTGGTGCTGGTCCCGGAGGTGCTCGTACTGGAGGTACTGGAGCTGCTGGGGCTAGAGGTGCTGAGCCTGAGGGTGCTACTGGGTCTGGGGGTGTTGCTGCTGGTGGAGCTGGTCCTGGAGGAGCTGGCGGTGAGGGTTCTGGAGCTGCTGGAGGTGATGGAGCTGCTGGTGCTGGTGGCACTGCACAGCCACGCCTGTTCTTTGCTCCACCGTCTCCGTCGTCCCAGCCACCGCCTGACTCTGTACTTCCCCAGGTTCTTAGTCTCCCTTCCTCTACTGGTCTTCTGTTACAGCCTGGCTCACCGCTGCCTGCTCCTTCTCCTTACACTGAGCAGACAAGGGGTCTTACTGAGCGTTGTGAGCCTGCGTCGCGTCCTGTCTCACCTGTCCGTTCTGGTCGTTCCGGTCGTCGTGTTCCTCGTTCGCGTCAGCCGGCTGTCCCCGGCACCCACCTCGTAGTCCGTCGTCCTTCCTCTCCTCCGCAGCGTGTTCCCCTGCCGTCCCCTCCTGCGCCTTCTCTGCCTACCGTTCCTGAGCCTGAGTCTGACCGCACCCGTGCTGCTCGCCCTACTGTCACGCGTCTGCTAGCCATAGTTGTCACTGACCCGTCATTTGAGTCTGCTGCTGCGTCTGCCTTAGTCACTGAGCTTGTTGACTTTGTTGCTGCCTGTCGTCTAGACTACGCTGCTAGTCTAGTTGCTGAGTCTGAATCTGTCTGTCCTCCGTCCGTCAGGGGTGAGTGTGCTCTTGGCACGGACGTCATTGAGGACAGGCAGGAGGACCTTGAGTGTCTTGCAGCCGCTGCACCTCATCTCGTGTCCATGCTGCTTGCCCCTGAGGGAGACCCAGATGCTCCAGACATCCCGACCCTGCGCTCTTATGCTGAGGCGATTGCGGGTGAGTACTCCTCTCAGTGGCAGACAGCCATGGACGCAGATATGGCATCCTGGAAGTCCACAGGCACTTACGTTGACGAGGTTCCCCCCCCTGGGGCGAACATCGTCAGTGGCATGTGGATTTTCAGGGTGAAGCGGCCGCCAGGTTCTCCGCCTGTCTTCAAGGCTCGTTACGTTGCTTGAGGTTTCAGTCAGCGAGAGGGAGTAGACTTCTTCCAGACCTTCTCCCCCACCCCAAAGATGACCACTCTTCGGGTGCTGCTGCACATTGCCGCTCAGCGTGACTACGAGCTTCACTCTCTTGACTTTAGCACAGCTTTCTTACAGGGCAGCCTGCACGAGGAGATCTGGCTGCGCCGCCCTCCTGGCTTCACTGGGTCGTTCCCTCCTGG
The DNA here is from genome assembly GCA_947471745.1 of Closterium sp. Naga37s-1. Lineage (NCBI taxonomy): Eukaryota > Viridiplantae > Streptophyta > Zygnematophyceae > Desmidiales > Closteriaceae > Closterium > Closterium sp. Naga37s-1. The sequence continues at coordinate 406,674 of CANJKZ010000949.1, read as the reverse complement.
TACCCAGTGGAGCCTCCGGCGGCCGGTCTACGGTCTCCGCTAGGCGCCACGTGAGTGGCACGACACACTGAGGACTACACTTGCGGCTCTTGGGTTTGCGCCTTCTACTGCTGACCCGTCGCTGTTTCTGCGCACCGACACTTCGCTGCCGCCATTCTACATCCTCGTGTACGTCGTCGACTTGGTCTTTGCCACTGCTGACACTGAGGCTCTCGCCCACGTGAAGTCGGAGCTGCAGAAGAGACACAAGTGCACAGACCTGGGTGAGCTGCGTAGCTACCTTGGCTTACAGATCACCCGGGACAGAGCACGCCGCACCATCACACTGACTCAGTCACACATGGTGCAGCAGGTCCTTCAGCACTTCGGCTTCACCTGATCCTCGCCACAGCACACTCCTCTGGCTACAGGCCACTCGCTCTCAGCTCTGCCTACGGATGAGTCCGTAGAGCCGAGTGGCCCGTACCCAGAGCTAGGGGGCTGCCTCATGTACCTGATGACCTGCACTCGACCTGACCTTGCGTACCCTCTTGGCCTTCTGGCCCGCTACGTGGCTCCTGGTAGGCAACGAAAGGTGCACATGGATGCTGCTAAGAGGGTACTGCGCTACTTGTGCAGTACATCGGGCATGGGGCTCGTGCTTGGAGGGCGGAGCCCAGTTGTCCTCACTGGGCACTTGGACGCTTCTTGGGTTGACGACCTAGCTACGCAGCGGTCGTCACAGGGTTACACCTTCAGCCTTGGTTCTGGTTCAGTTTCCTGGCGGTCTACACGCTCGTCTTCGGTTCTCGGCTCCAGTTGTGAGGCTGAGATCTACGCCACAGCCATGGCTGCACAAGAGCTACGCTGGCTCACCTACCTGCTGACCGACTTGGGAGAGCGGCCTCGTTCTCCTCCAGTGCTGTACGTCGACAACAAGGCCGCCATCGCCTTGTGTCAGGAGCACAGACTGGAGCACAGAACGAAGCACATCGCTCTACGTTACTTCCTTGCTCGAGAGTTGCAGCAGCGTGGTCAGCTTCGTCTTGCTCACGTGGCCACTCGGGCCAACACTGCTGATATATTCACCAAGGCACTTCCGTCTGGTGATCATCAGCGTTTTTGTACTTTGTTAGGCCTTGTGCCCACGTTTTCTCACTTGCTGTAGACTTTGCCTGTACTATGATCTATATATATACCTGCATGCTTGCTCTACTAGGTAGAGATCACTGTGCTGCCGTTGTTGCATAATTACCTCTGCATGTGAACTGGCCTTGTGGCCCTTTGCTCTGTGCTCAGTGTGTGTGGTGACGTTGTGATCCACCCTGAGCTTGCTTTGCTTCTCTTGACTGGTCTTGTGACCGCTTGTTCTCCCCCACTTTGCCTATGGGGGTGTGTCAAAGTATATGTATGTTATATGTGTGTAGGCTGTAGTGGGGTAGCCAATATGGGGTACAGCCCCGTTTAGGGTTTCATACTTGTACCCAACTCTTCCATAGTGCATTCATTCCTGGTGCTAGATTCTAACACACTGGGATAAAAGGGCTTGTTTGTATAGCGGGTGAGTGCGCCCATAATCCCCCAGGCCAACGTGCCTGTAACCCTTCCCTAGGATCAATCGGGGATCACCAGTGGACCTCTGACACCCCCCTGCACTGGGACCCCTGAGGTGCACACACCGGGATACGAACCCGAGACCTTCGCTCTGATACCATGTCAGAATCCAAGCCACTAACCACTGGGATAAAAGGGCTTGTTTGTATAGCGGGTGAGTGCGCCCATAACCCCCCAGGACTACGAGCCTGTAACCCTTCCCTAGGATCAATCGGGGATCACCAGTGGACCTCTGACAGAAAGCCCCCCGCACGTACCTGATTCGCGGGCGGCACCGATTGATTGGAACTCGTGCGAACATTTCTTGAAATTTGACACACCACACATCGTCACACCGCAATTGGCGCTGCTCACACGCGACGACAACTGGCGCTACAGCACGTGGTACTTGGATGGCAACGGTGGGCAGCACATGGTGGGCTTTGAGCGTTACATATCCAACGCCATATCCACCCCCACAGTCACCTACGTTACTGTGGCTAACAACACACGCCTGCGCGCAAGGCTTCGTCGTTCTCAAGGCACGAGGGAGCAGAACCTATGCTTCAACCTTCTCTCGGCGGCGCAACTCATAGATTGGGGAGTCGATCTCAGTGTCAAACTATGATGTTGTGTGTGTTGTGTAGGGTGTAGTGAGGTAGCCCATATGGGGTACAACCCAATAGTTAGCCCATATGTTAGCACTTGTACCCACGATTCTCATAGTTCGTTCATTCTCGCTTAGTCTTCTGACATGGTTTCAGAGCAGGTCCTGTTCCAGGACCGTTTTTTTTAGGGCCCACCGAATAGTTCCCTGCCTGTAGTGCGTTACCCTGTTCATAGCGACTTACCCTGCCCGTCGCGCTGCCCTGCTCTGACCACGCGCTGCCCTGCTGGCTGCCGCGCCGTCCTGCCCTGCCCGCGCGCCGCCCTGCTGGCTGCCGCGCCATCCTACCCTGCCCGCGCGCCACCCTGCTGGCTGCCGTGCCGCCCTGCCCTGCCCGTCGCGCCGCCCTGCTGGCCGCGCGCCTGCCTGCCCTGCCCGTCGCGCCGCCCTACTAGCCGCGCGACGCCCTGCCTTGCCCGTCGCGTCACCCTAGGACCCACGCAACGCCCTGCCCTGCCCGTCGCGTCTCCCTAGGACCCGCGCAACGCCCCGCCCTGCCCGTCGCGTCGCCCTAGGACCCGCGCGACGCCCTGCCCTGCCCGTCGCGTCACCCTAGGACCCGCGCGACGCCCTACCCTGCCCGTCGCATCGCCCTAGGACCTGCACGACGCTCTGCCCTGCCCGTCGCGTCGCCCTAGGACCCGCACGACGCCCTGCCCTGCACGTCCCGTCGCCCTAGGGCCCACGCGCCGCCCCTGCCCTGCCCGTCGCGTCACCCTAGGGCCCGCGCGCCGCCCCTTTCCTGCCCGCGCGCCGCCCCCTTGCAGCCCGTGCGCCTCCCTGATGGGCGCGCGCCGCCCCTGCCTGTCCATGTGCCGCCCCTGCCTGCCCGCGCTCCGCCCTGCCCCTGACCGTGCGCCGCCTCGACCTACCCTAGTGCCTGCTCACCGCCCTACCTTCCCTGCATGCTGCCCTGCTGGTCGCACGCCTCCTTCCTTTGCTCGCTATGACTTCTCTTCGTGGTAGCGGTGGGAGTGGTGGCGGTGGTGGTGGCAGTAGTGGGAGTGGTGGCGGCGGCCGTAGTGGCAGTCTCGATGGAGCTGTTCGGTGGGGAGTTTCTGGCGGTGGCAAATATGCAGCTCCAGCGGCGTCCGCGCGAGACCCTTATGCCCCAGCAGCTTCGTGAATGGTACGCTAGTGGGGAGTTTCTGGCGGTGGTCAGATGCAGCTGCAGCGGCGTCCGCGCGAGACCCTTACGCCCCAACAACTTCGTGAGTGGTAAGCTCAGCGTGGGGCGTCTCGAAGTAATGCTCGTTGCCCGTACGTGAATCGCACAGGTGATTGGGCTGGTCAGACTTGCGGGACAGTTGGTCACACACAGTCCCGCTGCTTCTCCTGTCTGAGCGACGACTGGCGCGAAAAGTTTGGCGACGCGGCTGAGCTCCCCCGCTGGCTAGAACTGCTTTGGAACAATGTGGATATATTTTCTCTAGACTATGACACTATCCGTACTGCCATGTATGCTTTGACTATTGGTACTGAGGGTGACTGTTACCTGTGTGTGCCGCCCGACCCTGGTATAGAGGCTGCTGCTCTAGGTGCTAGTGAGTCTGCACTCTCTGGTACTGCGCCTGCTGAGGCCTTGCACACCTTCATGCTTGACGCATGTGCTTCCCACTGCTTCTTTCGCGACTGTACCACAGTCACACCACTCCCTGCACCTGTTGCAGTCTCTCTAGCTGACCCCTCCGGGGGCACAGTTCTTGCACGTTCCTCCACTGTTCTTCCGTGTCCGGCGGTTCCGTCTGGCTCACTGACAGGTCTTCACCTCCCCTCATTCTCTACGAACTTGGTGAGTAACGCCGTCCTTCAGGATGCTTGGGTTGGTACCTTTACCCCTGGAGGACAGCGTGTGGCAATCTGCACGTGTGCACGGACGGGCCGTCACCTGGCCACGTTCACCCGTCGGCCTGGGTCGCTGCATCTGTCAGTTGTCTGCGTCAGGTCAGCTGTCAGCCCCTTGTTCATGTCGCCTCCTCTCGCACCAGACTCTCCTCTGGCACCACCGCCTTGGTCACCCCTCCCTGCCACGCCTACGTGGCATGCACTCCCGCCTCCTTGTCTCTGGCCTTCCCAGGTCTCTTCCCCCCCTCCCGCACTCGCCTGCCCCGCCCTGCCTTCCTTGCATCAAGAGGCAGCAGCGCGCCGCTCCTCACTCCTCCTCGTTTTCCCCGACGACTGCTCCCCTGCAGACTCTCCACATGGACGTGTGGGGCCCAGCCCGCGTCCAGGGACAGGGCCGCGAGCGATAGTTTCCGCTGGTTGTTGATGACTACACGCGTTACACCACGGTCTTCCCCTTGCGCAGCAAGGGTGAGGTCCCTGATGTCTTGATCCCTTGGATCCGCACAGTCCGTCTCCAGCTCCGCGAGCGGTTCCGTGAGGACCTTCTTGTCCTGCGTCTGCACTCTGACAGAGTTGTTGAGTTCTCCTCCGACCTCTTGCGGGACTTTTATCGTGGGGAGGGCATCCTCCAGTCGTTCATGCTTCTGGCCTCCCTTCAGCAGAATGGGGTTGCTGAGCGCTGCATTGGCCTAGTCATGGAGGTGGCTCATAGCTCCATGATGTTAGAAACAAGAAGTGTTTGAACTATGAAACATTGGAGTACAAGTATGAAACCCTAGAGTTGTGTACCCCCTAAAGGCTAACCCACTATAGCCTACACATCAATAACATATATATGATGTTTGACACACCCCCATAGGCAAAGTGGGGAGAGCAAGGGGTCACAAGACCAGTCAAGAAAGGCAAAGCAAGCTCAGGGTGGATCACAACGTCACCACACACTCTGAGCACAAGCAAAGGGCCACAGGGCCAGTTCACATGCAGAGGCATATATGCAACACAAACAGCAAGGTGATCTCAACCTAGCAAAACAAACAGGCAGGTATATATATATAGAGATCACAGTACAGACAAAGCCTACAGCAAGTGAGGAAAAGTGGGCACAAGCCCCAGCATAGTGCAGAAGCGCTGATGATCACAGGCTGAAGTGCCTTGGTGAATATATCAGCGGTGTTGGCCTGAGTGGCCACGTAACGCAGATGAAGCTGACCGCGCTGCTGCAGCTCTCGAGCCAGGAAGTAACGGAGAGCGATGTGCTTCGTTCTGTGCTCCAGTCTGTGCTCCTCACACAAGGCAATGGCAGCCTTGTTGTCGACGTACAGCATTGGAGGAGAACTAGGCCACTCTCCCAAGTCGGTCAGCAGGTAGGTCAGACAGCGTAGCTCCTGTGCAGCCATGGCTGTAGCGTAGATCTCAGCCTCACAACTGGAACTGAGAACTGAAGACGAGCGAGTAGAGCGCCAAGAAACTGAACCAGAGCCAAGGCTGAAGGTGTAACCCTGTGACGACCGCTGAGTAGCCTGGTCGTCAACCCAAGAAGCGTCTGAGTGCCTAGTGAGGACAACTGGGCTCTTCCCTCCAAGCACTAGCCCCATGCCTGATGTGTTGCACAAGTAGTGCAGTACCCTCTTAGCGGCAGCCATGTGCTCAGGTCAGTGCCGACCAGGAGCCACGTAGCGAGCCAGCAGACCAAGACGGTACGCGAGGTCAGGACGAGTGCAAGTCATCAGGTACATGAGGCAACCAACTAGCTCTGGGTAAGGACCACTCGGCTCTACGGACTCGTCCGAAGGTGGAGCTGAGAGCGAGTGACCTGTCGCCAGAGGAGTGGCCTGTGCCGAGGACCAGGTGAATCCGAAGCGCAGAAGGACCTGTTGCACCATGTGTGACTGAGTCAGTGTGATGGTGCGGCGTGCTCTGTCCCGAGTGATCCGCAAGCCAAGATAGCTTGTCAGCTCACCCAGGTCTGTGCACGTGTGTCTCTTCTGCAGCTCCGACTTCACGTGGGCGAGAGCCTCAGTGTCAGCAGTGGCAAAGACCAAGTCGTCGTCGTACACGAGGATGTAGAACGGCGGCAGTGAAGTGTCGGTGCGCAGAAACAGCGACGGGTCGGCAGTAGAAGGCGAGAACCCAAGAGCCGCAAGTGTAGTCCTCAGTGTGTCGTGCCACTCACGTGGCGCCTGGCGGAGACCGTAGACCGGCCGCCGGAGGCTCCACTGGGTACCTGGAGGAAACAACCCAGTGAAGCCAAGAGGGCGGCGCAGCCAGATCTCCTCGTGCAGGCTGCCCTGCAAGAAAGCTGTGCTGAAGTCAAGAGAGTGAAGCTCGTAGTCACGCTGAGCAGCAACGTGCAGCAGCACCCGAAGAGTGGTCATCTTCGGGGTGGGGGAGAAGGTCTGGAAGAAGTCTACTCCCTCTCGCTGACTGAAGCCTCGAGCAACGTACCGATCCTTGAAGACAGGCGGAGAACCTGGCGGCCGCTTCACCCTGAAAATCCACATGCCACTGACAATGTTCGCCCCAGGATGCCATCTCTGCATCCATGGCTGTCTGCCACTGAGAGGAGTACTCACCCGCGATCGCCTCAGCGTAAGAGCGCGGGGTCGGGATGTCTGGAGCATCCGGGTCTCCCTCAGGTACAATCAGCATGGACACGAGATGAGGTACAGCGGCGGCAAAGCACTCAAACTCCTCCTGCCTGTCCTCAAGGACGTCCGTGCCAAGAGCACACTCACCCCCGACGGACGGAGGACAGACAGACTCAGACTCAGCAACAAGACTGGCGGCGTAGTCTAGACGACAGTGAGCAGCAAAGTCGACAAGCTCAGCAACTAAGGCAGACGCAGCAGCTGACTCAAAGGATGGGTCGGTGACAACTGTGGCCAGGAGACGCGTGACAGTAGGACTAGCAGCATGAAGAGAGTCAGACTCCGGGTCAGCAAGGGCAGGAAGGGAGGACGCAGGAGGAGAAGGCAGAGGGACACGCTGTGGAGCAGTGGAAAGACGAAGCGACATCTGGTGAGTGCCGGGGACAGCAGGAGGACGCTGACGCGGGACACGACGACCAGTGCGAGCAGCACGAACAGGTGACGCAGAACGAGACTCAGGCGACACAGGACGAGACTCAGGCTCACGATGCTCCGTAAGACCTCCTGTCGGACCAGTGTAGGGAGAAGGACCAGGAAGTGGCGAGGCAGGCTGTAACTATGACTGCGACTGGACAGGCGGAGGACACTCTAAGGAAGGAGCAGGACAAGGAGGAGGCGGCTGACCAAGAACCTGCTGAAGGAGCGGAACGAAGTACGGCCGCGGCCGTGACGTGCCCCCAGAACCAGCAGAGGCAGCACCAGAACCCCCAGCAGCAGCTCCAACTCCCGCAGCACCAGCAGCACCTCCAGTAGTGTCAACTCCAGTGCCTCCAGTAGCACCAGCGCCTGCAGCACCACAAGTCCCAGGACCAGGAGCACCACCAGTAGCTCCAGCAGCTCCAGTACCTCCAGCAGTACCAGTAGTACCGCCAGCAGCTCCAGGACCTCCAGCAGCACCAGTAACACCTCCAGCAGGACCAGTACTAGCAGCACCTCCAGCAGCTCCAGTACCTCCAGCAGCACCAGCAGCACCTCCAGTAGCAGCAGGGCCTCCAGCAGGCGGCACCTCAAAACTAGGAGCTCCGGAGGCTGCAGCGCCGAGCGTACCACTCACGTAGCCGCTGAGGGGAGGGAGGCTCCGGCCGCGGCACAGTACCCGCAGCTCCAGTAGCCCCACGCCGGAGGCCGCAACGCTGAGAGTACCACCCACGCAGCTGCTGTGAAGAGGGAGCGCCACCAGGCTCAGCACCCCCAGGCTCAGCACCCCCAGGCTCAGCACCCCCAGTCTCAGCACCCCCAGGCTCAGTACCCTCAGTCTCAGCACCCCCAGGCTCAGTACCCCCAGTCTCAGCACCCCCAGTCTCAGCACTCCCAGGCTCAGTACCGCCAGCCTCAGCACCCCCAGGCTCAGTACCCCGCTCAGGACCAGAGTCAACAGCTACCTCGACAGGCTCGACTGCGTCTACCTGGGAAACACCTGAGGGAGCAGGACCCTGGGGAGGGAGGGGGTCTACCAAAGGGGCACCCGGGGTAAGGAAGAGAGGCGGGGGAGGGAGCGGAGCAGTGCGGTAGGGGAACAGACGGTAAAAGGGTACCGACTCGTCAAAAGTGACGTCCTGAGAAGGGAAGACACGGCGTGAGGTGGGGTGGTAAAGCTGCCAACCAGGCGCGTCGGCGACAAAGCCAAGGAAGACACAGGGCACAGCGCGGGCGGAGAGCTTGTCCGCAGTGGTATCGCGGACAAAGGCACGAGCACCCCAGACCCGGAAACGCGACGCATCGCCAACCTGCCCCGTCCACAGCAGTGTGGGTGAGGTCTCTGGAGCAGAGACACGGGGCCAGAGGTTGAGCTGATGCGCAGCGTACTGGACTGCAAACGGCCACAGGAAATGGGGGGCAGCCGCATGGATCAAGGAGGTACGAGCGATCTCCATGACTAAGCCAATGCGGTGCTCAGCAACCCCATTCTGTTGTGGAGAGGCCGGAAGCGTGAACGTCTGGCGGATGCCGTGCTCCGCACAGTAGGCTGCCAAGAGGTCGGAGGAAAACTCACCACCTCGGTCAGAGTGCAGACGCAGGACGGGAAAGTCCGACTGGAACCGCTCGCGGAGCTGGAGACGAGCAGCTCGGATCCAAGGGATCAAAACATCAGGGACCTCACCCTTGGTGCGCAAGGGGAAGACCGTGGTGTAGCGCGTGTAGTCGTCGACAACCAGCAGGAAGTACCGCTCGTGGCCCTGTCCACGGACGCGAGCTGGGCCCCACACGTCCAGGTGAAGAGTCTGCAGGGGAGCCTCTATGGGAGGGAACAAGGAGGAGTGAGGAGCGGCGCGCTGCCGCCCCTCGACGCAGGGAAGACAGGGAGGAGCAGGCAAGGGCGGGAGGGGAGGGAGAACCCTGGGAAGACCAGAGACAAGGTACCGGGAGTGCATGCCACGGAGGCGCTGCACTGATGGGTGACCAAGACGGTGGTGCCAGAGAACTGTCTGGTGCGACAGGGAGCGACACGAGCAGGGGGCCGACAGCTGACTCGACGCAGACGCAGACGCAGCTACCTGAGGGGACTCAGTGGTCAGTGTGTACAGGTCCGACCCCGGCTGCCGAGTGAAGGTAGCTAGGTGGCGACCTGTCCTAGCACACGTACAGTGGGTCACACGCTCATAGGTAGGGGTGAACTGGTGAACACCCCCGTCCTGAAGAGCAGAGCCCGCCACCAAGTTCGTAGAGAACGAGGGGAGGTAAAGACCCGACAGGGTGCCGGACGAGACCGCAGGACAAGGGAGGACAGTGGAGGAGGTCGCAAGAACCGGGCCCCCAGAGGGGTCAGCGAGGGAGACAGCAACTGGCCGAGCTAGCTGCTCAAGGGCAGTGCGGTCACGGAAGAAACAGCGGGAAGCACCCGAGTCGAGTGTGAAGGTGTGCAGTGCCTCAGTAGACGCAGTACCAGCAAGCGCAGACGCACTAGCACCAAGAGCAGCAGCCTCACCAGGACCTAGGGCAGCAGACGCACTAGCACCAAGAGCAGCAGCCTCACCAGGACCTAGGGCAGCAGACGCGCTAGCACCTGGAGCAGCTGTCTCACTGGTCCCAATGCCCGGGTCGGGCGGTACACTCAGGTAACTGTCACCCTCAACACTAATAGTCAATGCATACATGGCACCAAGGATAGCAACTAAGTCAAGAGCAAAGATATCAATGTTCTTCCTAAGCAGATCAGCCCAGCGGGGCAGCTCAGTGGCGTCAGGAAACTGCTCACGCCAGGCGTCGTCGAGACGAAAGAAGCAGCACTGCGCGGTGTGGAACCTCCCACAGGTCTGGCCAGTGCGGTCACCTGTGCGAATAACGTACGGGCAGGTACCTCCACCCCCAGACCCCCCACGCTGAGAGTACCACTCACGGAGCTGCTGGGGCGAAGGAGTCTTGCCGGGACGCTGCTGCTGCTGCCTCTGACCACCGCCGAGCCCCCCACGCTGCACCGCTCCACCGCGCCCGCCACCCGCTCCACCGCCGCCACCACTGCCACCACCGTCCCCACCACCCCCACCTCCTCCGCCGCCACCACCCCCTGTGCCGCCACTGACCCCCCCACCACCCGCGCCACTCCCACCTCCGCCACCACCCCCGCCCCCCCCACCCCCTCCACCGCCGCCGCCCCCGCCTCCGCCTCCTTCACCCCTGCCCCCCTTGCCCCTGCCGCCCTTGCGCCTCCCACTAGGAGCAGACGTAGCTCCGACCCCCTCAGCTCCGAGGTAGTCGACAGCAGCAGCAGATGCAATGGAGGGGAGGAGGGGGGAGGGGGAGCACCCCTCAAAGAAGGGGGAGCGGGGGTCACCACGAGAGGCACCTACAGCTACAATGCTCTTCTCAGCTGCTAGGAGTTCCTTCTCGAGGAGGTCGACAGTGAGGTCAGTGGGGGAGAGGGCGAGAAACTGGTCCCTGACAGTGCGAAGGGAGTCAGGGAGGCGGGTGACTAGGTGGTACAGTGTGAGGTACATCGGGGGGGGGGTTCTTGGCGAGGAAATCGGGTGGGAGTGCGGCACGGTAGCGGAGGTCACAGGTACGGAGGTGGGTGATGAGGTCAGCTAAAGTGGCAAAGGCAGACAGATCAGGGAAGAGGTAGGGCAGTGAGAGACGGCCTATCGTAGCAGTGGCGGGGGAGGAGTAGCGCGCAACTACCGCATCGTACAGCTCCTTAGCGGTCTTATGCTGGCCGAAGTGCTCGCGCTCATCTAACGGCAGGTGGCTGCGTACGGCTAGGCGAGCATGAGCGTCACGGGTCTGCCACTGGGAGCGAGCAGTACTGTCAGCAGTAGTGGCAGGTGCGGGAGCGGCGCCTGACGTGTGGTCATAGAGGGAGACATCGTCCTTGGCAGTGATCTGGAGGAACAGGTGCAGGTCATCCAACCAAACCTCAAACTTAATCGGGCGGCCCTCAGTGTCAAAAGTGAGAACAGAGGGAGTGGCCATAGTGGCAGTAGCAGCAGTAGGAACAGTAGCAATAGTAGCAGTAGCAGTAACATGTTAACTCCTATAACGTTATGCGGAAGCGACTAGAGCTTGAACTACAAACTTTGCTTGGCAACACTTAACATCACTTGCAGCCCTTCGAGTGTGACAGCTTGTCACCTCCTAGCGAAGGGCGTAGAAAATAGCAAGTGAGTAGTTATGCCTTGCTCAGCTTGTAGGACGAGCAAACTGGTCGAGAAGAATTTCGGCAGCACCAAGGTAATATTTCTACTCTCGTCAATACGAAGTAGTAGAATGCGACCTTGAAAAAGCGCGAATGCATTAGATGGATTTCGACAGGTACAAGCACACATTTATATATTCTAGGCATAGGCAGGAGCAACTAGAAAACAGTTGTTTAACTGGCTCGCAGGATTTCGCCACGCTGTATCTTGAAAACAGTTGCACAACTCCTTGAGCATTTGGCTATATCCTCCTGTTGTTAAAAACTGTCTTCAAATTGCACTTGTAACAATCGCCCCTGTTGACTCAAATGTGTACATTTATGAGACTCGCATGTTGCTCCAATGTAGCTCAAATGTCTTCATGCGAGCTCACAGTTGTATAACGGTTTTTACCGTTTGAAAAACGGAGTAACCGATTTGCACCTGTGTCGAAATGATTCCGCAAAGCGAAATGACTTTCGCGAGAAATTTCCCGTCCCGTGAGTCAACTCGGAAAACAGTTTTTCAACTGTAAATTCCGAGCACCCCTCGTGCCACACGCACGACCGAGATTTTTTCTCGGTCGTGCTGTACAGCGCGCCATGATCGTAATCATGCGCGTGTACAGTGCTGGACAGGGCCGAAATGGGCCCTGTCTTGTTGCGATCGTGCTGTACAGCACGCTCGCAACAGTACGCGGCACACGCGCGTGCTCTGTGGTCCCACACGCGCGTGCCTTGACCCACGTTCGGGTCTTGACTTTCGCGCTTTTGACCAGCGCGAGAAAAGTCAAGGCACCTCTTGACCAGTCAAAGAACCGAGCACCCCTCGGTACACCACACGCTCACATGAGGCTTCAATAAGTCTCGCATGAAAATTCGAGACTCATGGGACTTTCATGGTCGCTCGCATGAGCCTCGCATAAAACATTTAAGTCCCATGCGAGCTTCGTTTGAGCTCCATAAGGTCTTCATTTGAGCCTCATTTGAGAGCTTCGCATGAGTCTCATTTGAGCGCTTCGCATGAGTCTCATTTGAGCGCTTCGCATGAGTCTCATTTGAGCGCATCATGAGGGCCTCATTTGAGCGCTTCATGGGAGCTTCATGAGAACAGTGAAAACGAAACTGAAAATGCAAAAACACAAAATGCACTTATGAATAAAAACGAAACACACAAAACACAAGAACAAATGCGCACAGAACGTTCACAAAATGTAAATGAAAAATGCGCACACACACAAATATGCAAAATGCGACGCAGGCGGCTGGTTGACGTGCAAAAAAAAATATTTGCACCCAACATAACAGTAGCAGCCGAAGCAGTAGGATCGGCAGGAACAGGAACCGGAGTTGCTGCAGGTGGGGCACAGGGAGGCGGCGCGGCTCGGCCAGGGCTGCTCGGTTCGGGCGGCGCGGCTCGGTTCGGGCGGCGCGGCTCGGCTCGGACTGGGCTACGCGGCGGTGCGCGACGGGGGGGGGGGGGGGGGGGGCGTGCGCGTGGGCGGCTGTAGCGGGCGGGCCGCGGCTGTGCGTGGGCCTGACTAGCGCGCGGACGGCGGCCTATAGGGGCGACGGGGCGGCCTATGGGCGGGGCTGCGATGCTCTGGGCGGCGGTCGACGGGCTGCTAAGGGGCTGCTCGTGGGCGGCGTGGGTCGCGCGGGCGGCTAGTGGTCGGCGCGCGCTTAGAAAAGGTCGCGCGCGGGCCGCTAGCGGGCTACGCGCGCAAAAAAAAAAAAAAAAAAAAAAAAAAAAAAGGCCGCGCGCGGCACTAGCGAGCTGCGCACGGGCAGCAGGAGAAGGAGAGGCGCACGAGGGCGCACTAGGAGAGAGGCGCTCGAGGGCGCTACGTCATTAGGGCGCTCGAGGGCGCTTCTAGCGGAAACGGTGGGCCCTTAGGTAAGCGTTCCTAGGTCTAACCTAAGCTCTTAATACCATGTTAGAAACAAGAAGTGTTTGAACTATGAAACATTGGAGTACAAGTATGAAACCCTAGAGTTGTGTACCCCCTAAAGGCTAACCCACTATAGCCTACACATCAATAACATATATGTGATGTTTGACACATGATCCATGCGGCTGCTCCCATTTTCTGTGGCCGTTTGCGGTCCGGTACGCTCCGCATCAGCTCAACCTTTGCCCCGTGTCTCCTTACCAGAGACCTCGCCTACACTGCGTTGGACAGGGGAGGTTGACAATGCGTCGGTGTTCCGGGTCTGGGGCGCTCGTGTCTTTGTCCGCGATACTTCCGCGGACAAGCTCTCCTCCCGCGCCATTCCCTGCGTCTTCCTTGGCTTCCCCCCTGACGTGCCTGGCTTGCATTTTTACCACCCCACCTCACGCCGTGTTCTGTCCTCTCAGGACGTCACGTTTGACGAGTCGGTTCCCTTTTACCGTCTCTTCCCTACCGCACTGCCCCTCTCCGCCCCCCCGCCGCTCTTCCTCGCTCCAGGTTCCCCTCCGGTAGACCCCCACCCCCCTCAGGGTCCAGCTCCTTCAGGTGTGTCTCAGGTAGACCCACTCCCCTTGGTTGAGCCTGTCAAGGCCACTGGTGACTTTGGTGCTGCTCGGGGTGCTGCCTCTGCGGGTGCTGAGCCTGCGAGCGCGGAGCCTGAGCGTGCGGAGCCTGGGGGTGCTGAGCCTGTGAGTGCGGAGCCCGTGGGTGCTGAGCCTGAGCGTGCGGAGCCTAGGGGTGCTGAGCCTGCAGATGCGGAGCCTGGGGGTGCTGAGTCTGAGCGTGCGGAGCCTGGGGGTGCTGAGCCTGGGGGTGCTGAGTCTGGGGGTGCTGAGCCTAGGGGTACTGCGTCTACACTACGGGAGCCTCTCTCACCACAGCAGTTGCGCGAGTGGTACACTCGGCGCACCCACCTTCTGAGTGGCGCTGCTAGAGTTGGAGGCACTGGAGCTGCCGGAGCTGGTGGTGCTAGTGGTGCTAAAGGTGGTGGAGGTGCTGGGGTTGTTGGAGCTACTAGTCCTGGAGGTCCTACTGGTGCCTCGCCCCAGAAGTCTAGCCGGCGGGAACCTCTCTCACCACCGCAGCTGCGCGAGTGGTACACTTGGCGCACCTTCGGAGTGGCGCTGCTGGAGCTGGAGGCCCTGCTGCTGGAGGCGCTGGCGCTAGAGGCACTGGTGCTGCTGGTGCTGGAGGTGCTGGTGGTGCTGGCATTGCTGGTCCCGGAGGTGCTCGTGCTGGAGGTGCTGGAGCTGTCGGAGCTGGTGGTGCTGCGGGCTTTGGAGGCGGAGGCACTGGAGCTGGAGGAGCTGGAGCTGGTGACCCGGGAGCTGGAGGTGCTGGAGCTGGAGACGCTGGAGCTAGAGGCGCTGGAGCTGGAGGTACTGCAGGTGCTGGAGCTGCTGGTACTGGAGGTGCTCGTGCTGGAGACACTGGAGCTGCCGGAGCTGGTGGTGCTGCTGGTGCTGGAGGTACTAGAGGTGCTGGAGGTGCGGGAGCTGCTGGTTCTGGAGGTGCTCGTGCTGGAGGTACTGGAGCTGCTGGTGCTGGAGGTGCTGGAGGTGTCGGTACTTGTGCTGGAGGCACCGTGCAGCCGCGACCGTACTTCGTTCCACTGCTTCGCCAGGTTCTTAGTCTCCCGTCTTCTACTGACCTTACTCCACCTCTACTGTGTCCACCGCCTGACCAGACGCAGCCTCAGTTACTGCCAGCCTCCCCACTTCCTGCTCCTTGCCCTTACACTGAGCAAACAGGCTCTCTTACAGAGCGTCGTGAGCCTGCGTCTCGCCCTGCCTCGCCTGTTCGCACTGGTCACACTGGTCGTCGTGTTCCGCGTCCGCGTCCTCCTCCTGTCCCAGGCACTCACACTATAGCACTTCGTCCTTCCTCTGTTCCACTGCGAGTTCCCTTGCCTTCTCCTCCTGCGTCCTCTCTTCCTGACGATCCGGACCCTGTGGCTGACTTAGTTCGTGCTGCCAGTCCTACTGTCATACGTCTTCTAGCCACTGTTGTCACCAACCCTTCGTTTGAGTCCACTGTTGCGTCTGCCATAGTTGCTGAGCTTGTCGACTTTGCTGCTAGCTCTCGTCTCTACTACGCCGCTGGTCTTGTTGCTGAGTTTGAGTCTGTCTGTCCTCCGTCCGTCGGGGGTGAGTGTGCTCTTGGCATGGACGTCCTTGAGGATAGGCACGAGGACTTTGAGTGTCTTGCAGCTGATGTACCTCATTGCGTGTCCATGTTGTTTGCACCTGAGGGAGACCCGGATCCTCCAGACATCCCGACCCCGCGCTCTTACGCTGAGGCGATGACGGGTCCCTCCTCTCAGTGGCAAACAGCCATGGACGCAGAGATGGCATCCTGGAAGTCCACAGGCACTTACGTCGATGAGGTTCCCCCTCCTGGGGCGAACATAGTCGATGGCATGTGGATTTTCAGGGTGAAGCGGCCGCCGGGTTGTCTGCCTGTCTTCAAGGCTCGTTACGTTGCACGAGGATTTAGTCAACGACAGGGAGTTTACTTCTTCCATACCTTCTCCCCTACCCCGAAGATGACCACTCTTCGGGTGCTGCTGCACGTCACCGCTCAGTGTGACTACGAGCTTCACTCTCTTGACTTCAGCACAGCATTCTTACAAGGCACCCTGCACGAGGAGATCTGGTTGCGCCGCCCATCTGGCTTCACTGGGTCGTTTCCTGCAAGTACCTGGTGGAGCCTCCGTCGGCCAGTCTACGGTCTTCGCCACGCGCCTCGTGAGTGGCATGACACACTGAGGACGACACTTGCAGCTCTTAAGTTTGCTCCTGCGACTGCTTACCCGTCGCTGTTTCTGCGCACCGACACTTCGCTGCCGCCGTTCTACATCCTCGTGTACATCGACGCCTTGGTTTTTGCCACTCCGACAATGAGGCTCTGACTCTAGTGAAGTCGGAGCTGCGGAAGAGACAAACGTGCACAGACCTGGGTGAGCTGCGCAACTATCTTGGCTTGCAGATCATCCGGGACAGAGCACGGCGCACCATCACCTTGACTCAGTCACACATGGTGCACCAGGTCCTTCAGCGCTTCCGCTTCCAGTACTCCTCGCCACAGTCCACTCCTCTGACTACCGGTCACTCGCTCTCAGCTCCACCTTCGGACGAGTCCGTAGAGCCGAGTGGCCCGTATCCAGAGCTTGTGGGCTGCCTCATGTACCTGATGACCTGCACTCGACCTGACCTTGCTTACCCTCTTAGCATCCTGGCACGCTACGTTGCGCCCGGAAGACACCGACCAGAGCGCTGGGAGGCCGCTAAGAGGGTGTTGCGCTACTTGTGCAGTACGTCGGGCATGAGGCTCGTGCTTGGAGGACGGAGTCGTGTTGTTCTCAATGACCACGCAAACGCGTCTTGGGTTGACGACTTGGCTACGCAGCGGTCGTCACAGAGTTACACGTTCAGCCTTGGCTCTGGTTCGGTTTCTTGGCGCTCTACCCGCTCGTCTTCTGTTCTCAGTTCCAGTTGTGATGCTGAGATCTACGCAGGGGCCATGGCTGCACAGGAGTTACGCTGGCTCACCTACCTGCTGATCGACTTGGGAGAGCGGCCTAGTTTTCCTCCAGTTTTGTACGTAGACAACAAGGCCATGATTGTCTTGTGTCAGGAGCACAGACTGGAGCACAGGACGAAGCACATCGCTCTGCGTTACTTCCTTGCTCTAGAGTTGCAGCAGCGTGGTCAGCTTCGTCTTGCTTACGTGGCCACTCAAGCCAACACTGCTGATCTTCTCACCAAGGCACTTCAGCCTGGTGATCATCAGCATTTCTGTACTGTTTTAGGCCTTGTGCCTACTTTGCCTCACTTGCTCACTTCGTGAATTTGCTTGTACTGCGATCTATATACATATACCTGCATGCTTATCCTTGCTATGTTGTGATCATTGTATTGTTTGTTCCTAATTATATAACTCTGAATGTGGACTGACCTTGTGGCCATTTGCTTGTGCTCAGAGTGTGTGGTGACTTCGTGATCCACCCTGAGCTTGCTTTGCTTTTCTTGACTGGTCTTGTGACCCCTTGCTCTCCCCCACTTTGCCTGTGGGGGTGTGTTAAACTATGATGTTGTGTGTGTTGTGTAGGCTGTAATGGGGTAGCCTATATGGGGTACAACCCAATTAGGGTTAGCACTTGTACCCACCATTCTCATAATTCATCCTTTTTTGCTTAGTCTTCTGACACTCAGCACCGACCCCGAGACGCGCGACATCCTGTTGCACTACACCACGCAGAACAAGCCGCGCAAACCGATCGGACAAGCTCACTCCGAAAACAGAGTTTACATCCTCGACTTTGACATTCCCGAATGCAGCTGCGACTCGAACGAGCTAATCAAGCTCGTTCCACTACGCTTCGAGGACATTCACCGCTCTGACTAGAAGCATCTAGACGGAAGACTTTGGGTGCCACATCACCCACACCTGCACGAGTTGGCATTGCATGACCCTGACCCAGATGGCATCTGCAGGACTGCCACATGCACACCGCATTAACAAACGCAATCGACGAAGCTGAATGATCCTCGCTGCTAGAAGAAGGGATGTCGGCGCTGGAGCTAGAAGTAGCTACTCAACGCGTCTTTGGCTCCAACCAGAACCCCCTTTCGGGTCCCCATCTCAGCGGCTTGAAGGAATCTTGCGCAGACAGCGCCGCGGAACTTTCGACGCACACGGAGTAGCGCGACCCTACATTAAAGAAGACTTTCTGAAGCTGTTTGTACCTGTACTGGCGCAACTGTACGAAGACACTCACCGTGGCGCAGGAAGAGGAGCTGGCGCGCCGCGAAGCCGAAGAGCTTCGCCGGAAAAGCATCGCCGAAGCACGCGACACTTTTGCCTGCGCTGTTTGGGGAGCAGAGGAGGAAAGCGCCTCCAAGGAAGGGGGGTGGGGAAGCACAGGCGGATGGGGAACGAGCGACACTGGCGGATGGTGCGCCGCAACTGGCAGCAACACAAGCGGCTGGGGCACTTCCGGTGCTGGTTGGAGCGCCTGGCGAGAAGAACAAAAGGGGGGGGCAGAAACAACAGAAGAAGCCAAACCACGCGTTGTTCCCCTCGGCCGGCCTCCACGCCTTCCCGCACCTACACTGCCTCCGCTTGACATCCAGCCGCACCGCGATCCTGTTAAAGATAGAACGAGGAATGAACAGCAGAAGAGGAGGTTGCACTAGCAAGCAGTTGAGTACATATGGGAAACCCTAAATTGGGCTGTACTCGCTATAGAGTACCCCACTGCGGGCTAGACAAATACAACATTCTGACACACCCCCATAGCCAAAGTGGGGTGTAATCAGCACAACAAGCAAGAGTGTATAGTTCACAAATATAAGCAAAGCTAGAGGCTATCACAGAGGGCTAGTGAGGAGGAGGAGGGACTATGAGAGGAGAGGAGGTAGTGGGCGGCAGCTGAAGCTGCTACCACACGGCGCAACTGGAGCAACTGGCACACGGGCAACTGGAGCAACTGGCACACTGGCAACTGGAGCAACTGGCACACGTGCAACTGGAGTAACTAGCTCCGCGGCTAGACGAGCGGCAGGAGCAACTGACTCACGGGCGACTGGAGCAACGGGCTCACGGGCAACTGGAGCGACGGGCTCACGGGCGACTGGCGCAACGGTCTCACGGGCGACTGGAGCTGCTGGCTTCACCGCGGCCACCCCCCCTTCAACCTCCCCAAACTGTCCCACACCCCTTTCACACACCCACTGCTGCATCCCTAGCTCCACTCCCAACGTCACCGCCCTAGCACCACTCCCTCGGCTCCCACACACCCACCCCCCTCAGCGGCAGCTGCAGCAGTGGGAGACGGAGGAGGAGGAGGAGCAGGGGACAGCTCACACACCCGCCACCCCCATACCCGCCACCCGGCGGTTGCACAAGAGCAGGAGGCGGCAGGGGCGGCTCGCCGGCTGCAGGGGCGGGTCGCGGACTGCAGGGGCGGTTCGCGAGCTGCAGGAGGGGCAGCGCGCGGGCCCCCGAGGCCGCCACGACGGGCGACGGGAGGGGGCGATGCGCGGGTCCCCAGGGCGCCGCGATGAGGCGACGGGAAGGAGGGACGCGCGGGCCCCCAAGGCGCCGCGACGAGGCAACGGGAGGGTGCGGCGCGCGGGCCCCCAAGGCGCCGCGACGAGGCGACGGGAGGGGACAGCGCGCAGGCCCCCAGGGCGCCCCGACGAGGCGACGGGAGGGGGGGCGATGCGCGGGTCGACAGGGTAGGCAACCGCCGCGCGCCTCGGGACGCACGGCGGGCAGAAAACCGCCGCATGCCACGGGGTGCGCGACGGGCAGGGCAGGGCGTCGCGCGGCCAGCAGGGCGGCGCGACGAGCGTGCGGCAAGGAGAAGACGTCGCGCGCCCGGGGCGCGCGACAGGCAGTGTAGCAGCGGAAGCATTGGGTGGGCCCATCCACAGGATCGACCAGGGAGGGTCGAACTGCTCTGACACCATGTTAAAGATAGAACGAGGAATGAACAGCAGAAGAGGAGGTTGCACTAGCAAGCAGTTGAGTACATATAGGAAACCCTAAATTGGGTTGTACTCGCTATAGAGTACCCCACTGCAGGCTAGACAAATACAACATTCTGACAGATCCTTGGGACACTATCGACAAGGGCAATGAGCCCTCGACCCCTCGACGCACAGGCTACGGACCCGATCCCAAACCGCGCGAGCCTGCCTTAGTCCCCGGCACCATCCCTGTGACCAATATCCCACTCTCCATAATACTCGATAGGGAGTTTCTGGCATTGATGCTAACGACGACGAACGGAGAAGAAGAAGGGGAAGAAGCACCTTCAGAACCTGCCCTAGTACCAGAACAAGACCCTGAAGCAGTGCGTGCGCGCTACATGCGCACCTCTGGATTTCGCGCCAGCGACAACCTTTGGCATTAGCGCCTCGGTCACCCCTCGCGTGCTATGCTGAAAAATTGCATTGATGTAGGTGTATTTGCGCCTGCGCCCTGATGGCTCCGAAGTGAGAAGCACATCACAGCCGCGCAACTGCAGCGTCTGCCCCGAAGCTGCGCTATGCCACCAACCGTTCCCCCTACTGGAGCCGGGAACCAACTCCTACCCAACGCTGCACAATGCGTACAATGATTTTCTCGTCGTCGGTCACTGCAGGCTCAACAATGAGCAGTACACGCTCACATTCGTTGACCTGGGAACCCACCACGTGTGGGTAGTTAACGTTGAACTCTGGCTGGCGCAAGCGCAGCGGCAATCTGGAAAGAAATTCCAAATTTGGCAATCGGACCGCGCAGCAGAGTTCCGCAGTAAGGAGCTGCAATATTACTTGGCGCAGAAAGGAATCGAGCACCACATCTCCCTCCCCTACGCAACCCGCAGCAAGGTGTCGCTGAGCGCACAAACCGCACGCTCGTGACTAAGGTGCGAGCGCTACTGAAGCAGTCGAAACTTCCCCCGACGTACTTGTCAGAATTAGGAATGAAGAATGACTAGAAACATAGCAGTACAAGGTTTGCATAGCAAAACCTAATTGGGTTGTACCCCTTAAGGAGTGCCCCACTACAGCCTAGAGCATGGTTCTGACACACCCCAATAGGCAAAGTGGGGGACAAGCAAGAGAACGAAGCAAGTTCAAGCCCAGGGTGGATCACAACGTCACCACACATTCTGAGCACAAGCAAATTTCCACAAGTCCAGTTCACATGCAGAGTTATATATAAAGGAGAACAAGCAGGCCAGTTATCACAACCTAGCAAGTGTAAGCATGCAGGTATAAATATATAGATCACAGTACAAGCAAAGTCAAGCAGTGAGCAAGTGAGGCCAAGTAGGCACAAGACCTAGAACAGTACAGAACCGCTGATGATCACAAGGCTGAAGTGCCTTGGTGAAGATATCACCAGTGTTGGCCTGAGAGGCCACGTAAACAAGATGAAGCTGACCACTCTGCTGCAACTCTCGAGCAAGGAAGTAACGCAGAGCGATGTGCTTCGTTCTGTGCTCCAGTCTGTGCTCCTGACACAAGGCAATCATGGCCTTGTTGTCAACGTACAGAACTGGAGGAGAACGAGGCGCCTCTTCTAGGTCGGTCAGCAGGTAGGTGAGCCAACGTAACTCCTGTGCAGCCATGGCCCCTGCGTAGATCTCAGCCTCACAGCTGGAGCTGAAAACAGAAGACGAGCGGGTAGACCGCCACGAAACAGAACCGGAGCCAAGGCTGAAGGTGTAACCCTGTGACGACCGTTGCGTAGCCAAGTCGTCAACCCAAGAAGCGTCTGCGTGACCAGTGAAGAAAACTGGACCCCGTCCTCCAAGCATGAGCCCCATGCCCGACATACTGCACAAGTAGCGCATCACCCTCTTAGCGGCCTTCCACTGGTCTGGTAGGTGTCTCCCGGGCGCAACGTAGCGTGCCAGGATGCTAAGAGGATAAGCAAGGTCAGGTCGAGTGCAGGTCATTAGGTACATGAGGCAGCCCACAAGCTCTAAATATAGGCCACTCGGCTCTACGGACTCATCCGAAGGCAGAGCTGAGAGCGAGTGACCGGTAGTCAGAGGAGTGGACTATGGCGAGGAGTACTGGAAGTTGAAGCGCTGAAGGACCTGCTGCACCATGTGTGACTGAGTCAAGGTAATGGTGCGCCGTGCTTTGTCCCGGGTGATCTGCAAGCCAAGATAGCTGCGCAGCTCACCGAGGTCTGTGCACGTGTGTCTCTTTTGCAGCTCCGACTTCACTAGAGTCAGTGCCTCAGTGTCATCAGTGGCAAAAACCAAGTCGTCGACGTACACGAGGATGTAGAATGGCGGCGGCGAAGTGTCGGTGCGTAGAAACAGCGACGGATAAGCAGTAGAAGGAGCAAAACCAAGAGCTGCAAGAGTCGTCCTCAGTGTGACGTGCCACTCGCGAGGCGCCTGGCGGAGACCATAGAATGGCCGCCGGAGGCTCTACTGGGTACCAGGAGGAAACGACCCAGTGAAGCCAGGTGGGCGGCGCAGCCAGATCTCCTCGTGCAGGCTGCCCTGTAGGAAAGCAGTGCTGAAGTCAAGAGAGTGAAGCTCGTAGTCATGCTGAGCAGCGACGTGCAGAAGAACCCGAAGAGTGGTCATCTTCGGGGTCGAGGAGAAGGTCTGGAAGAAGACAACTCCCTGCCGTTGACTGAAGCCTCGTGCAACGTAACGCGCCTTGAAGACAGGCGGAGAACCCAGCGGCCGCCTCACCCTGAAAATCCACATGCCACTGACGATGTTCGCCCCAGGAGGGGGAACCTCATCAACGTAAGTGTCTGTGGACTTCCATGATGCCATCTCTGTGTCCATGGCTGACTGCCACTGAGATGAGTAGGGACCATCTATCGCCTCTGCGTATGAGCGCGGGGTCGGGATGTCTGGTGCATCCGGGTCTCCCTCAGGTGCAATCAGCATGGACACGAGAGGAGGTACAGCAGCTGCAAAGCACTCAAAGTCCTCCTGCCTGTCCTCAAGGACGTCCGTGCTAAGAGCACACTCACCCCCGGCGGACGGAGGACAAACAGACTCAGACTCAGCAACAAGACTAGCGGCGTAGTCTAGACGACAGCGAGCAGCAAAGTCGACAAGCTCGGCAACTAAGGCAGACGCAGCAGTGGACTCAAATGAAGGTTCAGTGACAACAGTAGCTAGCAGACGCGTGACGGTAGGGCTGGCAGCACGAAGTGAGTCAGACTCGGGGTCCGGAGCGTCAGCAAGGGAGGACGCAGGAGGAGACGGCAGAGGGACACGCAGTGGAACAGAGGAAGGACGAAGTGCCATCTGGTGCGTGCTAGGGACAGGAGGAGGACGCGGACGCAGAACACGACGACTAGTGCGAGCAGCGCGAACAGGCGACGCAGGGCGAGACGCAGGCTCACGACGCTCAGCAAGACCTCCAGTCGGTCCAGTGTAAGGAGAAGGACCAGGCAGTGGGGAGGCCGATGGTAACTGGGACTGCGACTGGACAGGCGGTGGACACTCTAAGGGAGGAGTAGGACCAGTAGAAGGTGGGAGACCAAGAACCTGCTGAAGGAGTGGAACCAACTACGGCCGCGGCCGGGCAGCACCACCAGAACTAGCAGAGACGGCTCCAGCACCCCCAGCTCCAACTCCTGCAGCACCACTAGCTCCAACACCAGTAGTACCACCAGCAGGAACAGCTCCAGCGCCTCCAACTCCAACTCCTGCAGCACCACTAGCTCCAGCACAAGCAGCACCAACTCTTGCAAGAACCACTAGCTCCAGCACCAGCAGCACCTCCAGCAGGAATAGCTCCAGCGCCTCCAGCTCCAACTCCTGCAGCACCACTAGCTCCAGCACTAGCAGCACCTCCAGCAGGAACAGCTCCAGCGCCTCCAGCTCCAATTCCTGTAGCACCACCAGCCCCAGCAGCTCTAGTACCTCCAGTACGAGCACCTCCGGGACCAGCTGCTCCAGTACCTCTAGCAGCTCCAGCAGCAGCAGGACCTCCAGCTCCAGCAGTACGGCTCCAGCGCTGAGCAAACCACTCGCGCAGCTGCAGTGGAGAGAGTGGCTCTTGACGTGACAAGACACCCGTAGGACCTCCAGAGGACAAAGTACCTCCAAGCTCAGCACGCTCAGGCTCCACACTCTCAGGCTCAGCACCCCCAGGCTCCGCAACCTCAAACTCAGCAACCCCAGGCTCAGCACCCCCAGGCTCCGCACGCTCAGGCTCAGTACCCCCAGGTCCCGCACCCGCAGGCTCAGCACCCCCAGGCCCCGCACCCGCAGGCTCAGCACCCCCAGGCCCCGCACCAGCAGGCTCAGCACCCCTAGCAGTACCAGAGTCAGCTACCTCGACAGGCTCGACATGGTCTACCTGGGACACACCTGAGGGGGCAGGACCCTGAGGGGGGAGGGGATCTACCAGAGGAGGACCTGGTGCTAGGAAGAGCGGCGGGGGGGGGGGAGGGGGGCAATGCGGTAGGGGAAGAGACGGTAAAAGGGAACCGACTTGTCAAACGTGACGTCCTGAGAGGACAGAACACGGCGCGAGGTGGGGTGGTAAAACTGCCAGCCAGGCGCGTCAGGGGGGAAGCCAAGGAAGACGCAGGGAATAGCATGGGAGGACAGCTTGTCCGCGGAAGAATCGCGGACAAAAGCTCGAGATCTCCAGACACGGAACACAGACGCATCGCCAACCTTCCCCGTCCACCGCAGAGCAGGTGTGGTCTCCGGAACTGAGACACGGGGTTGGAGTTTGAGCTGATGCGTAGCGTACTGAACCGCGAACGGCCACAGAAAATGGGGAGCAGCCGCATGGATCATGGACGTATGAGCGACGTCCATGACCATACCAATGCGGCGCTCAGCAATCCCATTTTGCTGTAGGGAGGCCGGAAGCGTGAACGTCTGGCGGATGCCCTCCGCACGACAGAAGGCCTGCAGAAGGTTGGAGGAAAACTCTCCACCTCTGTCAGAGTGCAGACGTAGAACAGGAAGGTCCGAGCCGAAACTCTCGCTGAGCTAGCGACGGGCAGCCCGGATCCAGTCGATCAGCACCTTAGTGACCTCACCCTTGCGGTGCAAGGGGAAGACTGTGGTGTAACGCGAGTAGTCGTCAACGACCAGCAGAAAGTAATGCTCATGACCCTGTCCACGGACGCGGGCTGGGCCCCATACGTCCATGTGGAGAGTCTGCAAAGGAGCCTTCGTTGGAGGGAACTCGGAGGAGTGAGGAGCGGCGCGCTACCGTCCCTCGACGTAAGGAACGCAGGTAGGGGCAAGCCCCGGTGGGAGGGGAGGGAGAGACCGGGGGAGACCAGTGACAAGGACACGGGAGGCCATACCTCGAAGACGAGGCAGGGAGGGGTGACCAAGGCAGTGGTGCCAAAGGAGAGTCTAGTGTGACAGGAGACGACACGAGCAGGGGGCAGACTCTGGACCAGACCTGGACGCGGCAGCAAACACCTGACCAGACGCGACTACCTGACCAGACGCAGTAACTGGAGGGGACGCAGTAGTCAGGGTGTACAGGCTCGACCCAAGCTGACGGGTAAACGTGGCGAGGTGGTGGCCCGTCCGAGTACACGTACAGTGGGCCACCCGCTGACCTCCAGGAGTGAACTGGTCAACCCACACATCCTGGAGGTCAGCTCCACTCACCAAGTTCGTAGAGAACGAGGGGAGGTGGAGACCCGATAGTGAGCCAGACGAGACCGCCGGACACGGCAGAACCGTAGAGGAGTGTGTAAGGACTGGGCCCCCAGAGGGGTCCGCCGGGGAGACAGCAACCGGCCGACTGAGCAACGTGAGTGTGGTGTAGTCGCGAAAGAAAGAGCGGGAAGCACCGGAGTCAAGAGTGAAAGTGTGCAAGGCCTCAGCAGGCGCAGTACCTGAGAGAGCAGACTCACCAGCACCTGGAGCAGCAGGCTGACCAGTACCTGTAGCAGTAGACTCACTAGCACCTAGAGCAGCAGCCACTATACCTGGGTCAGGCGGCACACACAGGTAACAATCACCCTCAGCACTAATAGTCACAGCATACATGGCAGCAAGGATAGCATCATAATCAAGATCAAAGATAGCAACACCTGACTTAAGAAGATCAGCCCAGCGAGGAAGCTCAGTAAAGTCAGGAAACTGTGCGCGCCAGGCGCTGGTCAGGCGACCGAAACATGTCAGCGCTGGTCAGCGCTGCGTAGCGTGCGGCAGCCCACACGTCTCCCCACGGCGGTCACCGGTGCGGAGAACGTAAGCGCAAGGACCAGCACCCCCAGACCACCCATGCCCAGCGTACCACTCACGAAGCTGCTGGGGCAACGGGGCCTCACGGGAACGCGGCTACTGCTGGCGCTGGCAACCGCCAAAGCCTCCACGCTGCGCGGCTCCACCCCGACCAGCACCACCACCGCCACCACCCCCACTGCCGCTGCCGCCGCCGCCTCCACCTCCACCGCCGCCACCGACGCCTACCCCTCCACCACCCTTTCACCCCCTGCCCTTGCCGCTGCGGCGCCTCCCACTAGGAGCAGACGCAGCCCCGACCGCCTTGGTGCCAACGAGGTCGACAGCAGCAGCAGAAGCAACAGAGGGCAAAAGGGGGACGGGGGAGCACCCCTCAAAGAAAGGGGTGCGAGGGTCGCCGCGAGAAGCTCCTACAGCGACTATGCTAGTCTCAGCTGCAAGGAGGCGCTCCTCGAGCAGGTCGACGGTGAGCTCAGTGGGGCAAAGGGAGAGAAAGTGGTCCCTGACTGAGCGGAGAGAGTCAGGGAGATGGGTGACTAGGTAGAAGAGGGTGATGTACATGGGGTGGGGGATTCTTGGCGCGAAACTCGGAGGGAAGCGCAGCACTGTAGCGGGTGTGACTAGTGCGGAGGTGAGTGATGAGGTCAGCGATTGTGGCAAACGTGGCTAGGTCAGGGAACAAGTACGGTAGCATGAGGCGGCTGAGGGCAGCAGAGGCAGGGGAGGAGTAGCGTGCGACAACAGCATCATACAGAGACTTAGCAGTCTTGTACTGGCCAAAGTGCGCGCGCTCAGCAGACGGCAGGTGACTACGAACAGCAAGGCGAGCAACAGCGTCACGAGTAGTCCACTGCGAGCGAACCGTACTGTCAGCGTCGGCAGCAGGTGCAACAGAGACACCGGACGTGTGATCGAACAGCGAGACTCCGTCCCTGGAGTCGCACTGAAGATAGAGCTGCAAGTCATCTACCCAAACCTCAAAATCGACCGCACGGCCCTCAGCATCGAAGGTAAGCAAAGTAGGACTAGCCATGGCGGTAGTAGCAGCAGGATAGAGTGTCGCGGCATGGCAGGGCGGCGCGGCTCGGCAGGGCGGTGCGGCACGGCAGGCAGGCAGGCACAGCGGCGTGCTTGGCATGGCGGTCGCTTACGAAGGGCGGGTGCAGGGCAGGGCAGCGACGGGCAGGCAGGGCAGGGCCGGTACAAGGCGGCAGCTGGGCAGGGCCGCTACGAGGCGGCAGCAGGGCAGGGCCGCGAAGGGGCGGCGGTAGAACAGGGCCGCGACGGGGCGGCAGCAGGGCAGGGCCGCGACTGGGCGGTTGCAGGGCAGGGCCGCGACGGGGCAGCTGCAGGGCAGGGCCGCGACGGGGCGGCTGTGGGGTAGGGCCGCGACTGGGCGGCTGCAGGGTAGGGCCGCGACGAGGCGGCGTAAGGGCAGGGCCGCGACGGGGCGGGAGCAGGGTAGGGCCGCGACGAGTGGCAGCAAGGCAGGGCCGCGACGGGCGGCGAGGCCAAGGCGTGGCGGGCGGCTTGGGTAGGCCGGGGGGGCGGCGATAGGGCAGGGCCGCGACGGGCGGCTAGGTCAGGGCCACGACGGGTCGCGAAAGGGCAGGGCCGCGACGGGCCGTTAGGGCAGGGCCGCTACGGGCCAGGAGGGCAGGGCCGCTACGGGCGGCAGTAGGGCAGGGCGCGCGACGGCGCTGGTGAAGCAGGCGCGAAGCGCGTTTCGGGCAGGGCAGGAAAAAAAAAATCTATCGTGGTGGGCCCTAAAAAAAAGTTCCCACTAGGGAACTTGCTCTGAAACCATGTCAGAATTAAGAATGAAGAATGACTAGAAACACAGCAGTACAAGGTTTGTATAGCAAAACCTAATTGGGCTGTACCCCTTAAGGAGTGCCCCACTACAGCCTAGAGCATAGTTATGACAGTACTGGACATACACGATGCACCACGCCGTGCGGGTGCATAATATCCTATCTACCACCGCCATCACAAGGAACCTGTCCCCGCACGTGAAATGGACACGCACCAAGGACGACACTTCCATGCTCCGTGCTTGGGAGTGCATGGTGCAGTACTGCCCGTCAACAACAATCATCGGCAAGTTCGCAAGCTACGCGCGCTAGGGAATTCCCTTGGCATAAGCCGCGAATACAATGGTAAATAAATACAATGTGTTTAGTTTACGAATTTTAATTTCATGTTTGACTAAAAATAGATTATGAAAATAAAATTTGGCAAAATTAATCGTAAAGGGTTGCTTCGCAATTAAAAAACAAAACCCTCTATGAAGGAAAGACGTTTGGGAGGCATTAAACCTAAACACGTTTATTCGTGGTGTTTAGGGTTGATGCCTCCTGAAGTCATGCGAGCCGATATGGCTTTGTTTTAAGTTGGTGTTTCTGTTGGATTTATTCGCTGTATAGACTAGTCATTTTCTGTGTTTCTAGTGTACAATGATCGAATTGGTCAACACATTTGAGCCAGGCGTACGATTGGTCGCGCAATTTTGCCCATTCCTAAGGACGGCTGTTGGCGGGGATGCTGACAACCGCTTCCAGGAACCACTGTCAGAAACACATCTGTACACCAATAATGGCCAGCGCTAGTCAGCAGAACTCTTTGAATTACTGTATGCAGATGCACATCACTAGGTTTCATCGGCGTGTGTTTCACTACGGTTCTAATCGGTCCAAGTAGATCGACGTGTAAAATTGAACGGCTGAACGGGTCGGTGATAGCAAGATCTGAACCACCCTCGAGATCTCACCCTGACTTCCCTTCCATTTCACAGATGTACGGAAGTCATCGAATTCGCCTTTCAGCATTGAAACTGGCGTAGTTTTCAGGAACTCGTTTTTCGCGAGAATCCGCTGGTAGCATTACCACACCCATTCGCGTTTCCACTCTCCCAGCCTCCTTCGTCTGAACACATCGCTATTACGTTTGTGCATCACAGGCTGTGGTCGTAGCCGTCCCGCTTCATAGGTCAGCAGCGTGCCCAATCAAGTCAGTAGAGATCGTATTGGCCCGAGTAATTATCGGCAAACACGACGGAACGGCGCTACGAGCTCAAATAACGCTATTCGCGTCGAGGATCGATCGTCGGGGATCGCATTGCGTCGAGCGTAAAGCTTCTAGCGTCGAGCGTTTAGCGCCGAGCGTCAAGCATTAAGCGGCTTAGGAAATTAAGTTATTCGACATTGACGTATCATCAAGGATTCATTCAATCAGTCCTACTGATCGTAATCAGTCGTTGAAATGGCGAATTGGGCGCTCGCTGGTTGCTGTAACACTCAGCAGACGCTCTTCCTCTCCTGCTCCGGTGTTTACGCGCTCATCATCCTCGTTGTAAGCACACCCTTTACTGTTTTGTGAATCTACTCCAAACAATGCAACAACTGCTCTCCACCACCCCCCTGCCTGCCCTGTATCTCCCCACCAGCTATGGCGCACCATCGTGCTGATGCCATTCAAGCTAATCGCCGTGTACCTGCATGAGATGGGAGACTCAATGCTACCCTCCCTCCTGCACTGACTGGTCGCACATCCCAAACTGCTCTCCACCACCCCCCTGCCTGCCCTGTATCTCCCCACCAGCTATGGCGCACCATCGTGCTGATGCCATTCAAGCTAATCGCCGTGTACCTGCATGAGATGGGAGACTCAATGCTACCCTCCCTCCTGCACTGACTGGTCGCACATCCCAAACTGCTCTCCACCACCCCCCTGCCTGCCCTGTATCTCCCCACCAGCTATGGCGCACCATCGTGCTGATGCCATTCAAGCTAATCGCCGTGTACCTGCATGAGATGGGAGACTCAATGCTACCCTCCCTCCTGCACTGACTGGTCGCACATCCCAAACTGCTCTCCACCACCCCCCTGCCTGCCCTGTATCTCCCCACCAGCTATGGCGCACCATCGTGCTGATGCCATTCAAGCTAATCGCCGTGTACCTGCATGAGATGGGAGACTCAATGCTACCCTCCCTCCTGCACTGACTGGTCGCACATCCCAAACTGCTCTCCACCACCCCCCTGCCTGCCCTGTATCTCCCCACCAGCTATGGCGCACCATCGTGCTGATGCCATTCAAGCTAATCGCCGTGTACCTGCATGAGATGGGAGACTCAATGCTACCCTCCCTCCTGCACTGACTGGTCGCACATCCCAAACTGCTCTCCACCACCCCCCTGCCTGCCCTGTATCTCCCCACCAGCTATGGCGCACCATCGTGCTGATGCCCTTCAAGCTCATCTCCGTGTACCTGCACGAGATAGGCCATGCCTCCGCATGTGTCATGACGGGCGGCAAGGTGCGTGTGTGTTTCAAGTCTAGAGAGCAGCGCAGTGAGCTGAGTGCAAACGCACGAGATAGGACATGCCTCCGCATGCGTCATGACGGGAGGCAAGGAGCGTGATGTTGGGAGGGAAGTTGCGTGATGATGGGAGGGAAGGTGGGTGCGGAGGTGTGTGCAGTGACATCTTTAGGGAGATGTACACAGAGTTCACTGTACGGATCTCTCATCGAAGGCCATGCCTTTGTTGAGGGAAGGTGCGCGTCTTGGACCGGGTGAACATTCCTTTTTTACAGTCCCAAGGTGAGGCAGGTCAGCATTCCCTTGTCCACGTGCAGGGTGTCAAGCTGCTCTAAAGTGGGCTGTGAGTATTGCATACAGATATAAATGTTTTGAGACGCCTCAAAACAGTGTATCAAGCTGCCCGAGAGTGGGCTGTGAGTGTCGCATTCAGATACAAATGCTGTGGTATGCTGTTATGCCATCTGGTAAGCATGCATTTATAAGAGGCGGCAGTGCCTTACCATATAAAAAGCACATTGGGTCATGCTGAATTTTCTCGATGACACAAGTGGAGGGCATCGACGTGTTCACCAACGACCCTTTAGAGGCAGACTCGTTACTATGTGAAGAGATTCATGCCGTATCATGCATGTGCGAACGCCCTATGCTGCGGATGGAGGGCATAGAGAGGCATGTGGGCGAGGCTTCAGAGTCAAATCCTTTAAATGACATAACGAATCACACTATAGCATGCTGTTTGTGTGCGATCGCCCTATGGTGCAGGTGGAAGGCATAGAGGTGCACATGGACGAGCGTTACAGGGGCAAGGGTCTTACAATGCCTCAACAGATCACCCACTCTATTTTGCTGCATGCAATCATGCATGCTGTATCTTACTGTATCATGCTGTATCATACTGTACGTTCGAATGCTCCATGGTGCAGGCATCAAGGTGTGCATGGACGGACGAGCGTCTCGTGAGGCAAATGCGTTATAATGCATAACAAATCACGCTTCATCACACATACTTGATGAACGCCCGCCCCATGGTGCAGGTGGAGGGCATAGAGGTGCACATGGACGAGGGGGGAGTCACTCGCACTCGGGGCGGATGGCAGTGGTGCATTCTGCCAGCCGGATGTGAGTCAAAGTAATTCTTCAGGGTGCTGGTAACTTTGAGTCGACTCAAAAGTCACTTCTGCCTGCTGGATGGATGTGAGTCATGGGTCACTAATCAGGGTGCTGGTTCCCGAAAATACAAGCTTGTCAGTGATCAAACCTTCTCAGTCTGCACTTCAATCAAGCAAGCTACTGTTGCCCATCAAGTCGTTCTTGTCCGTTAGTACCCTTGTGACTCACGGCATGCCATACATACAGCATGTGTCTCACATCACTCTCACGGCATGCCATACATACAGCATGTGTCTCACATCACTCTCACGGCATGCCATACATGTCTCACATCACTGTCACAGCATGCCAGACATACAGCATGTGTCTCACATTAGTCTCACGGCATGCCATACATACAGCATGTGTCTCACATCACTGTCACGGCATGCCATACATACAGCATTTGTCTCACATCACTGTCACGGCATGCCATACATACAGCATGTGTCTCACATCACTGTCACGGCATCCCATACATACAGCATGTGTCTCACATCGCTGTCACGGCATGTCATACATAATGTGTCTCACATCACTGTCACGGCATGCCATACATACAGCATGTGTCTCACATCACTGTCACGGCATGCCATACATACAGCATGTGTCTCACATCACTGTCACGGCATGCCATACATACAGCATGTGTCTCACATCACTGTCATGGCATGCCATACAACATGCACCTGCATCAACCCACCCACACCAATCAGACCTGGGCTCATCCTTCTGGGGCATGGTGCTGGTGCTGTGCGCCAGTCAATGCACACACATGCATGCATCCCCTCTCCCCACACCAACCAACCAGACTTGGGCTCATCCTTCTGGGGCATGGTGCTGGTGCTGTGCGCCAGTCAATGCACACACATGCATGCATCCCCTCTCCCCACACCAACCAACCAGACTTGGGGTCGTCCTTCTGGGGCATGGTGCTGGTGCTGTGCGCGACCAACAAGTGGACCACCCTCGTCATCGCTGTCATTCTCTGCATCACCCTTTTCATCACGCTCTTCCTCGCCAAGAACGTGAGCGACGAAACTTGTGTGTGTGTGTGTGTGTGTGTGTGTGTGTGTGTGTGTGTGCGTGCGTGCGTGCGTGCGTGCGTGCGTGCGTGTGTGTGTGTGTGTGTGTGCACGTATTTGAGGGTCTCCACCACTCCTGTCATCGCTGTCACCCTCTGCATCACCCTCTGCATCACCCTCTGCATCACCCTCTGCATCACCCTTTTCCTCGCCAAGAACGTGAGCCTTCCTAGCGTCAATTCCATCTAAGTTCCTCGCTAAGAGCGTGAGCTGCAAAACAGTTCTGCACTTCTCTGGATGGATGTCGTGTCGCCGCGCATCTCCTCTGCATCACCCTTTTCCTCGCCAAGAACGTGAGCCTTCCTAGCGTCAATTCCATCTAAGTTCCTCGCTAAGAGCGTGAGCTGCAAAACAGTTCTGCACTTCTCTGGATGGATGTCGTGTCGCCGTGCATCTCCTCTGCGTCACCCTCTTCCTCGCCAGAACATGAGAGTAGCAAGCAGCTTTCAGCCCAATACCCATACCATACCACACTGACATAACTGTTCTGCACTTACAAGGCCGTGCATGCCGTGCCGTGCATTCCGTGCCGTGCATCACTCTTTTCGTCACCCGCTTTCTCAGAAGTGCGTAAGAAGCACCAATGGTCTGCTTCTCATGTGTTTGTAGATTGCGCTTGCATCACTGGCAGCAAACTCTTGCTCACCCTCCTTATCTGCGTTGCATCACTCTCCTCCACGCGACCCTTTAACTGGCCAAGACCGCAAGCCGTGCTGTGCAAGGCAAGCAGCATCGCCCCCCCTGCTGCCGTCAACCAGTGGAGCACAGAACACGAAAATGACTCTCGTTGCTACCACCTTTCCTCGCGAGGCGACTCTTGAGTCAACTCATACGAAACGCCCTCTCTCCACTCCATTTGTCCCACAGAACACGCTACGGTTCCTGTGTGTGGGCTTCCTGCTCCTCTTTGGCCTCTTCTTCTTCCTCGAATATGGCATTACCCAATCGGTTCACCCCCTCAACCTCGCCATCCTATTTATCGGTACACCCTTCCTCTACACCATACAGGCTGCTAACTGCTCTCTCTTTCCCTCTCCATGCTCTCCTTTCTCCAATATGCATCGTGATGCCTGTTGCTCTCTCAAATTTCTCATCTTATTTGTGATATTTAGTTTTACTGATGGCTATATTTACCCAAACCCCCCTCCTCCTGCGCGACACTCCCTTGTTCGTTGCTTGGCTGCGCAGGCATCATGAACTGCCTCTTTTCTATTTATGGTACGTCATTTCAGCCCAAACGTCTGCACATAGTTTTCTTGCCAATGACCAGTCTCTCCTCCATCCCTTGATTTCATCCGAGCCCTCTGCACTTTCCTCCCAAGCCCCATTCAGCATCAAACCTTTTAAGTTGACTCAATTCCTAAGATAATCCCTGGTGCGTCTTATAGTTCCTCCTCCTGTCCTTTCCTCCACCCATTTCCCTGTTTCTTCCCTCCGGTCTCTGTCTAAGGCCGCTCAAAACCCCCGTTCAAACAACACCCCCTATGCTTCCCCTTCCCCCGTTCAAGCAACACCCCCTCCCCTTCCCCTTGATAAAAGAAGTGTTGTGAGACGTCTCAAAACCCCCTTCTCACCGCATTCCCTCGTGTTTTACCTCCCACCACCCACCTCCCCTCATTGCACCCCCATGCATCAGAGATCTACGATGATATCATCACCCGGCGATGCCCAGTTTTGTCCATTCCCCTGCCCCGTTCCCTGTCTACCTATGCCCGTTCCAATCCCCCTCGCTCCGTCCTCCCCCCTCCCCCTCGCCCCCTTCTCCTCTCTCACTCCTCTCCTTATTCCACCCACACCCCCCACCTCTCCCCCCTCACCCCCCCAAGCATCAGACATTATGACGATCTCATCTCACGGCGAGTCAACTCCAGTGATGCCGAGGTGTCCATTCCCCTGTCCCTTCCCCTGTTTACCTATGCCCATTAGTTAACCCCCCCGCTCCCCCCCATGCATCAGACATCCACGACGATCTCATCTCCCGGAGAGTCAACTCCAGCGATGCCGAAGTGTCAATTCCCCTGCCCCCCCCCCCCCCCCCCCGCTTTTACCCCTGTCCCCCCATGCATCAGACATATACGCTGATCTCATCTCGCGGAGAGTCAACTCCAGTGATGCTAAGTTTGTTACCCCTTCCCCACCTTGCCCCACTCTCCACTACCTTTTCCCCCTTGCCCTCCCCAATGCATCAGCCGCATACGACGATCTCATCTCCCGGAGAGTCAACTCCAGCGATGCCGAGGTCTTTGCCAAGACGTGCCTCTGCCTTCCACGCACGGCCCTTCCCTTGCCCCTGCCCACTGGCCCGCTCCCTGCAGTTTCCCTTGTCTCAACCCCCTTTCACCTGCTCCCCTTCGCCCCCCCATGCATCAGACATCTACGACGATCTCATCTCACGGCGATTCAACTCCAGTGACGCTGAGCTGTCCATTCCCTGCCCCTTCTCTTGTTTGCCCATGCCCTTTTTTACCCGCCACCCCCCCCCTCCCGCCTCTTCTCTCCCCCCCACACCTCAATATACACCAGACATCTATGACGATCTCATCTCCCGGAGAGTCAACTCCAGCGATGCCGAGGTCTTTGCCAAGACGTGCCCGTGCCCCTTTAACGGAGTGTGCTGGGGGGTCATCTGGTGAGCGCCAGTTGGTTGCGAGTGATGAGTGCTGATGACTGTGGCACCCCATGCACTGGCATGTGCATGGCGTGGGAGTGCTGACGACTGTGGCACGCCATGCCAGGTCATACTGAGTGGTGTGCTTGTGCGGTAGGGCGATGATGTCAAGGTGTTTGCCAAGATGTGCCCGTGTCCTGTCAATGGCGTGTGCTGGCGGATCATCTGGTGAGCGCCAGTTCGTTTTGAGTGATGAGTGCTGATGGCCGCGCCACACCGTGCCAGGTCATATCGAGTCGTGCGCTTGTGCGGTAGGGTGATGCCAAGGTGTTTGTCAAGGTGTGTGCCAAGACGTGCCCCTGCCCCTTCAGCGGTGTGTGCTGGGGGGTCATCTGGTGAGCGCCAGTTCGTTGCGAGTGATGAGTGCCGGCGACTGTGGCACGCCTGGCCATGTCATACTGAGTGGTCTGATGCGCTTGTGCTGTAAAAGTCATAAGTCTGAGTGCACTGCACTGCACTGCACGCAAAAAGTCTCTTTTATTGCGTGCGCTGGGGAGTTATCGGGTGAGCGCCAGGTCTTGCAAGTATCAAGGGTTGATGGCTGTGTCGGTAGTAGGAGTGATGCCAAGGGGTTTGCCAAGACGTGCCCCTGCCTCTTCAACAGCGTATGCTAGGACAGCATCTGGTGAGCTCCAGGTCATTACTTAGGCGTCTTAAAAGCAGTCGCATCAACAGCATGTGCTGGGGGTCATCTGGTGAGCAGCATGCCATTTCTTCAGGTGCCTTTTTGCCTCCTCAAAGGTTATTCCTGAGCCGCCTCGAAAGTAGCCGTTTCAACAGCCTGTCATCTGCCTGCCAGGTAAGTGCCAAGGAGTATTTTGAGGCACCTTGAAGGTAATCTCTCTACTCAGCTCACAAGTTACTTGAATGGGGTGTGCTGTGCTGGGGAGTCATCTGGTGAGCACCCATATCATGAGATGCACTCGTGCTTGTGTGGTAGGTGTGGGTGCTGGCGTCTGTGCCACCTATGGCCTTTTATGGACTCCTCCTGAGGAATGAGTTGGTGAGGGTGTGTGTGTGGGTGGGGGGGGGGGGGGGACTTTTGAGTCGACTCAGATCCGGGCCATTTCAAGTGATGCACTTGTGCTAGTGTGGTGGGTGTGAGTGCTGGCGTCTGTGCCACCTATGGCCTTTCATGGGCGCCTCCTGAGAAGGGAGTTGCTGAGGGTGTGTGGGGGGAGGGGAGAGATGAGGTGTGAGGGGCATGTGAGGGGTGAGATGATGAGCACAAGTGTAGTAGTGTGACATGGGTGTGATACTGTGGAAATATTATTCCAGGTGGCAAGGAGAGACTAGCAAGAGCTGGTTTTGTAAGCGCTTTAAACATTGTGATACTGTGGGGATGGTATCTCACGTGATAAGGAGGGATAGCTGAGAGTTGCGTGGAAGGAGGTCACGCGATGTGTTCTTTGTTTGGTAAGGACTTGCAATCCGAAGTGAATTTGAGTGAGCCACCTATATATGTGTTATTTGTTTGTAGTCCAGCTCCTTTTGTAACCAGTTGCATTCCTTTCTTTCTCTTTCCCTCCTCGTGCATATGTCCTGCAGGGGCGTCATATCGCTGTTTCTAGCCGGCGCAGCAGTCTACCTGGGCCTCGTGATTCTCGCATGACCGGTGTGAAACGTCTCACACGGCGCAGCAGTCTCCCTGTGCCTCAAGCTTACCATACTTACACCCCTGGTTCTGGTGTGCCAGGAGGTCTTGGTGAGGGTGTTTGTGACTGGATCTGTGAGGGTGGCTGACTTCCCATGGCATCCTCCTCATGTACTTGCAGGTTTCCCCTTTCTGTACGCTAACAGAAAAAAAAAGAAAAAACTGGAAATTCAATCGAGTCAATAAGATTCCGTATACAAAGAATGCATGAAGCGAACGTAATAGGCAATAATCACTCTCATATAAGGTGTAACCAGTTTCATGAATCAATCTTGCATTAGTAGTACGCTGGATTCTGGGCCTTATTTATATTAGAAATGAAGTAGCGTGCTATTCAAGTGTTTCTTCAATCATTTTAATCAACGATCGTCAATGGGGGTTGTTGTCCGCTCCAAGGCCCTTGGGGAAATACTTCTGCGTCACGGGAGTTGTACAAGAGGCGATCAAGGAAGCCATTGGCACGCTTGCACGTGGACAGTGCTTCCACATCGATTTCCCTGCCACTGGAATTGGGTTGCTGAAATGAACCAACCTGATCGATCCTTTGTGATGAATTTTGGTGCGTTTCAAAACAGTGAGACAACACTCAATCTTGCATTACCGTACTTGAACAAGGGGCACCATAACAAACCGTTCAAAACGTGGAACTTCCATCCGCTTGGGGTTTGCAGAATTCCGAGGATGGGTATTCACTGGGGGAACTTGCTGTGAACGCCGACAACTCTGGCAGCCTTTCTTTTTGCCGCAAACAAGCATTTTGCTGCAACGCACGGCTCTCACAGAATACAGAACGAGCTCCTGGATCCTTGTGTTCGTCGGACGAATTCGCCGCTCCCTCGCTTTGCAAGCTCTCTAGTTCTGTATCCTTGCTACTTTTTTCAAACGACGGTCGCTCGATCCGGTTTACGGTCTACAGCAATTGTTGCCCCCACAAACCGTCCGTGCACGTGTCGCTCACTGAACGATCGCGGTCCAATGGCCGCCTCGCTTTCCCTCCTGGCGCAAACGCCCGCCGCCGTCCGCATTGCGGCCGGCTCGGTGCCTGCACCGCTCTCAACGAGCCCTTCTTCCGCCCAACAACTCCGCGCTATTCCCGCGGATTCCTCTCTCCGCGCAATTGCCGCCTCCCCCTTGCGCTCTACCTTCCCCGCCTCTTCCCGCCTCGGGCGCGTAACAGTCCGCGCTGCTTCCGCTGACGCTGACGTGTCGTCCGAGTCAGCAGCTGGCGATTCTACCTCAGCAGCATCAGCCGCCGCCGCCGCCACCACTGCAGTCGCGGAGGCTCCGGCGGATGCCGCGGTGGCGGTTGCGACAGCGGCATGGACCGAAGCAGAGCCAGTAGTAGACGAAGCGCCTAAGAAGAAGCGGCGCGCGCCGCCGAGGAAATTAAAGCGCGAGGAGAAGGCGGTGGCGACGTGGGGGTGGGACGGGCGGTCCGCGCGCGATCTCGACTCGCTGGAGCAATGGCTGCGAGCGAAGGGGCTTCCGCAGCAGAAGATGGCGCTGCGGCTCGTGCGGGAGGGCGGGCGCGGGCTCGTGGCGACGGAAAACATCGGAAAGGGGGAGGGCATCTTGAACATTCCCGAGAAGCTGCTTATTACGGGAGAAACGGTGCGTTGAGTAATTCTTATAGCGAGAGAAACGGTGAGCTTAGTAGTAAAAAAAACGGGAGATTTGGTGAGTTTATGCAGAGGGTGGGTAATTATAAGGAGGTGTTCGGTGGGAGACGTGGTTGCGCCGCGAAGGGGCTGCCGCAGCAGAAGATGGCGCTGCAGCTGGTGCGCGAGGGCGGGCGCGGGCTTGTGGCGACGGAAAATATCAGCAAGGGAGAAGGCATCTTGAACATTTCCGAGAAGCTGCTTATAACGGGAGAAACGGTGCGTTGAGTAATGCTTTTAACGGGAGAAACAGTGAGTTGATTGTAGCGAGGCAACGGTGAGTGACTGGGACGGAATGGTAGGGTGTTGTAACCTGTAACGGGAGAGAGACTATAGGGTGCTTATAACCACCCTGGGGAGTGGTGATTCCCTGAATTTGGTGAGCACAACAACCAAGGGTGCACGGCATTCTTTATGAGTGATTGATTGGTTTGTTTTCATCCACAACATGGAATCCACAGTGTCAGTTGAGATAAATTCCCAACACCTGACTACCGCGCTTCTTCCCTTGCCTCCCCACCACCCTTTGTTCTTCCTTGCCCCCAACTCACTCCCCTCCCGTCGTCCTCCTCCCTCCTCTCTCTCCTCCCCCCCCCCCCCCCCCCTTTTCCCCCTGCCTCCCTCATCCTCCCCCGCCCCGCGTCCCCATTTCCCCGCCCCATTCGCAGGTGTACAGCTGTCCCCGCGTGGGCGCACTACTCAAGGCGGCCAACGTGCCGGACTGGCCGGCATTGGCTGTCTACTTGCTGAGCGAGGCCGGCAGAGGGGCGGCATCTGAGTGGAGTGGGTACATTGAGACCCTGCCTCGCGCCCCGCCTTGCATCCTCCAGTGGTGAGCGGGCTTTAAGATTTAGGGAAGAGGAAGGAGAGGAGACGAGAAGGAAAAGGGGGCAGAGAACGAAGCAATAGGTAGAGGAGAGCAACGGGTACGAGTCGAATGGTCACATTGAGACCCTGCTTCGTGATGCGCCTCACATCCTCCAGTGGTGAAATGATCAAGGAGCAGAGAGTGGTGCAGAGAGAAAGAAGTAGGTACGAGAGGAGGGGGTACATCGAAACCCTGCGTCGGGCTCCTCCCATCCTCCAGTGGTGAGCTGGGGGAGGGAGAGGGAGGATGAGGAGAGAGCGGGTGGGTGAGTTGAGGAAACAGGGGCTGACAGAGGGTTGCGTGTGAGTGGCGTGAGGGGTACATTGAGACCCTGTCTCGTGCTCCGCCCTGCATCCCTGAGAGTTGAGCGGGGTGTAGGGTTTAGGGGAGTGAGCGGAAAGTAGGGAAGCTGAGGAGAGAGGGAAAGGTAAGGAATGGAGGAGAGAGAAGGAAAGAGGGGCAGATAAGGCACACGGGTCAGAGAAAGCACTAGGCACGGCACTGGCATAGGCGCAGCATGTGAGTGGAGTCAGTATATCACAATCCACGTCCCTGTTGCGCGCTTCTCCCTGCATTCTGCAGCAGGGGTGAAGCGGGTTGCTGGGTTGGGCAAGCGGGCTGGGCTGTAGAGAGGCTTGCAGGCAGATTCATTACGCACAGGCAGAGGAGCAGTTTCTGAGTGCAGTGTCTGTAACAAGACTCTGCCATGCGCTCTTCCCTGCATTCTGCAGCAGGTGTGGTGTGAGTCGGACTGGACAGGGGGGGGAAGAGCCGCAGAGGGGTGGTGACTGAATGAGAGGGGGAGAGGGGCAGAGAGACGACTGGAAGGATTCACAGAGGGCTGCGGGCCGCGGGGCGAGGAGCGAGGGGCGAGGGGCGAGGGGCGAGGAGCGAGGGGCGAGGGGCGAGGAGCGAGGGGCGAGGAGCGAGGGGCGAGGAGCGAGGGGTGAGGAGCGAGGGGCGACAGGCAGAGGGAAAGAGGGGGGGAGGGGGCGAATAGTACAGGTACGAGGGGCATCAGAGGGGCTTGCTGTGCACAGGCAAGGCAACGCATTCATGGACACATGCACTCACGCACACACTCTAGGCATGCAGTCACGGCTGCGCAAGCACAAATATACCACTTCAAAAGTGCAGCTCCATTCAACTTTACAGAATATTATTCCTGTCTCTTCTTCTACCCCGAGCAACAGTGTAGATGTGCGTTTGCCCCTAAAAGGGGCCCCTGCTTGCACGTTCTCCTCTCCCTCCTCTGCACCTAACTCCCTGTGTTCATAGCCTTTCCACGTCGCAAATTCATCAACGAAAAGGCGAGCCCTTGGTTCCTCCTCTGAACCACTCGTTCTGCGTTCTTCTGCTCCCCGCCCCTCTGCTGCCTTCCACAGACGAGGTATATGTGCTTCTGCGTTCTTCTGTATTCCTCAACTCTCTCTTCTTTTCGCCTCTCTTCCTCCCTGCCTCCCTTGCTCCCTGCCTCTCTGCTGCCTCTCTGCTGCATCTCAGGTCCATTGACGAGGTGGATGTGCTTCTAAAGGGGTCTCCTGTCAGGCAACGCGCGATCGAAGCCATTGCTGACGTCACAAACACGTAAGAAGGCCAGTGCTGACATTATAAACACATAAGATGGACAGGAGCTTTACTTGAAGGCTGTCACCTTGAAGGCGGTTCAGGAGGTTTGTAACCGCACCTCACACTCACAATGCTAGATGTGAGGTATGTTTTTTGAGAATTCTCAAAATACATACTTTGTAACCGCGCCTCACAATGCTAGACT
Source organism: Closterium sp. Naga37s-1 (assembly GCA_947471745.1). NCBI lineage: Eukaryota > Viridiplantae > Streptophyta > Zygnematophyceae > Desmidiales > Closteriaceae > Closterium > Closterium sp. Naga37s-1. Next base: position 365,488 of record CANJKZ010000949.1, on the reverse strand, counting down.
AGATGTGAGGTTCTTTGGGGTTGTGAGGCACCTTCGAACGCATTGCTGATGATGCAAATGAAATGTAGAGGGTGCTGTCAGTGGGAGAGTTGTTTGATGATCTGTTTGGATACACTATATTCAATTAAACTGGTAAACGAAGGAGCTAAATAGCCTTTCTGTAAAAGGTTGTTATTTGAAAGAAGGACTGAGAGGGGGGTTTGGAAGTAGAGTGGAACAAACTCCTTATGGCTCTTCTGGAATGAACTACACAGCGTCGTTTCTTTTGCCTTCCTTTACTCTCTTTCTCTGCCTCTCTTCCTCCCCCTGCCTCTCTTCCTCCCTCTGCCACGCCTCTCTCTCCCTCTGCCACCTCGCTCCTTTCCTCTGCCACGCTTCTCCCTCACCCGCCCCCCTCCTCTGCCACCGCTCTCTGTGCTGCAGGTTCTCAGAGCTTGAGGCTGCGCTTTTCTCAAAGCACAGAGACGTGTTTCCAGAGAAGGTGGGCGGGGGGGAATAGTGTGGTGGGGGGAGGTGAGGGGAGGGACTCGGTGGTGCTGTGGGGTGCAAGGGGGTGCGCGGGGTGCGGGGCGTGTGGGGGGGAATAGTGTGAAGGACAGGGAAGCGCCAGCTGCTCATATTTCCGCTTTCCTTTGTCTGCAGTCTGCCTCCCTCCCACTCCTCGTCCCCCCATTCCCACCCCCTTCTCCCACTCCTCGTCCCCCCATTCCCACCCCCTTCGCCCACTCATCGTCCCCCCCCTCCCGCTCCCCATCCCACCCCTCCCACTCGCCCACACCCCCTCCCACTCAGCGTGCAATGCCCCTTGTCCGCACATTCACTCCTCTACCGCTTTCAGCTGGAGACCTCCAAATGTCAATCTGCGCACTTCTCTTTGTTGGCACCCGCCGCACACCGTGCATCTCTTCATGCTCATCCAACTCCTCTCCTTGTGAGACGTCTCAAAAGACTTGTGAGACGTCTCAAAAGTGGGCCCCCGCACACCATGCATCTCTTCATGCTCATCCAACTCCTCTCCTTGTTCTCCCCCTCCCCAGCTATTCACACTCTCATCCAACTCACACTCCTCTCCTCATCCCTCCCTTCCTCCAGCTCTTCACCCTCAACAACTTCAAGTGGGCCTTTGCTGTGCTCTTCTCCCGCCTGGTCAGCTCAGCTGCACCTCCCTGCGCCGCAGTGCACCTCCCTGCGCCGCAGTGCTCCTCCCTGCGCCGCAGTGCTCCTCCCTGCGCCGCAGTGCTCCTCCCTGCGCCGCAGTGCTCCTCCCTGCGCCGCAGTGCTCCTCCCTGCCGCAATGCACCTCCCTGCACCGCAATGCACCTCCCTACCGCAATGCACCTCCCTATCGCAATGCACCTTCCTGCACCGCAATGCACCTTCACTCGCCTCCATTTGCCTGGCCTCCATTTAATCCTTCCTTTTCTTCAATCTCAGACAGATGGCAATTCACTCCACCTCTTCTCTTCTATCCTTCGCTCCTCTTTTCCTCTATTCCTCCCTGCTTCTCCTTCGCTTTTTTTCTCTCATCCCCTTCCCTCTCTCATTCCTCCTCCCGCCCTTCTCTAATCCCCCCGTCCCTGCCCTCTCTCAGTCTCTTCCTCGCTTCTCCCATCCCCTCCCACCATTCCATTCTCCTCCCCTTCCCCGCCCTTGTCAGGTCCGCCTGCCATCGCGCAACAACCGCTTGGCCCTGGTGCCGTGGGGAGACATGCTGAACCACCGCTGCGAGGTGAGGGGGGGGTGGGGGGATGTGTGGTAGTTGATAGGGGTGCTACAGCTGGTTGCAACAACCGCTTGGCCCTCGTGCCGTGGGGAGACGTGCTGAACCACCGCTGCGAGGTGAGGGGGGAAGGGGGCAGGTGGGCGTTGTGGTGAAGGAGAGGGGGTGGTGGAGGCATAGCAACCCGCTATGCCACAGCGGGTTGCTACAACTGGCTGGCCCTTGGGTGGTGGCCTGTGAGGCACATGCTGCTGCTGTGAGGCCAGGAAGGAGGGGAGAAGGGGAGGGGGGTGGGATGGAGGTGGGATTGGTGGGGGCTGCACCGAGCTCGTGCATGGTGGGGGCTGCACCGAGCTCGTGCATGGTGGGGGCTGCACCGAGCTCGTGCATGGTGGGGGCTGCACCGAGCTCGTGCATGGTGGGGGCTGCACCGAGCTCGTGCATGGTGGGGGCTGCACCGATCTCGTGCATGGTGGGGGCTGCACCGAGCTCGTGCATGGTGGGGGCTGCACCGAGCTCGTGCATGGTGGGCGCGTGATCACCCACATCCTCGTGCTGAATCCCACCCCCACATCCCCTCAAAAAGATTCAGCACAGGGACAATGAGTCTGCTACTCCCTGTGCTGGCTTTTTTTGAGGCGCCTCAAAAATAGACTCCTCACATGCGGCTTGTATGATGATAGAATTTCTGTACAAGCCGCATGCGGCTTGTATGATGATAGAATTTCTGTACAAGCCGCATGCGGCTTGTATGATGATAGAATTTCTGTACAAGCCGCATGCGGCTTTTATGATGATAGCTTGGAAATAAGTCTGCTACTCCTCGTGCTGGGTTGCGAAGGTGCAAGGGTTGCACACACTTTACTTTGAGGACCCGTTAAGCTCTCTTGCTCTCAAACGTACTCTTGAACGGTCCGTAGTATTAATATCACCAAGGTACATGCAAGGTACACGCACCAGGGCGCTGATATAATGCCCCTGTCGTTGCCTTGGGAGGCCAAAGATAAACTGGACCAGGGATCCCTCCGTTACTCTCAAGCGGACTCTTTCTCTCTGTCGCTGTCCTCTACTCTGTCCTCTCTTCCCTCAAATTGAAGATCGAGTCATGCATCGATGTGGACACATGGAAGGGCAGCGTTGACAAGGCAATAGGCTTTATACACCCGCCTAAGCTGGAAACCCTCTCTTGCTCTCTCCCCAAATCGCAGATCGAGTCATGCATCGATGTGGACACATGGAAGGGCAGCGTTGACAAGGCAATAGGCCTTATACACCCGCCTAAGCTGGAAACCCTCTCTTGCTCTCTCCCCAAATCGCAGATCGAGTCATGCATCGATGTGGACACATGGAAGGGCAGCGTTGACAAGGCAATAGGCCTTATACACCCGCCTAAGCTGGAAACCCTCTCTTGCTCTCTCCCCAAATCGCAGATTGAGTCATGCATCGATGTGGACACATGGAAGGGCAACGTTGTCTTCACCACCGATCGTGCCTTCGCCCAGGGCAAGGAGGTGAGGCGTGCCGCTTGCTTGAGAGGTGAGGGCAGGTGGATGAGGCGAGAAGGTGAGACTTTTGATTGAAGAAGTGTTTTGAGACATCTCAAAACATCTCTTGAGAGGTGAAATCAGGGGGATGAGGCGAGAAGGTGAGACTTTTGATTGAAGAAGTGTTTTGAGCCGTCTCAAAGCATCTCTTGAGAGGTGAGGGCAGGGGGATGAGGCGAGAAGGTGAGACTTTTTAAGGGCAAGAAGGTGAGGCATATTGATGGCAAGGAGGTGAGGCCTAGGTTGACAGCAAGGGATGCGGTGAAGCTAGCTAGTGGGCAAGTGAGGGCGAGGAGGTGAGGGCAAAGGAAGTAAGCGCACCCCTTCCCCGTTCACCTTCCTTCCTCCCCCCTCACCCCCCCCCCCCCCCTCCCCCCCCTTACCTGTCCGTCCCCCCTCAGGTGTTTATCTCATGCTGCACAAGTTAAACGGGGAGCTGTTGCTGACCTACAGTGTGGGCTCAACACCTTTGCGCACTCCCAGTGACTTGTTCTCCATGTGTCCTCCCAAACCCTCCCCCTTTCCTTTCCTCCCTTTCCTCCCACAGTACCCCCACTTGGCCCCACTCAGGTGTTTGTTTCCTATGCTCCCAAGTCCAATTGGGAGCTGCTGCTGCTTCCATTCTCCTCTCACGACTCTTTCTGTTCCACCCGTGCCCCTCCTCACTACTTCCCACAGGTGCTGTGTCCTATGGTCCCAAGTCCAATGGAGAGCTCCTGCTGGCCTACGGGGTGGTACCCGCCACGCGCAAGCCCAGTGACTCCGTCTCGCTGCCGCTGCTGTTGCTCATTCACCTCCCTCTCATGACCCTTCTGTTCTGCAGGTGTCTGTCTCCTATGGTCCCAAGTCCAATGGAGAGCTCCTGCCGGCCTATGTTGTGGTGCCCGCCACACGCAACCCCAGCGACTCCGTCTCGCTGCTGCTAGCGCCCTTCCCCCTTTCCCCTCCCCTCTCCCCTCTCAGGTGTTTGTCTCCTGCGGTCCAAAGTCCAATTGCTCCTGCTGGCCTACAGTGTGGTACCTGCCACACGCAACCCCAGCGCCTCCCCCACTGCTGCTCGCCCTCATGCCCATTTCCCCTCCTCCCCCCAGGTGTTTGTCTCCTACGGTCCCAAGTCCAATGGAGAGCTCCTCCTGGCCTATGGTGTCGTGCCCGCTACGCGCAACCCCAGCGACTCCGTCTCGCTGCTGCTCGCGCTCTCCCCAGACGACCCGCTCCTGCCCGTAAAGGAGGCAGCGCTGCGCGCCAACGGGCTCTCCTGGTACGATCCCTTATTTTCACCCCACCATTGTAGCTTGCAACCACACCTGCTTCTCGCGTTCTCCCCAGACGACCCCCTGCTGCCCGTCAAGGAAGCAGCGCTGCGAGCCAACGGGCTGACCTGGTGAGAAACTAACCTTGGTTCCTTCGATGCTTACCCCTTCCCTTTCCCTTTTCTGCCCCTTTCCTTCTCCACTCTCCCTCTCCCCCTTGCCTTCCTGTCAGCCCGCTCCCCTTCCCTGTCCGCATAACACCCTCCCTTTCCTCTTCTTTCTTCCTTTCCCTTCCTACACCCTCGTCCTGCTAGCCCACTCTCCTTCCCTGTCCACATGGATTGCTGACCCTCTCACCTGCTCAGCTTTTTCAAATGTCCCCTCCCTTACCCCTCCATTTCCCCTCCCTACCCACTCCCTGGGCCCCCCCAACCCCCTTTCTACCCCCTCCCAACCCCCTCCCTACTCCCTTCCGCCTCCATCCACCTATCAGCCTATTCTCCTTCCCTGTCCGCATGACAGCTGGCCCTCTTAGCTGCCATGCTTTGCCGAATGTCCACTTCCCTCGCTTTCCGCTCCCTACCCCCTCCTTTTCCCTCCTCCCTCACTCTCTGTCAGCCCGCTCTCCTTCCCGGTTCGCATGGACGGCTCACCCTCCCATCTGCTCAACTCTGCTGTTTACCCCCTCCCTCCCCGCGTTCTGCCCCTTTCCTTCATTTCTCCCCCGTACCCACACTCTCCTTACCCCCTTTCTCCCTTCCCTGCCGGACAGCCCGCTCTCCTTCCCGGTCCGCATGGACGGCTGGCCCTCTCAGCTGCTTGCCTTCGCTCGCCTCGTGGCAGCAGGGCCGTCCGTGCCCGAGGAGCAGATTAGAGAGGTGAGCCCCTTGCATTCTCATTGACTTTAACTGAGTCTCGTTGACTCTGGTTGACTCGTTCACGCCCTGTCAGCTGCTTGCCTTCGCTCGCCTCGTGGCAGCAGGGCCGTCTGTGACCGAGGAGCAGATCAGGGAGGTGAAATCCTCTCACATTGATTGACTCTCTTTGACTTTTATTGACATCGAATGGCTTTCACCCTCTCAGCCACAACCCTCCTTCTTTTCCTTCACCTACGTCTCGGCCAACGTGCAACCTCATTTGCCCACTCCCCCTTAGTCGACTCAAAGACCCCCCTTGACCTCTGCTGCACGGACTCCTCACCACTGCGATCATCCCAAGGTTGTCTCCCTCTTTCCCTTACACATCTCTTCCAATACATGCGGCCCCTTCACATCTCCCACCATTTCCCCCATTCCCTCTTCCTCCCACCTCCCCACCTTCTCTTTTCCCCCAGCTAACAGCAGCCACGTCATTCGCCGGGTCGCCCTCCTCCCCCTCTGCGCCTGCAGTGCGCGAGAAGCCGTCTCTGCCTTCACCCCCTCCTTCACACTCGAGCACGAGCTGGAGGCCAGGGAGGTCATTCTCGCTGCTCCCTTCCCCATTTCTCCCTTTCTCCTAATACTTCCCCCCTTCCATTCCCCCTTCCCCATCTTCCTCTCCATCTTCCCCCCTTCCCCTCCACTCCAGCTAGCAGCAGCCACGTCATTCGCCGGGTCACCCTCCTCCCCCTCCGCACCTGCCGTGCGCGAGAAGCCGTCTCTCCCCTTCACCCCCTCCTTCACACTCGAGCACGAGCTGGAGGCCAGGGAGGTCATTCTCGCTGCCTGCCGCCTGGCGCTAGCTGGTTACTCCACCACTCTTCAGGTCAGTTCTCATAATCTTCCCTCTCATAGAGAGTATGTTTGTAACGAGTATACTGGTGGGGTAGTAGGGTATTGTAGTGCCCTTCACCCCCTCTTTAACGCTCGAGCACGAGCGGGAGGCCAGGGAGGTCATTCTCGCTGCCTGCCGCCTGGCGCTAGCAGGGTACTCCACCACACTACAGGTCAGATGTTTACATGTGCTTGCAACGAGTATGATGGTAACGAGTACGGTTGTGCGGAGTATGGGAGTGCGTAAGGAGGCCAGGGAGATCATTCTCGCTGCCTGTTGCCCTCCAGTAGGCCAGGATGACGCACTACTGGAGGGCAACAGCGTTGAGAACCCGGAAAATGATGGCGTGCAGAGAGTGCGGATGATGGCTGCTGCTGCTGCTGCTACTCCTCTCATTCAACCCCATCTGCCTGCCTCCCATCTGCTGCTCTACAGGAGCATGAAGCTCTGCTGGAGGGCAACAGCGATGACTACCTGGAGGATGACGGGGAGCAGTGAGTGCGTGCACATGCGCCAACACCCCTGCTGCTTGAACCCCCCTGGTTTCTCTCTTCCACCCATCCCTTTCTCCAGGAGGACGAAGCCTTGCTGGAGGGCAACAGCGACGATAACCCGGAGGACGATGGCGAGCAGACGGTGAATGCATGTTCGCTAGCCCCCCTGCCTTCTGTTACCCTTCCCTGCCTACCTTCTCCCATATCCTGTACCACAGGAGGATGAGGCCCTGCTGGAGGGCAACAGCGACGATAACCCGGAGGACGATGGCGAGCAGACGGTGAATGCATGTTCGCTAGCCCCCCTGCCTTCTGATACCCTCCCCTGCCTACCTTCTCCCATATCCTGTACCACAGGAGGATGAGGCCCTGCTGGAGGGCAACAGCGACGATAACCCGGAGGACGATGGCGAGCAGACGGTGAATGCATGTTCGCTAGCCCCCCTGCCTTCTGATACCCTCCCCTGCCTACCTTCTCCCATATCCTGTACCACAGGAGGACGAGGCCCTTCTGGAGGGCAACAGCGATGATTACTTGGAAGACGATGGCGAGCAGCGGGTGCGCGTGATGGCTGCTGCTGCTGCTTCCTCACTCCCTCTTCCACTCATTTCCCCACCCTCCCCCCCTTCTCCCTTCACAGGAGGATGAGGCCCTACTGGAGGGCAACAGTGATGACTATTTGGAGGACGATGGCGAGCAGAGAGTGCGCGTGATGGCTGCTGCTGCCCTGAGGAGCAGCGAGAGGCGCATTCTGCTGCGAACAGACTTTGTGAGTGCCCTCTCTCACCCGCTCTCTCCTTCTCTCTCCTTCTGTCACTCTCTCACTCTTTCCCCCTCTCCCTCTATCGTACTCCCTCACCTGCTGTTCCTTTGAGGAGCAACGAGAGGCGCATACTTCCGCGAACATAGCTTGTGAACTGGAACTCTCTGTTCCCCCCTTGCTCTCGCACCCACACATGGCAGTGCAGGGAGCTCAAAGCTCAGAGGTGAGAGCTCAGAGCTCAGGTTACACCCTGCTGTACAGTTACTGAAGCCGTGTGCCATAGTAACGAGGTGACTTTTGAGTCGACTCAAAAGTCACCTCGTTGCAGAGTGAGTTACTGAAGCCTCCTCTTGTTTGCCCCGTCCCTGCCCCTTTCTTTTCCTTTGTGTGTCTCCCATCCCTCCAGGTTCTCCGTTCGGAGCTGAGGGACATGCGCAATGCGCAGCAGGCCAAGGCAGGCGGCAAGCAGAAGATTGACCTCGGCAACAACTTTGGCGGGGAGAGTGCGAGCTTCATCGGCAAGATCCTGAGGAGAATAGTGGAGCGTCCTGAGTAGAGCAGAGCTTTTTGAGACGTCTCAAAAACTCAGGTATATCAAGTCACGTGGCTCTCCATTGGCAAGATCCTGCGCAGAATAGTGGAGCGCCCTGAGTAGACCAGAGCCCTGTCGGTGCATTATTGATATATCTCGTTTATCACATGGGCAACAAAACAACTTTGGCGGGGAGAGCGTGAGCTTCATCGGCAAGATTCTGTGCAGAATATCGCATGTGGGGTGGAGTAGAGCAGAGCCCCCCCCGTGGTGTATTCTTGAGACGTTTCTAAGATCGCCTAGGCAAGGGGAAGAGTGAGGTTGGTCGGTAAGATGCTGAGGAGAATACCGTATCGCATGTTGAATAGTCCGGACCGGAGCTCAAGGGTGCAATCTACCAAACTTACATGCTTCTGATCAGATTAATATAGGTGAGACGACTTCAAAAGCGTTTGTCACTTGTACTATCTGCTACAGGTAAATTTGGAAGAGCCGTGCCAGCACTAAAACTCCAAGATGCTTCTGACAAAATTGGCTGGATCAAAAATTGATCTGATATGTGAAAAGCTTTGATCTTGAGCATAGAGTCACAGGAAGTTCGTAATGTATTCTTGTTTGAAGAGGAAGCACTACGGCAGCACCATTTTTCAAAGGCTGGCTGAGTCGAGTTCTCATGCCATTCTATGCCACAGGAGTGGTCTCCAGATGGTGTGCTTGGTTCAAAAGCTCGGCCATTCCATTCCGCACGCGAGTGAGTGGGTATCACTTTCAGTTTCTGTTCTTGACCGGTGCAGCTTTCATCTTTTTCATATGCAGAAAAAATCCACATGTATTACGGTACCATCAAAACACTGCATGGAACTTAACACGTGCACCCAAATGCTTCTTAATTCACCTTTTTCTTAAGCTTCCCACAGAGAGCAACCTTGTTACCTTCGCGTCCCACAACCGCAAACGCTCCTGACTGTGTAAAAGACTCTATAGACTTGCGAGCAGTACTCTCCGAGTTGGCTTGTAGCTCCCCATGGCTCGTGAAGCTGTAACGCCTGCGGCGGGTCTTGGGCTTTGTGATGTTTACCATGGTGGCGGGCGCGAGGATACCGTCGGCGAAGCAGGAATCCAGGTAACCCAGCTTGGGAGCATCGCCTCCCCTAAGGCTAAAAATCTTGTAATCATAGCTCAGCTTGTAGAGCGATGGTGTGAGCCTGCCAGTGGGGCAACAGAGGGGCAACAGAGGGGCAACAGAGGGGCAACAGAGGGGCAACAGAGGGGCAACAGAGTGGCAACAGAGGGGCAACAGAGGGGCAACAGAGCAGCAACAGAGCGGCAACAGAGGCGCGACAGAGGGGCAACAGAGGGGCAACAGAGCAGCAACAGAGGGGCAACAGAGCGGCAACAGAGGGGCAACAGAGGGGCAACAGAGGGGCAACAGAGTGGCGATAGAGGCGCGATAGAAGGGTAATAGATGCGATAACTTTTGAGTCCGCTCAAAAGGCATCTCCTCCCCTGAGGCTAAAAATCTTGTAATCGTAGCTCAGCTTGTAGAGCGACGGTGTGAGCCTGCCAGTGGGGCAACAGAGGGGAGATAGAGGCGCGATAGGGGGGTGATTGAGGGGCAATAGAGGGGCGATTGAGGGGCAATAGATGATGCGATAACTTTTGAGTCCGCTCAAAAGGCATCTCCTCCGCTGAGGTTGAAATTTTTGTAATCGTAGCTCAGCTTGTAGAGCGACGGTGTGAGCCTGCCAGTGGGGCAACAGAGGGGAGATAGAGGCGCGATAGAGGGGTGATTGAGGGGCAATAGAGGGGCGATTGAGGGGCAATAGATGGTGCGATAACTTTTGAGTCCGCTCAAAAGGCATCTCCTCCGCTGAGGTTGAAATTTTTGTAATCGTAGCTCAGCTTGTAGAGCGACGGTGTGAGCCTGCCGCCGGGGCAACAGAAGGGCCAATGGAAGATACGGTAAGCGTCAGAGAGTAGTGCCATCATTGCACGACAAAGACGGTCCCTCAGAAAGGTGAATCCCATGGAAAGCTCAGCTTGAATAACGACAGTGACAACCTGCCAACGGGGCAATAGAGGGCCAATGGAAGATACGGTCAGTGCCAGAGAGTAGTGCCATCATTGCACGACTTTTGAGGCGCCTCAAAGGTTGACAATATGGTAAGCTCACCTTGCAGAGCGACGGTGAGAGCCTGCCAATGGGGCAACAGAGGGGCGATAGAGGGGCAATAGAGGGACATAGAGGGGTGATTGAGGGGTAATAGATGGGTAACACACAAGACTCGCAAAAGTTACTGTGACTCATATGACTTGTTTCAGAACCAGTGAAACAAGCTTTGTGACTCCATAGGATTCGTTTCAGCACCAGTGGAACAAGCAGTGTGACTCCATAGGATTCGTTTCAGCACGAGTGGAACAAGTGAATGAGGGGACGGACAGAGGCATACGTACTCCACCACCTTCAACTTGACTTTCCCTGATGCTCCTCCCCTCTGTCGCCGACCACTTTCAGGTTGTGCTTGAGTCAACTCAACACACACCAGGAAGAAAAAGGGAGTGAGGGGACAGAGAGAGGCATACGCACTCGACCACCTTCAACTTCACTTTCCCCGATGCTCCTCTGTCACCGACCACTTTCCCGTTGAACTTGGCAGGACGCAAATGGGCCACCCACTTCACTGGAAACGAGAATGGGCGGGACCGGGAAAGCGGAAACGTTGGTAGCTGGTGATTCACACACGAGCTGTAAGACACACACACATCCGCTGTAGCAACCACTTCAGTTGCAGCACACACTTCAGTTGCAGCACATACTAGCTGTAGCACCACACACTTCAACTGTAACACACACATGAGCTATAGGACATGTCATCAGTGGCACACACATGGGCTATAGCACATAGCACACACACCGGTTGCAGCAGCCATTTCAGTTGCAGCACATACTAGCTGTAAAACACACTTCAGCTGTAGCAATCATGTCAGCTATACCACATCTAATAAATAGCACACACATTGACTGCAGGAACCACGTGTGTTTGAATAACAGCCACGTGTGTTGAATAACAGCCACGTGTGTTGAATAACAGCCACGTGTGTTAAATAACAGCCGCGTCTGTTGATAACAACCAATTTTGTTGAATGACAGCCACGCTTGAAAAAACCGTGGCAAGAAAGTAATCAGTTACGAGTCTCCACTGCTGACGGCGACGAGACTTACAGATTAATCTCCCGTGCACCACCGAACCGGAAGGATTAACAGTGGAAGAAGCGGCAGAAGGACTGACCGCAGCAGAAGCAGCAGAAGCAACAGCAGAAGAGCCGCCATGGTGAGAGAGGATCGGCGCGAGCAATGATGCGGCCGACGCGCCGTAGGCAGTGCAGAGAGTCGCACCTGCAGGCAGACAGGCAGGCGGATTGGGTTGGGACATGATGAGGCACGACTCTAAAATGACAGGCTCGAAAACGACACGCGACTCCAAGTCTTGTGACTTTTGAGTCGACTCAAAAGTCACCTCGACTCTAAACTGACAGGCTCGAAAATGACAGACTCGAAAACGACACGCTACTCCAAGTCTTGTGACCAAAATCGTAGACGACAGCGCAATCAGTGAGGTTCTGAGGCCTATGCGCCTGCTGCCAGCAGCAGGCCCCTCGGGAATCCCAGGGCTTACAGAGCAACAGGTAAGCCCCCTCGGGAATCCCAGGGCTTATAGAGCAACAGGTAAGCCCCCTCGGGAATCCCAGGGCTTACAGAGCAACAGGCGGCAGAGGAGAGGCAATGCGCGGCGCTCCATGATGCTGATCACGGGTGCTCAGTCGATCAGGTTGGCTTTCGGCAATACCGAGGCTGGTCACGGGTGCTCCAAGTCGACTCAAAAGCAGATGCTAATCTTGGATGCTCGGTAAGGCTGGCTTTCGGCAATAGTAGTAATGATACGATAACGAATCACTGACAGATTTGCGGAGAACAGTCTCACCGAGAGCCATCTTATGGGATTCTACAATCTCACACTGCCTGTGAGAGTCGAACTGCTGCGGGACGCACGTGCATCGGAGAGCGCGCGAAAACGTCTGAGTCACGAACGCGTTGACATTGAGTCGACTTGAAAAGTCAACGCATGCATCTAACACATGAAAGAGGCTAAATCAACGACGATCGCTCCTCGACAAACCGCATTGTTCAGATGCGGCTACCTACCAACGTAAGACAGGAACTTCAACAGCGCGCGTCTGGTATCGCAAGTTAGGACCACCACAGCTGCTTCTTGGAAGACTACTAATGCCTCGCTACTTCCAGGAACCGAGTTGAAGTTCGTGATAGCGTCACTTTTTGGAGAACCCCTATGTACTCTGCCCCATTACACGGACATGTAACATGTATATTTCCAACTCTAAGAAAGTGCAAGTTGTAGGAACAGAGATGGAAATACAAGAGGGTAATTCTGACCCGAACCAGAATACCACGACGCATCGCTCTGGCATTTTATTAAACACCTGTTTACACCTGTTTCCTTCGAACTCTTGCTCCGGAGGCCCCAAATGGATCGCGTCCTGAGTTGATATACCCTCCTTGCTCGGGCAAACCTGACCATAAATCACTGTTCAGACTGGTGGGTCAGGGTTCAAAACCGCTCCAAGAAGCACAGAACCTTTCTCCACCGTAGATTATGAACCGAAAGAGAGAACTCGTGCACACGCCCACAGGACGCGTAACTTAACAATTCATTCTGTGCGGTTAATCTTGTTGCGTCACGGTGCAAAACGGTGAAACTAGAATACCGCTGTACACCGTTTTATATCGTCTCAAACCACGACAGAACTGTGACGTACGCGCTGTCACCCGCCCTTAAAGCTTTCGTATACATTTGACAGAAGGGGTTAAAAAACTTTTGAAATTTGAAAGTTTGCCTGTGAGACCGTGAGGTGACTTTCTAAACCCAAAACCTGGATGACAAATGTATACTTCAGCTTTAAGAGGTGCGTCAGGCGAACGTATGCACGTGCGCAGTCAGTTCCAAGTCGTGACTCGTGAGACTGAAAGCTTAGGATCCCGCGCGTCAGCGTGACTTGTTCTATCGTTCGTTGACGAAGCTGCATTCCACATTTAGATCTCGACAAAAGCTAGCACGGTTTTTTTCGTAGCGTTTACGTCAGATTGCGTCGAATTAGGCGTCTGATTTCCCCTTTATCTCCCAGTTAGGCGCGCATTGCATTAGAAACAACATTAGTAGAATAAAAGTGCCGGAAACAAGGAAAATAAAACAAAAACAAAAACAAACAAACAAACAAAAAAACAAAAAAACAGGGCGAAGGCGAATCGAGTAGGTCGAAGGTGAAACGACAGCTAGGGGAGCCTGCAAGCGTGTCTGCCTCTACGACTTTATCACCAGCTCGTTGATCACCAGATTTTAATCACGACCGTCCGTTTAGCTCCATAAATCATGGCGATCTCGGAATCCGTCGGCAGGAAGATCGCCCTGAGCTATTTCTACGTGCTCGTGTGGATCGTTTTAAGCTTCTCCGTAATTGTGTTCAACAAGTACATCCTCGACCGAAAGCTATACAACTGGCCTTACCCTATCAGGTGCGCATTTAGTGCACGCGAGCGATACACCATCCAACCCGCCACCATTCCACCCATCATACCCTCCCCCCACCATTTCCCCTTCACCACCCTCCACTCCCCGCCTCTCCCCCCCACCATTCTCCACACCAATCACCCCTTCCGTCCTCCTCATTTCCAGTGACCACGAAATCCCCACACGCAACCTGGTCTTTACCGAAACTCAAATCGTTGCAGGCAGAAGTGAGAGACGCAAATTCGCCATAATTCTAAAAAATCTCCATTGCCACGGAAGTGCCAGAAGCAGTTTATTTCAAGTTCTCCATCCCTTCCGCATATTTATCCACACCCCCCATCACCTCCACCAGTCTCACCATGATCCACGTGGCCTTCTGCTCTCCCTCCCCTCCCCTCCCCTCCCCTTCCTTCCGCTCCCCTCCCCTCCCCTCCCCTCCTCTCCCCCCCCCTCACCTCCCCTTCCCTCCCATCCCCTCCCCTCCCCTTCACTCCCCTCCCCTTCCCTCCGCTCCCCTCCCCTCCCCTCCCCTCCCCTCCCCTTCCCTCCCCTCACCTCCCCTTCCGTCCCCTCCCCTCCCCTCCCCTTCACTCCCCTCCCATTCCCCTCCCCTCCCCTCCCCTCCCCTCCCCTCCCGTTCCACTCCCCTTCCCCTCCCATTCCCCTCCCTTCCCCTTCTCCTCCCCCCCTTTCCACCCACCAGTCTCACCATGATCCACATAACCTTCTTCTCGCTCCTCGCCTCTCCGTGCTCCCCATCCCCTTTCCCCCCTTCTCTACCCCCTCTTCCTCCCCCCCCTCTCCCCCCACCAGTCTCACCATGATCCACATGGCCTTCTGCTCGCTCCTCGCCTTCCTATTGGTCAAGGTCTTCAAAGTGGTGAAACCCATCACTCTCTCTACGGAGATGTATCTCACATCAGTGTTGCCCATCTGCCTTCCCTTCCTCTCCCCTTTCCCTCCCTTCCCTTCCACTTCCCTTCCACTTCCCTTCCACTTCCCTTCGCATTCCTATTGGTCAAGGTCTTCAGAGCGGTGAAACCCATCACTCTCTCTACGGAGTTGTATCTCACATCAGTGTTGCCCATCAGCCTTCCTGTTTCCTCCCCTCCCCCTCCCCTTCCACTCGCTTCCCTTCCCTTTCTTCCCCTCACCCCTCCCCCCGCTCTCCCAACCCCCCCCACCAGTCTCACCATGATCCACATGGCCTTCTGCTCGGCTCTCGCCTTCCTATTGGTCAAGGTCTTCCGAGTGGTGGAACCCATCGCTCTCTCTACAGAGATGTACCTCACATCTGTGCTCCCCATCGGCGCGCTCTACTCGCTCAGCCTCTGGTTCTCCAACTCGGCTTACATCTACCTCTCCGTCTCCTTCATCCAGGTAAGCAGCCGCTAGTGTTCCGGCCACACCGCACCACACCGCACCATACCACACCTCATCCTCACCTCACCTCATCCTCACCTCACCTCCCCATCGGCGCGCTCTACTCGCTCAGCCTCTGGTTCTCCAACTCGGCCTATATCTACCTCTCCGTTTCGTTCATTCAGGTGGGTGGTAGATGTAATAAGTGTGGTGAGTGTGGTGAGTGTATGCTGTGCTGCACTGCTTGCATCCTCCCCATCGGCGCACTCTAGTCGCTCAGCCTCTGGTTCTCGAATTCAGCCTACATCTACCTCTCCGTTTCGTTCATCCAGGTGGGTGGTGAGCATAGTCAGTGTGGTGGAGTGTTGGCTGTGTTGCACTGCTCGCATGCGCACACCACACCACGCCACGCCACACCTCACCGCTCACCTCAGTGCTCCCCATCGGCGCGCTCTACTCGCTCAGCCTCCGGTTTTCCAACTCGGCTTACATCTACCTCTCCGTCTCCTTCATCCAGGTATGTACTCGATGGTGTTCTGGCCACACCGCACCGCACCACACCACACCACAGCGCACTGTACCTCACCTCTGTGCTAGGCGCGCTCTACTCGCTCAGCCTCTGGCTCTCCAACTCGGCCTACATCTACCTCTCCGTCTCCTTCATCCAGGTGGGTATTGTATTGTGTGCTGCAATGCTTGCAGCTCTGTACAAGCAGCAGCAGCAGCTATCAGTAGGCTATTAGGCTAGTCACATCTCACCACACCACACCACACCGTACCACACCTCACCTCACCTCACCTCACCTCACCTCACCTCACCTCACCTCACCTCACCTCACCTCACCTCACCTCACCTCACATCACCTCACCTACATCCATGCTGCCCATCGGCACGCTCTACCCCCTCAGCCTCTGGTTTAACTCCGTTTACATCTACCTCTCCGTTTTCTTCATCCAGGTGGGTGGGTAGTGGGTGTGTGCTGGCCACGCGTCACCACACCACACCACACCACACCACACCACACCACACCACACCACACCACACCACACCACACCACTCTCAGATGCTCAAGGCCCTCATGCCAGTCGCCGTCTACCTCACCCGAGAGTCTTTCAGAACCTCTGCATTTACTAACATGATCGCCATCACAGTAGGGGTGGCCGTGGCAGCAGCATGTGATGTGCCCAGGCCTGCTCAGGTTTCTGAGGCGCCTCAAAAATCGGCAGCAACATGTGATGTGCCCAGGCCTGCTCAGGTTTCTGAGGCGCCTCAAAAATCGGCAGCAGCATGTGATGTGCCCAGGCCTGCTCAGGTTTCTGAGGCGCCTCAAAAATCGGCAGCAGCATGTGATGTGCCCAGGCCTGCTCAGGTTTCTGAGGCGCCTCAAAAATCGGCAGCAGCATGTGATGTGCCCAGGCCTGCTCAGGTTTCTGAGGCGCCTCAAAAATCGGCAGCAGCATGTGATGTGCCCAGGCCTGCTCAGGTTTCTGAGGCGCCTCAAAAATCGGCAGCAGCATGTGATGTGCCCAGGCCTGCTCAGGTTTCTGAGGCGCCTCAAAAATCGGCAGCAGCATGTGATGTGCCCAGGCCTGCTCAGGTTTCTGAGGCGCCTCAAAAATCGGCAGCAGCATGTGATGTGCCCAGGCCTGCTCAGGTTTCTGAGGCGCCTCAAAAATCGGCAGCAGCATGTGATGTGCCCAGGCCTGCTCAGGTTTCTGAGGCGCCTCAAAAATCGGCAGCAGCATGTGATGTGCCCAGGCCTGCTCAGGTTTCTGAGGCGCCTCAAAAATCGGCAGCAGCATGTGATGTGCCCAGGCCTGCTCAGGTTTCTGAGGCGCCTCAAAAATCGGCAGCAGCATGTGATGTGCCCAGGCCTGCTCAGGTTTCTGAGGCGCCTCAAAAATCGGCAGCAGCATGTGATGTGCCCAGGCCTGCTCAGGTTTCTGAGGCGCCTCAAAAATCGGCAGCAGCATGTGATGTGCCCAGGCCTGCTCAGGTTTCTGAGGCGCCTCAAAAATCGGCAGCAGCATGTGATGTGCCCAGGCCTGCTCAGGTTTCTGAGGCGCCTCAAAAATCGGCAGCAGCATGTGATGTGCCCAGGCCTGCTCAGGTTTCTGAGGCGCCTCAAAAATCGGCAGCAGCATGTGATGTGCCCAGGCCTGCTCAGGTTTCTGAGGCGCCT
Organism: Closterium sp. Naga37s-1; assembly: GCA_947471745.1. Taxonomy (NCBI): domain Eukaryota; kingdom Viridiplantae; phylum Streptophyta; class Zygnematophyceae; order Desmidiales; family Closteriaceae; genus Closterium; species Closterium sp. Naga37s-1. Next base: position 348,299 of record CANJKZ010000949.1, on the reverse strand, counting down.
CAAAAATCGGCAGCAGCATGTGATGTGCCCAGGCCTGCTCAGGTTTCTGAGGCGCCTCAAAAATCGGCAGCAGCATGTGATGTGCCCAGGCCTGCTCAGGTTTCTGAGGCGCCTCAAAAATCGGCAGCAGCATGTGATGTGCCCAGGCCTGCTCAGGTTTCTGAGGCGCCTCAAAAATCGGCAGCAGCATGTGATGTGCCCAGGCCTGCTCAGGTTTCTGAGGCGCCTCAAAAATCGGCAGCAGCATGTGATGTGCCCAGGCCTGCTCAGGTTTCCTCCTCCACTCATGTCGCTCCTCCCTCCCTCAACCCCGTCCCTCTCAGATGCTCGAAGCCCTCATGCCCGTGGCCGTTTACCTCCAACCTAGGAGTGCTCTTCACGCGAGAGGACGTCCAGGCTTCTGCATTTGCCACCATGGTCTTGCCCCTTCCCCTTTCCCCTTTGAGTCGACTCAAAAGTCACCATATTCTTGCCCCTTCCCCTTTCCCCTCCCATTCACTCCCCTCTCAGAGGTGACTTTTGAGTCGACTCAAAAGTCACCTCGTTCTGCCTTCGCCACCATATTCTTGCCCCTTCCCCTTTCCTCTCCCATTCACTCCCCTCGCAGATGCTCAAGGCCCTCATGCCCGTGGCTGTGCCGTCAACCACTCCGGAGTCCTTCCTCTGCCTTGGCCAATACGGTAGCCTGACAGCCACCACAGTAGGGGTGGCTGTTTTGCAGCACGTGTCACTGTCCAGGTCTCCTTATTTACTCACGTGGTTTGTCTTTCCCCGACCCTGCCCCTCTCAGATGCTCAAGGCCCTTATGCCCGTGGCTGTCTACCTCCTGGGAGTGCTCTTCACCCGAGAGGTCTTCCGTACTTCTGCCTTCCCCAACATGGTCTCTTCCCCCATCCACTCTCCCTCTCAGATGCTCAAGGCCCTTATGCCCGTGGCTGTCTACCTCCTAGGAGAGTGCTCTTCACGCGAGAATGTTTCAGAACCTCTGCCGTGGCAGCAATATGGTCGCCATTACAGTAGGGGTGGCAGTGGCGGCTTGTGGCTGCCTGTTTTCAATGAGGGAGTTCAGAGGCTTTTTGAATCTCGTATTTCCCTTCACTCATGTGTTATCTTCTCTCCCCCTCCTGCACCCCATGCATCCCCCCTGCCAGATGCTCAAGGCCCTCATGCCAGTGGCCGTCTACCTCCTCGGAGTCCTCTTCACGCGAGAGGTTTTCAAAACCTCTGCCTTTGCCAACATGGTAGCCATCACAGTGGGGGTGGCGGTGGCGGCGTATGGGGAGGCAAATTTCAACCTTACCGGGGTGCTGCTGCAGCTCGCTGCCGTGTGCTTCGAGGCCTTAAGGCTGGTGCTCATACAGGTGAGCTGCAGGCTCCGAGCCCTTAGGTTTTGGAACAGATAGGGTCTTCTCTTTCACCAACATGGTAGCCATCACAGTGGGGGTGGTGGTGGCAGCGTATGGGAAGGCAAATTTCAACGCCACTGGGGTGCTGCTGCTGCTCGCTGCCGTGTGGTTTGAGGCCTTAAGGCTGGTGCTTATACAGGTGAGCTGCAGGCTAGGTCCTGACATGAGGCTCAAATTGGGACTTCCACCCAACATGGTAGCCATCACAGTAGGGGTGGCGGTAGCGGCGTATGGGGAGGCGAATTTCAACGCCACAGGGGTGCTGCTGCAGCTGGCAGCTGTGTGCTGCTGGGGTCGCCGATTACAGTCGGGGTGGCCGTGTCGGCGTATGGGGAGGCAAATTTCAACCTTACCGGGGTGCTGCTGCAACTTGCAGCTGTGTGTTTCGAGGCCCTAAGGCTGGTGCTCATTCAGGTGAGCTGCAGGCTCCGAGCCCTTAGGTTTTGGATCAGATAGGGTCTTCTCTTTCACCAACATGGTAGCCATCACAGTGGGGGTGGTGGTGGCAGCGTATGGGAAGGCAAATTTCAACGCCACTGGGGTGCTGCTGCTGCTCGCTGCCGTGTGGTTTGAGGCCTTAAGGCTGGTGCTTATACAGGTGAGCTGCAGGCTGAAAGCCCTTGGGTTTCAACGCCACAGGGGTGCTGCTGCAGCTGGTTGCCGTGTGCTTTGAGGCCAAGGCTCGGCAAACTATTTCACGTCTGCCTGTCTCAGGACGCGGTACAATGTTGTTCGAGACTTGATCATACAGAACTAATTTCGGGTGGCTTTGTTAATTACGATACAGTTGTACTAAGGCTGGTCAAGAAGGGTGCATGCATCTTGACCAGCCTTCTGACGAACGTGCGATCGACTGTTTCTTACAGCACGTTCGTTCGTCAGCACAAGTATCGTCTGCCGCATTGCTGGTCAACACTGTATTTGAGTCGACTGAACAGCACGTTCGTTCGCCAGCACAAATATCCTGTACCGCATCGCTGGTCAGCACAATTGACCAAGTGGCTTTTCGCGCACCACGTCTGTCGCCAGTGAGAGCGAGGCTGGCGAAGAGGTTATGGGAGTCACAACCGGCAATGCTGTCGCAATGCTTTTTGGACGAGGCATGTTCATCCGCTTGTGTAACATGGTTCGAAATCCTTCTGTTGACCAGAAATTCTTCACCAGCCTCGCTTGATTGAACCCCATTCAAGCTCGTTTGAACGCATTGTTCGTCATTTCCATCTTGAACAACTCTTGAACAACTCTTGAACAACTTTGTACCGCGAGCTGTTGAGCTGCTCAAGATGGAAATGACGCGCCCTCAAGACGTGTGTTGTTGACATTGGTGAGCTGGGGAGGCGACTTTGAACGCTTTTGGGGGGGGGGGGGGGGGTGCTGCAGCTGCAGCTACCTGCCGTTTGCTGCAAGGCTCTGTGCCTCGACATTCTGCCTCCTCTTTCTCTCCCTCCCCTGGCTCCTCGTTGAGTACCCCCGCCTAGCTCCCATTCCTTAGCGTGCCTCTCCTCAACCACAACCCCTCTGCACCACTCCCGCCTCCACTCCCACACCGTCTTATCACCCAATCCCTCAATCCCTCTCTCTCTTTTCTTGTCTCCATTCCCCTTCCCCACAGATCCTCCTGACAGCCAAGGGCGTCTCTCTCAACCCCATCACATCCCTCTACTACATCTCCTCTATCCCTCTCAGAACCCCGTCCTCCCTTCACTTCTTCCCCCGCCTTTACCCTACTCTCCCCACACCACCACACCGCAGATCCTCCTGACAGCCAAGGGCGTCTCCCTCAACCCCATCACATCCCTCTACTACATCTCCCCAGTCTGCCTCCTCTTCCTCTCCATCCCCTGGATTCTCGTAGAGTACCCCCGCCTCGCTCCCATTCCTTTGCATGCCTCTCCTCAATCTAGAACCCCTCTGCACCACCACTCCCGCCTCCCCCCCGACACTTTATTCAACCCGTCCCTCTCTCCCGCTCTTTCTCTGTATGTTTCCTGTCTCCGCTCCTTCCCTTCCTACAGATCGTCCTAACAGCCAAGGGCGTCTCTCTCAACCCCATCACATCCCTCTACTACATCTTCCCCGTCTGCCTGCTCTTCCTCTCCCTCCCCTGGATCCTCGTCGAGTACCCCCGCCTCGCTCCCATTCCTTTGCGTGCTTCTTCCCCAATCAAGAACCCCTCTGCACCACTCCCGCCTCCCCCCCCGACACTTTATTCAACCTTTCCCTCTCTCCTGCTCTTTCTCTGTATTTTTCCTGTCTCCGCTCCTTCCCTTCCCGTAGATCCTCCTCACAGCCAAGGGCGTCTCTCTCAACCCCATCACATCCCTCTACTACATCTCCCCCGTCTGCCTCCTCTTCCTCTCCATCCCCTGGATTCTCGTCGAGTACCCCCGCCTCGCTCCCTCGCTCACCATCCCCGCTCAACCTGCGCTCGTCCTGTTCCTCGCCAACTGCGCGTGTGCTTTCTCACTCAACCTCGCTGTGTTTCTGCTCATTGGGAAGACTTCAGCTCTCACTATGAACGTGGCAGGTATGTAATGGCTGTCGGTATGTGGAAGGTACATTTTGTTCCCCGCTCACCATCTCCTCTCACCATGATCTCGTCCTTTTCCTCGCCAACTGCGCGTGTGCTTTCTCACTCAACCTCGCTGTCTTCCTGCTCATTGGAAAGACATCCGCTCTCACAATGAATGTGGCAGGTTCGTAGTATGTGGAGGGTAGGTGGAGGAAGGTAGGTGGATGAAGGTAGGTGCGCCTCGCTCTCTCTCCCTCGCTCACCATCCCCGCTCAACCTGCGCTCGTCCTGTTCCTCGCCAACTGCGCTTGTGCTTTCTCGCTCAACCTCGCCGTGTTTCTGCTCATTGGGAAGACGTCAGCTCTCACAATGAATGTGGCAGGTACGTAGTGACTGTCGGTACGTGGAAGGTACGTGGAAGGTATGGAAGGTACGTGGAAGGTTCGTGGAAGGTACATGGAAGGTAAGTGGTAGGTACGTGGAAGGTACATCTTGTTTACCCCACTCACCATCTCCTCTCACCATGATCTCGTCCTTTATCTCGCCAACTGCGCGTGTGCTTTCTCGCTCAACCTCGCTGTGTTTCTGCTCATTGGGAAAACGTCAGCTCTCACAGTAAACGTGGCAGGTACGTAGTATGTGGAAGGTACCTCCCTCTCTCCCTCGCTCACCATCCCCGCTCAACCTCGCTGTGTTTCTGCTCATTGGGAAAACGTCAGCTCTCACAGTAAACGTGGCAGGTACGTAGTATGTGGAAGGTACCTCCCTCTCTCCCTCGCTCACCATCCCCGCTCAACCTCGCTGTGTTTCTGCTCATTGGGAAAACGTCAGCTCTGGCTATGAACGTGGCAGGTGTGTGGTCTGTTGTATGTACTCATCACATCGCTACCTCTCACCCGTGTAATGTATTTCCTTGCCCAAGTACGCATGTGCCCTCACTCTCAACCTCAATGCCTTTCTGCTCACTGAAATGCCGTCAGCTCTGGCTACGAACGTGGCAGGTATGTGGAAAGCAACTAGTAGGTAGGGGATGACGGCATGTGAAACGAACATGGCATGGCAGGTAGGGGAAAGTACGTGGAAGGCGCGTTGTTGGGAAAGAAGTGACAGGAACCCCCCTCCTCTGTTTCACTTGCCATGGCAACTTGGTCAACAACCTCACAGTGTGCCATAGCCCCTCCGCTTCATCACAGTGTGCTGCGAAACTTGGTCTCTGTAACAATATCCTCCTCTTCCTCCCGTGACAAGGACCCCCCTTCCTCTTCCTCACTTGCCATGGCAACTTGGTCAACAACCTCACAGTGTGCCATAGCCCCTCCGCTTCATCACAGTGTGCTGCGAAACTTGGTCTCTTTACCAATATCCTCCTCTCCCTCGCATGTCTCCCCGCCCTTTCATTTATCATAAAATGAATTTTGAGTCGACTCTACAACCCACCTCGTCTAGTCCTTCCTCGCCTGCTGCTGATTGCATTCTCATGGTTAATTATTCATTCTCATGGTTAATTATTCATTCTCATGGTTAATTATTCATTCTCATGGTTAATTATTCATTCTCATGGTTAATTATTCATTCTCATGGTTAATTATTCGTTCTCATGGTTAATTATTCATTCTCATTGTTAATTATTCATTCTCATGGTTAATTATTCATTTTCATGGTTAATTATTCATTCTCATGGTTAATTATTGATGATGGGATTTGCCGCTGATTGAATTCTCTCGGTTGGTCATCTGTGATAGACTCACAGCAATCAACCTTGTTTGAAAATTATCTTACCTTTATTCATCCCCTTCAATGCGTGCCTCAGGAGTGGTGAAGGACTGGCTGCTGATTGCGTTCTCATGGTCGGTTATCCGCGATCGAGTCACGGCAATTAACCTGATTGGCTATCTTTTGGCCTTCGCTGGGGTGTGCTGGTACAACAGCATGAAGCTACAGGTACGTTAGAATAAAGGTGCACGTAATAAGTTGCAGGTGTAGTAACTTGAGGTTGCAGACACTCACATGGTGGCCTTTGCTGGGGTCTGCTGGTACAACAGCATGAAGCTACAGGTACAGTGAAGTGAAGCTACAGGTACAGTACAGTTAAGGTATAGGTGCAATGCTCTAAAGAGGATGCAGGTGGTACACATGAAATTTTAGATGGATCAAAAGGAAGGCTCAGATACTACAGTTACTGAGGATGTCCATGTCGTGCACTAAGATACAGGTACAGTAAATAAACGTTCAGGTTCTATGTTATGAAGAAATGCAGGTATTAGGGCGCGTGTGATCTATTCTCAAGTTCGAAAAAAAAAAAAGTCAAACTTTGAGTGGTTACCCGCTTTGCCAATGTCGCCGAAATGCTTTGGCGAAGGCATGAGAATTCGGGGGGCACATAAGTGTGAATGTCAAATGTGAACTCAACTCGAATCACACGGGTGAAGGTGCGGGTGCACGTTGAAGCGAGCGTGTGTTTGTTCTCAGAAGGTCGCGGAGTTTCGTTGCGGAGTATGCTGACGTGGCGCGCTGTACCGGGTAACCTACACCCCCTACGGGCGGCTCGCTGCCTTCCCTGTAAGGTCGAATCTCTGTGTTCGACCTGGGGTGTGTGAATGTGACTTATCTGAGTTGGGGTCCCAAGATTCAAACTTCGCTGCAAGGAAAGTCGAGTTTTGTTCACCCTGAGTTCAAATGCAACATTCGACCTAAAAATGTAAACTTATTCCAATTGCAAAGATCACACGCGCCCTTATATGATGTCTTGTAGTGTTCACTGTACTAAACCCAATGGTCCACCCTACTCTCTAAAAAGTACTCCTTGCACTCATCTCATTCTGCTCTTCCTTGCTGTGCCGATACTCCTTCGCAACATGCAGCAGAATTATGCATCTTCTGCTGAGTTTGAAGCAATTAGGAGCCTTTTGTTTTTTTCCGCCCTCTCATTTATGCTTGCCCCTTGTTAACGGTTTTTCTTCAACCCTTCCTTCTTGCCTGCCTCATACCTTTTTCAGGAACTGAAAGCCAAGGAGACTTCCAGGAAGCTGCAGCAAGAGCAGGAGCAGAAACAGCAGGGGGAAGCGGGGGACGAGGAGTCGGGGCATTTACTGGGTGGTGCTGAGTTGACTCAAAGGGAGGAGACTGAAAGGTCCTTGGAATCAGCTAACTCAACAGGAAAACCAGCAGGTTGAAGTGGATGACAAGGAGTCGGGGCATTTACTGGGTGGTGCAGAGTTGACTCAAAGGGAGGTGACTCAAACAGAGATGACTGAGAGGTCCTCAGAATCAGGAAACTCAACAGGAAAACCAGCAGGGGGAGGTGGGGGGGGATGAGGAATCTGGGTATTTGTTGGGTGTTACTGTGTTGACTTCAAGAGAGTTGACTTGACTCGAAAGAGATCGCTGAAAGTCTGTTGAAATCAGGGAACTCGCTGGCTGGACCTTCTAATTCAGCAGCAAGAGTAGCTACCATTGGGATGTCGCATGGTTGTATCATAACTACTACCAGTACAAAGAATACATATATAAATAGGGTATTGTAAGATTTTATGAGGCTATCGTGTAATATTTGCTTGTTACATGTCTTATGACCTACCATATAAAACTTTTGAGTTCTGAAGGTCGCCTTTGTGTTTCATATTTTCTGCTTATAAATATAAGTGATGTATGAGTCCCTTTTCGGCCTGCTAATAAGACTACAGTAGCCTGCCTTTTACTGAGTACGGCCACACAGTCGCAGGGTCATTCAACGGGCTGGAGACAGACAGAGAGAGCTGTTTGTCGTTGCACAGCGGGACGGACGGAATTTCCTCTGTACGCAACGCAACACTGAATCGAAGTCGCGGGACTCTGCAGATAGTCGATAGCTGTCATGACGTTGCGAGTCGGATAGGTACCCGTCCGCGCCTACCCAGCTGCTGCGTCGGACGCGCGATCTTGCTCCGGCACATTCTATATCCGTTTCCGCGAATCGCGTTTCACGGCGACTGCTGAATCTGATCCAGAGACGCCCTGCAACCCTGACTTTTTGGGTCGGCTCAGAAGTAATCCCAAGCGGCGCCGCAACCCTAGATCTCGAAGGCGCCGAGAGGCCGTTGCTTGCGCGCTGCACTGTACGTTGCATGACCTTGTTACACGGTTACTGCTGATCGACTGAACACTGACTGCGATCAGGAAAATTGGGAGAACTAGAAGAATTGGCATGGCGCGTTTCATCATCCTTTCCTGTCTGATAAGGTTCTGGATATTGACGTCCCGAGAGTAGACAGGCGAATCGCGTTTTTTTTTTTTTCCCGACCCTCTGATTGGTTACCGCATCGTTGATCCACTGATCGTCCAATCGGAAGGGGCCTCATGATTTGATACGTCTAACCACCAAATCTGAATTGGTCTTCTTACACTGACATTTTCCGTTTTCATCATCTCCCCTCTCTTCCCACTCCCCTCCTCTCCGCTCTTCCTTACCCCCCTCTCTCTCCCTCTCCTCCCCCTATCCAATACGCGCCTACTCCGTTCCCTCGTTCCCCCGTCTCACAGAGATTGGCAGTATCCTCGTTATTAACCTCTCTCGCTCTTCAACGCTAAGGGCAGGATGCACGCCATAGGAAAATTCTTCAAAACTGTATACGAGCTTTTTGATGATGACGACGAAGACGAGGATGACAATAACGAGGGCGAGGGTGTAGACGGTGAAGGAGGAGGCTTCTGGGATAGATCAGGAAACGGACGCGGGTTCTGGGGGATGGGAGGAGGAGGAAGGGAGGAGAGGGGAAGGAATGGGGAGAGGGAAAGGAAGCGATGGGCGTGTGGAGGAAGGAAGGAAGAGGCGACGGGTATGGAGGGCAGGGCAAGGCGAAGGGGTGGTGGAGGCAGTAAGCCAGCGGCAGGGAGGGAGCGGCACGGGGATGGGGAGGGCCCGGGGGTGCATTTGGGTGACCCACGAGGAGAGCTTCAGACTGACAGCAACGGGCTGACATGGCGGCCTCTGATTCGGCTGGCCGAGCATGGAGAGGGAGGCGTGCAGGTGGGGAAATGGTAGAGATGAAACAGGGCGCGGCGGGTTGTCGTCACAGCTTTGTTGCTACGCAGTGGTTGTTCCAGCCAGCAATTGGAAGTGGTCGTTTCAGAAATTGGTTCTTGACATGGGAGTTTGTGACGGCTCTGACTTTTGAGTCGACTCAAATGACATGGGAGTTTGTGACGGCTCTGTGTAACAACAATCGTGACAACCCTCTCTGGCATCCCAAGCAATGGTGCCATGCCGGCCCTGATTGGCTGGCACCGCATTGTTGTTTGGCATGGCTGTGTCTCGCATGTGCGTGCTCAGGGAAAATGTTAACATCCCTTTTGTTCCCCCCTGACCCACTCTCTTCCTCCCGTTGGCTCTAAGGCTTTCCTCATTTCGGCCCTGGTTTGTAGGCGCAGCATTGTTCTCTGGCCTGTCTGGCTGTATTCCACATGTGCGTACTCAGAGAAAATGCTTAGATGTTCTCGCATGTTCTGTTCCCCCCTTGGCCCACTCGCTTTCCTCTTCCCTCTCATCCCCACTGTCAAGCTTCCCCACATGGCCTGTGGTGCCTTTTTATTTCACTAAGAATCGTCCCTCTATTCTTGGCCCACTCTCGTCCTCTCCTCTGCTGTCCCCACCTTTATTTTCTTCCGCCATGGCTTGTGGTGCACCAAGGCTCATCTCGTCTCTGTTTCCTCCTGGCCAAGTGTCTTTCTCCTTGGCCCCTCACTTCCCGTCCTCTGTCATTCCAACCTTTCGTTTCCATGACATGGCCTCTGCTGGAGCCACGTGATAAAAGATTGGGTCCTGAGACGTCTCAAAACTCATTCCAACCTTTCGTTTCCATGACATGGCCTATGCTGGAGCCACGTGATAAAAGATTGGGTCCTGAGACGTCTCAAAACTCATTCCAACCTTTCGTTTCCATGACATGGCCTATGCTGGAGCCACGTGATAAAAGATTGGGTCCTGAGACGTCTCAAAACTCATTCCAACCTTTCGTTTCCATGACATGGCCTATGCTGGAGCCACGTGATAAAAGATTGGGTCCTGAGACGTCTCAAAACTCATTCCAACCTTTCGTTTCCATGACATGGCCTATGCTGGAGCCACGTGATAAAAGATTGGGTCCTGAGACGTCTCAAAACTCATTCCAACATTTCGTTTCCATGACATGGCCTATGCTGGAGCCACGTGATAAAAGATTGGGTCCTGAGACGTCTCAAAACTCATTCCAACCTTTCGTTTCCATGACATGGCCTATGCTGGAGCCACGTGATAAAAGATTGGGTCCTGATACGTCTCAAAACTCATTCCAACCTTTCGTTTCCATGACATGGCCTATGCTGGAGACACGTGATAAAAGATTGGGTCCTGAGACGTCCCAAAACTCATTCCAACCTTTCGTTTCCATGACATGGCCTATGCTGGAGACACGTGATAAAAGATTGGGTCCTGAGACGTCTCAAAACTCATTCCAACCTTTCGTTTCCATGACATGGCCTATGCTGGAGACACGTGATAAAAGATTGGGTCCTGAGACGTCTCAAAACTCATTCCAACCTTTCGTTTCCATGACATGGCCTATGCTGGAGCCACGTGATAAAAGATTGGGTCCTGAGACGTCTCAAAACTCATTCCAACCTTTCGTTTCCATGACATGGCCTATGCTGGAGCCACCTGATAAAAGATTGGGTCCTGAGACGTCTCAAAACTCATTCCAACCTTTCGTTTCCATGACATGGCCTATGCTGGAGACACGTGATAAAAGATTGGGTCCTGAGACGTCCCAAAACTCATTCCAACCTTTCGTTTCCATGACATGGCCTATGCTGGAGCCACGTGATAAAAGATTGGGTCCTGAGACGTCTCAAAACTCATTCATTTCGTTTCCATGAGATGGCCTATCCTGGAATCTTTCCCTTCACTAAAACTCGTCACTCCTTTGTCCCCACTCTCTACTCCCCAAGCCTGCTCTCTTCCCCTCGGCTCTCGTTCCCGCCTCCGCCTCCCATGTTCCCAACAGGGCTCGTGGTGGATCCGTCCTCTTCGCAAGACGTGTCTCTTTTCTCCTGTCTCCCTTTTCTCAGCTTCCATTCACACACCAGGGCCTGACATGGTGCGTCGCTTTCCCTTCACCAAAGATTGCCAATGCTTGACTCTCCTCCCTCTTTTCTCACTATCTTCCTCACCTTCCACTGGTCCTATCCCTCACCCCCCCATCAGGGCCTGACATGGTACATCACTTCCCTTCACCAAGACTCGTTTCGTTTCCCCTATAACCCTCCTTAACACACATACATGATACACCCACCAGAACCTGGCATGGTACATCAGTTCTCTTCTATATCCTCCTTTTCATCATATTCCTCTCTCTTCTTCCTGTTCTCTTCCCACCCCGTATTCCCCCACCAGGGCCTGACATGGTACATCACTTCCCTTCACCAAGACGCAGACGGTGACGTGGCAAACGACTTTCTCGTCGAGGTGCTTCCAGCAGGGAATTACAGCAGTGGGAATCACGCTGCTGAATCTGCACCCTTCCCTCCTAGTGCAACAGCAGTCAGCAGACATGGACACTCAGGTTTTCCTGATGCTGCTGCCTCTGCCCCTTCTATACCTACTGATGCTGCTGCTGCTGCTGCTACTGCTGATGACGGTGGTGGTGATGGTAGCAGTGATGGTGGTGGCAATGGTGGTAATAGCACTACAGGCGGCGATGGGGTGGTTGACAACAGAGCCCAAGGCCTTTCTCGCGATACCTGTGAAGATCAAGGAGCATATGCGCCAATGAGACCTGTGGGCCTTGCAGAGTGCTTGCAAGGTGATCGCTGCAGCAGAGCAAGTGACTTGGGCCTGATGGGCCAGATCTCGGCTCCTGCTGGAGCCAGGTTTCTGCTCATGCGGGTTCCGACGACTCTGCTTTTCCCGTTGCAAAACCGAGGGATGGTTTCTGTGAAAGAAGGAAATGTGGTCGTTGGAGATACCGTTTTGTGAAGAGAATGTGCTTTAATCACAGTATAATCAATCATTGGCCACTGTTGGTGGTAGTCTCACGAGTTTGATGGTGAATTGGACATGCCGCTGACAGATTTATCCCACATCTCTATTTTCCAGGGTTCGGTGATTGCTGGGGGTATTCACCCTTTCTCGAAACCGTCTTCATTGCGCCCGCCTTCTGTTGAGTTGATCTTGGGATTCCACAACGATGATTGATGCAGTCAGCTTTACCTTAGCTTGTCGTCGGGGGCTTCGCGTATCCCCACACAGGGCGGTGTCCGTGTCGAAACCCCTCTTTCGGTACTGAAAGCTTTCCCTGTTCCTGGTACTGCCTGTTGACATCTGGGCGGTTCATCCAAATACCACTTTATCGTTTTCCGCACTTGCCTGATCCCGCAGTTTCCTAGGTGTCACATGACCATGCGTTCATTTGAAACCCGCTGAAACACACAAGTTGTGCGACAGCCTTCGCAACTTCTTACGCGCGGTCTAACAGATTCCACTCGCTCTCTTGAAAATCGCTACCGCGTTATAAGCGCTCGTTGATTTCCTTCTCTCGTGATCGCCTTTCATTTTGCCGTAGCGTCACTCTTCCCCGTCACCGCTTTATCGCGAATCTGCTGCTGTAGGATTTCAATCGACCCGATTATTGGATCGATTCGAAAGTGTACCATCATGCAAGGAGCGGCAGCGGGAATCCCTAAGCGGGAATCTGGAAGAGGGTTGACGGATCGCAAGATTTGCCTCGCGGTGACCTTAGGGGTGGTGCTGGCGGTGGTGGTGTTCACCGTTCAACGGTCACTAGAGGAGCAATCCGCTGCTGCTATTGTCGAATCTCAGGTGGGTTCAAATGGTGACAATAGTGTGGTTACCACCAGGACAGTAACCCTAATGCTGGTGCTGGCGGTGTCGGTGTTTACCGTTCAACGGTCACTAGAGGAGCAATCCGCTGCTGCTATTGTCGAATCCCAGGTATGTTCAGATGGTTACAATGGTGTAGGTACCACACATGGCAGACCTAAAGCTGGTGCTCGCGGTGGTGGGTGTTTACGTTCAACGTTCGCTAGAGGAGCAATCCGCTGCTGCTATTGTCGAATCTCAGGTAAGCTCAGATGGTTACAATTGGTGTGATTTATTACCAGGATAGCAACCCTAAAGTTGGTGCTGGCGGTGGTGGTGTTCACCGTTCAACGGTCACTAGAGGAGCAATCCGCTGCTGCTATTGTCGAATCCCAGGTATGTCCAGATGGTTACAATGGTGTGGTTACCACACATGGCAGACCTAAAGCTGGTGCTCGCGGTGGTGGGTGTTTACGTTCAACGTTCGCTAGAGGAGCAATCCGCTGCTGCTATTGTCGAATCCAGGTAGGTGCAGATTTTTCGAAATGATCTGGTTACCATTGGTAGAATTCCAGGGGGACGGGTTTCCCGTAACCTGGTTACCACCTGTGTCTTGAAGTAGTTTCTGGAAATTATATGATGGTTAGTTGTTCATTGATTGTTGGAGGAGCAACCCTTGCGTTATCGTCATTTTCCTCACATGAGTTTCATGTTGCAACCACATCTACTCACGTAACAAGTCCTCTGGACAGCACGGAATTGTCACGTAAGGATTTGCCTTCATTTCTTCTACCACGCTTTTTTCTTTCCTCGTTGTTGCCTCTTGCAACCCCTTCCCCTTTCCTTCCGCTCGTTTCTTCTCGCATTCACAACTTTATCACTCTCTTCTTTTGCTACCCTTTCTTTTCTTTGCCATTCCACCTCCACCTCTGTCGTACTCCCCAATCGTTTTCCAACAGCCCGGATTCCCGCCGCTTTCTCCAGACCCAGAAGAGCGAGCCGAGCAAATCCACGAGCAAACTGAATCTGCCCGGAAAAAAATCGAGGAGCTGCAAGCGACCATAAAAGTTATCGAAAGGTCACGAGACGAGACAAAGGAACAGTTAAACCTTCTTCTCTCCCAGGCGCAAACTCTGGGGGGAGGGGAGGGATCATCTAAAGACGGTTCTTCAGGCATCAGAGTGATTGAAGGCACAGGAACGCCGGACCAACCGAGTGCGTTCAAGCCGGTTCGGGCCGGACCTGCCGGAAAGGTTCGGTTTCCCCGAACCAACCCGCCGGTGGTTCCGAGTTCGGAGGGGGTTGACCCTGCATTTGAGTCTCTTCTGCTCAAAATAGCTTCGGAAAAGGAGATTTTAGCTACTGTTGCTGCAGCCGAAGTTCAGAGTATGATGGAGATCTGGATAAGGCAAGTGGTGAGAGTTGGAATTACCAATGCTGTTGTCATCTGCCTGGATCCTGCTACCGAAGCAGCTTGTAACGCAGCCTCGGCAAACCAGGTCGCATGCTACCTCGTCCCGAACCTCCCCGCCGCGTTCGCCCCCCCGCAAGCCTCAGCAAACGAGAGCCCGAACCAGCGTCTAGCTTCAGTAATCGACAGCCTAAACGGCGCGAAATTCTACGTTCTAAGAGACGCTCTCGCTCTCGGATACTCAATCCTAGTCTCCGATCTCGATGTTACCATTCTCCGTAACCCGTTCTCCTCGGGAGAGCTGGTTCGAGACTGTGACATAGAAGCCATGAGTGTGGGGCACGATCAAGCATCCGCGTACGGTTACAACGACGTAACGGACGATCCGTCTATGGGTTGGGCCCGATACGCCCACACCATGCGGGTATTCGCCATAGATTCCGGCTTCTTCCTGGTCCGCCCCACTGCTCCTGCTTTGGAGCTGTTCGATCGGGTGGCGGCTCGGCTGGGGGCGGCGGCAAGAGGAGGGGGCGGTATATCGGGGCTGGTGAGCCCGCTGGTGGTGTTCAACGAAGAAATGTTTTACCCTTCAAGGCCGGACTACAAGGGTGTGTTCATCTCCCGACGTGTGCTGGACATCCATCGCTTCATCAACTCAAAGGTGGGCCATCATATGCCCTTGCCTTTGCCCTTGTTCATTCTGCCTTTAATTGTCTGTGTCTTGCCTGGGGTTGTCCTTGCCTTTGGCTGGGCTTGTCCTGGTGAGGTGACCCAATGAGGAGATGTTTTTGTGGCTTGGATATGCAGCTTTCTTTCTTCCTTCTCCACCCATGGCGCTCTTTCATTTTTTTGCCCTATCCTCCGCTTCCTTTTGAGTTTTTTTTCGCATCGCTCATGAGGGATAGCCTTGATATGCTGTCTTTGGGGATCTTAAATCTGATGACAAGTTGTAGTCTCATTCAAGATTAGCTGTGGTGTGCCAGGCTCCAGTTTCCGTTCTCAAATTTCTCCATTTCCTTTTTTGAGTTACCCTTAGAGAGCTGAAATGTCTTACACAAGATCCACCACACATTCTCCAGCTGCTTGTCTCTGTTCCATTATCCTCCTTCTTAGGTTCTCTTCAAGGAGCTCAGGCGGGACTATGGCAGGCTGCATGTTGAGTCAACTCGAAAGTCACTTTGACCATTATCTGTTCTCTCGTTGTTCTTCATCCCCCTTATAGGTTCTCTTCAAGGAGCTCAAGCGGGACTACGGCAGGCTGCAGTCTTTGGTGGGGTCAGCAGTGGCAGTTCATATCAATTACCATGTCGATAAGCTCATGCGGTTCTCAGCCGTCACCTCGTTCTTCATGGACCGGGAGCGAGCTGCGTTTGACTCCTTATCCTTGGCCTCCTCCTGATGCTACAAATGGTTCATTTTTACAATAACCGTATACGGGGGATACGTTGTGCGATTATCAGCTGCCGTATGACCTCCCCTTGTCGTGGACTGCTTGTGAAGTTTTTTAATAGTTGAATGTATGATGTATCTCATGCATGCTGATTTTCTATATGTTTTCTTGTCATGCTCTGGCTTGCAACAGTAACGAACCATATGCCTCCAAAGAAGGTGGCGCAAAAAAATTGCGCAGATGTGTGCCTTGGACAAGCTAGGCGGCCATGCCACCCATCTCGTATTGTAAGGGCGCGTGTCCTTCGGCAATATTTGTAAAGTTTGCTTTTCAGACTCGAGTTTTTACAGTTTGAACTAGGTTCGAACTGTACTCGAATATTACAACTCTCGATAGCCGAGCCGCCCTGCAAATTTCCAGTCAAGCAACTGTGACATCGAGAGTTCGATCATCGAACTCGACTTTCTACAGCATTGCTCGCGTCGCGTACCCGTCTCGTGCGCCACGTCGTCACTGGGCGACACGGAACACTTCGGCCTACAAATAGCGCACGATGACTTCGTCAGTGTCGCCGATTTCGCCGCAGCTATGAACGTGGTCAGAGGACACACGTTCACAAATTCGTGCGGGCCCACGTTCGGCCATAAAGTCGACCGGTGTTCGTATTCCACATTCGGTTCCACCTCCCGCCGCTGTTTTCACGAATATCGCGAACCATCCTGCCGAATCTGGCGAAGCTGGTAACCACCCAAAACTCGAACTCAAATTTGAACCTGGCCCACCAAGGACACGCGCCCTAAGGTGAAACTTGTGCGTTCGGCAAGCCAGGCGGCCATGCTACCCATTGTATTCGACAAGCTAGAAGGCCTTGCCACCCATCCCGATAACAACGCGTTAGAGATGATGGCTGTGCGATGGAGCTTTTTGGTCCTTAGGAGCTTTAGGCAGGAGGATGTTCCACAGCATAATCAGATCCGTAGCTTCTCTTCACGTGCCGTCGTTCCCGGTGTCCTAGAGCATGTAATCCCGCAAGCGCCGTGGTTGCTAGTTTCCGATAATTCATCATGTTCGTCAAAATGCTGCTCCATCTCGTGTCCGATCTCCGCCTTAAACCAACGCCTGAAGATTCCGTGATCCACCCGAAGGGCCCTTTGCATCATCAACGATGGGATCACCAGGTTACCTTCGGAGCGAAAACCTTTCGCGGGGACAACGAAGCTCGCCAGAAGCTTGATAAGGAAGAACTTCCAGAAGACTTTCTGCGCTTAATGCCGCCGTCCCGGGCCAAGAGAAACGACATGAAGGAGATGTCTTACCGTGCAGCATTTCGCGATGCTCTTCTTGGGAATATTTCTTTCCCGGACGCGGAGCCACCTGCGAGCGCCGAGCACGTGGCCGATTATGCGAAAAAACTCGCCAAGCATTTTGCGAAAAACGTGTTACAAAACGACTGCATGCGTATGCTGGAGAACCGTCGACCGGTTTATGATTCAGCCCAGGAAGGGACCTCTAAGAACCCTACATTCACCAGCACAGTCACTCTACCGGACGATTGGGGCAGTTTCACAGGTCTCACCTGCTCGTTAAAAGTCGATGCGGAGCAAAGCGCGGCTTTCGAGGCATGGTGGAACGTTTTCGTGGTGGGACCGCATGTGCAAGGCGGGGAGCCGGGTACTGCAGTAACTGATGTGGCTGGTAAATCGGCGGAGGCGGAGGGGCATAAGGGAAAGCGACGAGCAGCAGCAGAAACAGACGATGATGAGGATGAAGAAGCAGCAGAACCGGCAGGAGGAGGAGATGAGGTATCTGGTTCGTCACCTGAGGCTTCTGACGGAGATGATGGGTCGGTGGGAGAGCAGCAGAGGGGAAAGGGGAAGACTGCAGAGGAATCAGGAGATAAGAAACGAATGAAAAGGTGTAGCAAGGATTGATTGCTAATCTGACTCAAGAGACTGCAGAACAGCAGGCAGGAATGCTTGAAAAGAGAGGGTTGTTTTTTAAAGAAGACGAGCGGGGGGGTTGAGACGAGCACAGGAAGTGAAGGAATAATAACACCAATTGTAAGTCACAAAAGAGAAGCTGCAATCATCGTCTGTAGGAGGAGGAGGCGATGAGTAGGGCGGGCACCTATAATTTGCTGAGCACTGCTAGCATGCAAGCTGATCAATGTGAGGAATATATTTCGATAATCAACTGCTGAACAGACTCAGTCTACAAAAGCTTATGTACCAACGGACTGGCAACATATGTACACCACTCCACTTACAAATGCAATGCAACTCCTGAACACAACCTGTTATTCTTTACACAGCCCTTTCCCCTGATTTCACCTTCATTCCTGCAAATATGGCAATCCCCCTTATCAATGTAGTGACCACTGACCAGCAGTAACAAGAGAAAGGTAGGGTTGGTTGGGAAGACTGCAGACATGCCATGCTATGCCAGGCCAAGATCAATGTACCGTATCTGAAAGAAGAAAACTGTACATGGAATTCAGCAAGAAGAATATATACAATAAAAAGGCAACAGGTACCGGTTGGTAGCATGGTCTTAAGCAGAAACTGGCACAACAAACAAGAAGCACCCTCAAAATCCAGCACACATAACCCACCCACCCACCAATCACTCCTCCATACCATAATCCACCACCACCACCACCACCACCGCCACCGCCACCACCACCGCCACCACCACCGCCACTGCCACTGCCACTGCCCCCACCTAACCCCCACACCGCCTCCACCCATCCACTTCCCAGCCTCCCTCACCCTTTCCATCACTGCATTCGCCCTCTCACTCACTGCAGCCCACTCTGACTCCCAGCCTGAAGCCCCCTGCACCACCCTCCCCTTCAGAAAGGGTCTTTCTCACACCCCCTCCCTCCCCACCCTTCGTTGCCTCCTCTCCCTGAACTTCCTCTCACCCAACTCTCTCCCTTGCAGCCTTCCTCCTCTCCTCCCTCTCAACCTTCCTCCTCTCCTCCCTCTCAACCTTCCTCTTCTCCTCCCTCTCAGCCTTCCCCCTCTCCCCCATCTCAGCCTTCCTCCTCTCCTCCCTCTCAGCCTTCCCCCTCTCCCCCGTTTCAGCCTTCCTCCTCTCTTCCCTCTCAGCCTTCCCCCTCTCCCCTGTCTCAGCCTTCCGCCTCTCCTCCCTCTCAGCCTTCCGCCTCTCCTCCCTCTCAGCCTTCCGCGTCTCCTCCCTCTCAGCCTTCCACCACTCCTCCCTCTCAGCCTTCCTCCTCTCCTCCCTCTCAGCCTTCCTCCTCTCCTCCCTCTCAGACTTCCGCCTCTCCTCCCTCTCAGCCTTCCTCCTCTCCTCCCTCTCAGCCTTCCTCCTCTCCTCCCTCTCAGCCTTCCTCCTCTCCTCCCTCTCAGCCTTCCTCCTCTCCTCCCTCTCAGCCTTCCCCCTCTCCCCCGTCTCAGCCTTCCTCCTCTCCTCCCTCTCAGCCTTCCCCCTCTCCCCTGTCTCAGCCTTCCTCCTCACATCCTCCTTGGCATTCTCCTGAATCGCAGCCCAGTCAAAGCCCTAAAGGCGAAACAGCTCTCTTCTCTCTTCCGCCTGAAATCCCACCTGAGTTACCACCGTTAGCTGCCGAAAGCAGTCAAGTAACTTGACTCCATCTCCTGTCGCGGCACGTCTTCGATACGCCCCTGCTCTCCTTCCCCAACACAAAACCCTCGTTCCCATACTTGCGTTTCCCCGCACTAATCCCCCCTGCTGCATTCACATCACCAACCCCCACTCCTCCACTTGCCCCCCCAGCCGCACCACTCCTTCCCAAGCCCATCCCCCGATCCGTTCCCCCACCACCCTCTTCCCCTCTGCCCTTCCTCTTCCCGGCACTAATCCCCCCTGCTGCATTCACATCACCACCCCCCACTCCTCCACCGGGACCCACAGACCTGCCACTCCCTTCCAAGCCCATCCCTCTTGGATCCGCTCCTCCACCACTAAGCCCACCTCTGTCCTTCCTCCTCTGCCCCATTTCCTCAATCCAGGCGTCAATGTCTGCCTGGTTCAAGCCTCGACTAGCTAGCAGTTCACTCGGCATAATAAGAGGCTTCACGAGGCCCAGGACCCCCATGAGGCCAAGCTGGAAGACCAGACGTTCTAGAGCTTCCCGCTTCACGTTATCTGTGCACGCTGTTGTTTGCGGGTAGCTTCGGTCGTCACAGCGAATGGGGGTTGGAGGGAGGGAGGAGAACAGGGATTTCTTGCTGCAGCTCGTACCTGCCTTGGCCTTGCTGATGCGAGCTACGCTAGGCTTATTTGCTTCTGCTTCCTCTACTCCTCCCTCCTCTCCTTCCTCATCATCTTCCTGAACCTCTCCTTCCTCCAACACCACCACCTCCTCTTCCTCCTCCTCCTCCTTCTCATCTTCATCTTCATCTGTTTTCTCTTCAGCCTCATCCTCCGCTTTTGTTAGAATATCTCTCCTCTTGTAACCTGCATATATGCTATAGAATAGGCTAGAGATAAGCACCCAAACTTAGTTTGGGTGTACAAACAGGGGTAACCCAGGTTGTAGGTTGGAACCCAACCTTGGTCCAATTATTGGACCCCAAAAGGTTGGGTTGGGTAGAATTATTGGCTCCTTCCAATAATGTTGGCCCAAACCCAACTTGGCCAACATTATTGGACCCCACCAATAATCACCCAACCCAACTTATTGGTTGGGGTCCAATAATGCCAACCTAGGCTAGTATCCAACCCCCAACTATGTATACCCCCATCATTCTCAATCAAATCATCAACTTCTATTCTAACTCTTATTTCCCACATGGTATAGAGCTCACTATCCTAGGCCTACTCTCGTTCCAAAGGCCCACCCGGCCGCCGCAACCCCCGGCCTCCTCCCTTCATATTATTTTTCGGCTCCTCCGCCGCCTTCCCCCCTCCCCCCCCTAGCGCTCTCCTTTTCCCGCGGCCTTGCTGCCGCCTTCGCGCCTGCCGTCGCCGTGGCCTCGCCAGCCGCCGTCGCCCGCGCCATTCCCTTCCGCGGCCCCGTCGCCACCTCCGCGCCTGCCGTCGCCGCGGCCTCACCAGCCGCCGTCGCCCGCGCCTTCCCCCCGCGACCTCGTCGTCGCCTCCGCGCCCGCGTCGCCACGGCCTCGCCAGCCGCCGTCGCCCGCGCCATTCCCTTCCGCGGCCCCGTCGCCGCCTTCGCGCCTGCCGTCGCCGCGGCCTCACCAGCCGCCGTCGCCCGCGCCTTCCCCCCGCGACCTCGTCGTCGCCTCCGCGCCCGCGTCGCCACGGCCTCGCCAGCCGCAGCCGCCCACGCCGCTCCCCTCCGCGGCCTCGTCGCCGCCTCTGCGCCCGCGTCGCCGCGGCCTCGCCAGCCGCCGCCGCCCGTGCCGCTCCCCTCCGCGGCCTCGTTACCGCCTCCGCGCCCAAGTCGCCGCGGCCTCGCCAGCCGCCGCCGCTCGCGCCGCTCCCCTCCACGGCCTTGTCGCCGCCTCCGCGCCCGCGTCGCCGCGGCCCCGCCAGCCGCCGCCGCTCCCCTCCGCGGCCTCATCAGCCGCCGCCGCTCGCGCCGCTCCCCTCCGCGGCCTCGCCGCCGCCTCTGCGCCCGTGTTCGCCGCGGCCTCGCCAGCCGCTGCCACCTCGCGCCGCTCCACGGCCTCGTAGCCGCCTCCGCGCCGACCACCGCCGTCTGCGCCACTCCACCACCTCCCCGCCACTTCCGCACCCACGCCACAGCAGCCCCACCAGCTGCCGCCACACGCTTCCGTGACCACTGCGGGTCCACCCGCAGCCGTCCTTCATGGCTAACCCCATGCCCTCCCCCTCCCCCCTTCCTCCTCCTATCGATACTTCCTCCATTGACAAACTACAGCTTGCAGCCGACAAATCTGCCGTTAACTGGCACTCGTTCGTCGGCAGCATCCGACGAGTCCTCAACGATGCATGGATCCCCCCCTACCGCGTCCTTGACGTCATCCTCCACCGCCCCCATGCCCTCCCCCCCACCGAACCTGACCACCCCGGCGAGACCCCTCCTCTCCCTCCCCCTCCCGGCGACCCTCCCCTTGAGCCCGAGCTCCAGGCCGCCGCCGACCAAGCCACCGCAGATGCAGATTTCATCATGCGTCGCCGTGCCTACCTCATCCGCAAAGCCGAGTACGATGCAGCAGCCGATTCCTACGCCCAGGCGGTTGCTAGCCGCAATGCTCACCTCGCCGTCGTCGCCAAATACAACGACGATATGGCTACCTTCACTCCTAAGTTGATCGCCTGGTCAGCCGCTGACAACCGCGCATGCACCGTCATCCTTGGTGCTCTCCCTGACTCCCTCATGCGCCGCTTCCAGGCCCGGGAACTCCGTGCCTCGGTGATATGGGCAGAACTCCATGCTATGTTCGAACGCCGCGACATTAGCTCGGTGGAAATCCTCTTCCAGGAATACTTTTCTATTTCCCTCGCCACCTGTGACGGAGCGGTAGACTATGTCGGCCGCATGCGAGAGGTAGCCGATCGCCTCGAAGCCCGCCACGCCGGTCTCTCCGAACCCCTCCAAATCCATCGCCTCCTCTTCAACCTCACCCCAGACTATGAATCCCGCCTTCACGCCTTTACCGAGGCCAATCCCATGGCAGATCTCGCTTCTGTTGAACAATGGATCATCGATACCGAAGTTAAGCTTCACACCCCCATGGTCAACCTCGCCTCCTCCCAACCTTCCTCCTCCTCTCTCAACGCTACCCAGCCCCGCAAGCAGGGTAAAGGCAACGGCAAAGGGGGAAGTGGGGGCAAGGGAGGCAGCGGTCAAGGAGGCAGCAGCGCAAGCAGCCGTGGTGGCTCCACTGGGGATGAGCACGGCACCCCCAGTCAGGGCGGTCCCTCTGGGAACCGCGGACCCCGCCCTGGCACTCTCCCTCCCTGCACCTATGTCCGTCGCTATGGTCCCCGGGCAGGGACACCCTGCGGTCAAACCAACCATCCCCCTAACACTTGCTTCAAGGCTCTCGATGATGCCTGGTACGCACGGGGCAACGTTGGCACACCTCCCCGCTGGGGTACCGTCTCCCCACGTCCCTCCCCTGCTGACATCCAAACCAACCCTGCCTATCTCCCCGCCCACCTCCGCCTCCTTGCTCCCCCCACGCCGTACCTCAATCTTCAGCAGCAGCATCTTCTGCAGCAGCAGCAGCAGCATCAGCAGCTGTTCCAGCAGCACCCTCCCCAGCAGCAGCAGCAGCAGCAGCAGCCCCCATGGGGACCCAGGCTCCCACCCCAGTGGGGACCCAGCACTCCCCCCTGGCAGCAGCACCAGCTGAACTTTGGCACGGCAGCCACCGCTGCTCAGACCTCCCCTGCTCCCCTGTGGGGTACCCCACCTCCTCCTGGTAGTGTTGTCCCTCCCCTCACCCAGGAAAGTTTCCTTGGCAACATTGCTCTTTCCCCCTCTCTTCCTTCTATGTACCCCTCCACCATTAATGAAACCACTTTCCAGTACTCGGTGTC
Source organism: Closterium sp. Naga37s-1 (assembly GCA_947471745.1). Classification (NCBI taxonomy): domain Eukaryota; kingdom Viridiplantae; phylum Streptophyta; class Zygnematophyceae; order Desmidiales; family Closteriaceae; genus Closterium; species Closterium sp. Naga37s-1. The sequence continues at coordinate 325,286 of CANJKZ010000949.1, read as the reverse complement.
TTCCTCCCCCTCCCCACCCACTCTGGACTTCGTCCTTGATAGTGGGGCCACTGAGAATGCTCTCAAGGATGCTGGTACACTCACACCCCTCTCTCCTCCCACTCAGGTTCACGGTGCTGACAGCAGTTTTACCATCCCATGCACACATCTCTCCACACTCCCCTGCACAATCTTCCCCTCCGGTAAGGTAACTGGTCTCCACATCCCCACCCTCCGAAACAACCTCCTCTCCCATCGGGAAATCCAGAATGCAGGTATCACTGCCGTGTATCCAGGTAATGCCACCTACTGTGACCTCTATCACACCGCCACCGGCCGCTTCCTTCTACGCATTCCCCTCTGCCCCCGCACTCGCCTCTACACTCTCCGCACCCCTTGGCCATCCTTCTGCCATGTCACCGCTCGTGCTGGCACCTCCACTAACCCTCCCCATCCCCCCACCTCACCTCCACCCCAGCGGCAGCAACAGCAGCACCAGCAGCTGCAGCAGGGGCAGCATCCGCAGCAACAGCAGCAGCCGCAGCAGGGGCCGCATCAGCAGCCGCCGCAGCAGGGGCAGCAGCAGCAGCAGCAGCAGCAGTCACCTCCCCCTCTCCCACCCTCTCTCACTCCAACCCCCTCCACCTCCGACCATCTCTCTCACCCCGCTGTACTGCTACATCACCGACTCGGTCACCCCAATTTCGCCGCTCTCCGCACTGCCATCACCTCTCGCCTCCTTCACAGCCTCCCTCCCACTCTCCCTCCCCTCCCTTCCTCTCCAGCCCCTCCATGCCCCTCCTGCATCCACGGCAAACTCAAACAGTCTCCCCACCACAGCCACCCATCCTTCGCTCCTGCTCCAATTGACCTGGTCCATATGGACCTCTGGGGACCCTCCCCCACTCGCTCCCGTCAGGGCCATCGCTACATGCTGGTCCTCGTAGATGACCACAGCCGCTACTCCTCCATTTTCCTCCTCCACACGAAAGACCAGGCACCGACTGTGATCACCCACTGGGCAGAGCAATGCCGCGCCCACTTCAACCGTCCCATCGGCCGCCTTCACTCTGACGGTGGCGGGGAATTCCTCAACCGCACCCTCTCCCACTACTGCGCCACCCATGGCATCCAACAGACCCACACCCTTCCCCACTCCCCGCAGCAGAATGGTGTCGCAGAAAGCCGCATTCGTGAAATCACCAAAATCGCTCGTTGCCTCCTCGCTCACGCCTCTACCCCTCCTTCCCTCTGGGGTTATGCTCTGCTCCATGCTGCCCTCCTCCTCAACCTTCACTCCCATCCTCAACACACTGCCATCACCCCCACAGAACTCTGGTCAGGGACAAAACCTGACGCTGCCGGTCTCCGTGTCTGGGGCTGTAAGGCATACGTTCTTATCCCTCCTTCCGACCGCACCCACGGCAAGCTCGCTTCTCGCGCCCTCGAGTGTGTCTATCTCGGACACAACCGCGACTCGCCTGGCTACCTCTTCCTCCACCCTCCCTCCGGTCGCCTCATCCGTAGCATTGACGTCGTCTTTGACGAAACCACCCCGTACTACTCCTCTCCACCACCAGACCCCCTCCCTTCTCCTACCCGTCCCCTTGCCTGGACCGACACTGTCCTCCCTCCCCTCCTCCCTCCTGCGCCTCTACTACCACCTCTCCCTGCTCCACCTCCACCACCCTCCTCTGCTGACATCTATGATCCTACTGCACCTGCATCCCCTGCCCACTCCGCCGCCCCCCCTCTCCCCTTCCCCTCCTCCCCTCCCTCTCCGTCATCCCAAGGGCAGCAGCAGCAGCAGCAGCAGCAGCAGCAGGGGCAGCAGCAGGGGCAGCAGCAGGGGCAGCAGCAGGGGCAGCAGCAGGGGCAGCAGCAGCAGTGTCGTGAAGTACCCCCCTTTGGCCTGCTTCTTCAAACTCACTTCTCTGCCTCCCTCTTACATTGCCTATCCCTCCCTGATAGGTGCAGTCGGCCTCTCTTCTCACTCTCATCCTCTCGATTTACTCTCCCTACTTGCCTGCCCCCTGGCCATCTGCCTCTCTCTTCTTCCTGCGTGTGTATGTGATGACACTGCCCTTGCCTCCTCTCTGCATCTCAGGCTGCACGCTCAGCAGTTGATTGGTGCGTGCCGTTCCGTAGTGCCCCAGTTTCCCATGCACTCGTTGCACGATCCTCTCCCTGTCCTTCTTCTGTGGCACTATCTTCCATCCCTCACTTGTGCGCAACTGCAGCTGCTCTTGGTACCAGCGGTAATGCTGCCCCCTGGCCCGTGCCCTTTCACTGGCCTCTTCCCCCTCGGTGTTTCCTCCCTTAATCCACTCCAGAGTCTCGGTGTCTTCCCAGACATCCAGCTGCCGCTTCTCAACTTTTTCCTGCCCCCAGCTAGCTGCTGGCACCTGTGCGACTGCCACCAGCTGCGCCACAGGCTGCACCGGCGGAGGGTTTCGTGACAGACCATCTGCATGCTGGAGGGTCTTTCCCGGACGATGACGGATTTCAAAGTCGTACCCCAGCAGCTTGATCGCCCAGCGAGCGTTCCTTCCCGTCAGTTCCTGGTTCGTCATCAGCCACATCAAGGGCTGATGGTCGGTTACCAGCACAAACCTGCGCCCCTGCAGGTAGACCCTGAAATGGTTGATTCCCCATACAGCTGCTAGCCCCTCGCCTTCATACGAGCAGTAATTTGCTTCGGTCGGGCTGCAGCTGCGGCTGGCAAATGCTACCACACGCTCTTCTCGCTCAATCTCCTGACACAATACTGCCCCCATCCCTATGCAGCTCCAGTCAGTGTACAGTGTAAATGGCGCGTCTGCCCTAGGAATCTGCAGCAGTGTCCCGGTCCGCACCGCCTCTAAGAGATCCTGTCTGGCCGCCTCTTCCTCTTTTCCCCACTCCCATCGCTTCCCTTCCCTGAGCAGTTGATTCAGGAGGTTCGCTCGCCGGCTGAAGTTCGGCACGAACTTCTTATAGTAGTTTAGGAAGCCGAGCAGTGCCCTCAGCCCCGATTTGTCCTTCGGTGGCGCCAACTTGTCCAGCACTTTAACCTTTGCCTCCTGAATGCCTAGCCTGCCCCCCTTCACTTCAAACCCCAAATACGCCACTGTCCTTCTCGCTATTTTGCACTTCTCTGGGTGGCAGGTGAGTCCTGCTGCTGCTATCGCCTCTAGCGTCCGTCTCAGGTCCTCCGCATGCTGTGTGTCTGTCTTGCTGAAGACCAGCACATCATCAATATAGCATGCTGCTGCTGATATGCCGCGCAGTACCTGATCCATCGCTCGCTGGAACACCGCAGATGCGTTCCGCATGCCGAATGGCATCTTGTTATACTCATATAACCCGTCCACCCCATGAAACGCGGTTTTGCGCTTGTCCTCCTCCCTTATGGCAATCTGGTTAAACCCCTGCCTAAGGTCTAGCGTGGTGAAAATGACTGCCCCTTCCAGCAGGTCAAAGATATCCTCTGCGGTCGGCATGGGATAGCGGTCCGGCTACGTGATTTTATTCAGATCACGGTAGTCCCCGCACATCCGCCGTGACAGAACCGCGCCGGTCAAATCTTTCCTGGCTGCGACCACTGTGGCAGCTGCGTAACTAGACTCGGATGGGCGGATAATTCCTGCTGCCAGCAACTCCTCGCACTTCTCTTTGCAGATAGCCGCATCTTCAGCATTCATGCGCCTCCTGCGCTGGTAACTCGGCATCTCCGTTGTGAGCTTAATTTCTAATTCCCCGCCCTTGTACTGCCCCAGCTCCTGTAGGTTGTATGCAAATGTGCCCCTGTGCGCCTTCAGCAGCTGCTTGATCGCCTCTGCAGCCCCTGCTTCCACATCTGCCCCTATCTCCCATTCCTTCTCTGGCCCTTTGGTGACATTCAACTTCTCTTGCTTCGGCTCCGCCCCTACTACCTTTTTCAGCTCCACCGCTGAGTACGCTGGCTGCTTCCGCAGCCCCCTTTCCCCCCATGCCTTCTTACCTCCAGGCCCCCTTGCCCCCTTCCTCATCTCGCCAATCAGCCATCTCAGTGAGTGCTGATCTATAGCTCTCCCCATTGCTGCCCTCCTTGCCTCCTCACTTACACCCGGTGCTACTGTCGCCCCTGCATGATAACCCATAGCCAACTCTCTCTCCAGAGCTGTCGGCTCCTCCCACCTTTTCCTTTTGTGGTCATATATCATCCCTGGGCCAGGCTGGCCGTCCATCTCAACAAACCCCCTGGCTCCTGGGTAGGCGACCTGCGTCCTTAAGGCTCGTCGTGCCTCCCCTATCCTGTTACACTGGTGCTGCAGGGGATGGTCCAGCTTCCACACTGGAGCTGCCACGCGACCAGGTTCCAGGATATCCTCCACTATCCTCCGGTCATCCCTCTCCACCCTAGACAGTCTTGCACGCAACTCTTCCTCTGGTAGCACGTTCTGCCAGTAGCACCGTGACCGGTGACATCGTGCTCCGTGCAGGGCTGCATCCCAACTCACTCCCTTCCCTAGTTGTGCCTCCACCATCTCCCTCACAGCTCGCACCGGTTCTCGAGGATCTCCCTTCATGTCCACGTGCTCCAAGATGTACGCATATTTTTCTCCTCCTTCCCTCATCCAGGCCATGACCTCCAGGAGCTTCTTGATTAACCCCGTGCGCTCATCCTGCAGCCCTCTTCCCTTGCCTGCCCGAGAAGTGCCCTGACACTCCCACCCGGCCACCAGTAAGTCGACCTTTCCCCAGCTCCTTACTTCATGCCTGCTGATCTCCCTTACATCCCAATGCTCTCTCTTCATTGCCTCTACTATGACTTCCTTTCGCAGCTGCGTTGGATACAGCTCCTGCAAGGCCCTGGCATGACTCCACGCCATCTTGCGCACCTCCGGATCTATCTCTATGTAAAGCCACTTCTTAACCTCCAGGCCGGCCTCTAAGGCTGCTGCAAGCCCCGCCCCTATGCCTCCGAACAGCTCCACTAGCGTCACACTGTACTCACTCAGCTTTGCCCCCATTCCTGCCAGTGCGCTTTCTCCATCCCATTTCTTCCTCTCTCCCCTGACCGCCCCTGCTCTCCAGGCCCTCTTGGGTTCTATCTTAACAAACCTGACCGGCAGTTCGCCCAGCTCACCTCCTTCCCTCCAACGTTCAGTACGTACTGCACCCGCTCCTCCCAAGTACATATTGTCGCTCCCACCCTAAACAGCAGCTCCATGCCTAGCAGGATGTCGTAGTCATCCGATTCTGTCATCCCGCACTGCACTCGTATCTTGGTCTCACCCCTTTCCCCAGGCTGCAGCGTGATCTCTATCGGCTCCTTTGTGCACGGCATCCATTTGGGTGCTCCCCCTTCCGCCGTCATGATGAGTAATCCCCGTTCCACTAGCTCCAAGTCCCCTTGAGCCTTCAGTTGCTCCCCCAGCTTCCTCCCAATCAGCACACTCTGCGCCCCAGTGTCCACCACTGCGTTATCCACCCGTATGCCTCTTACAGCCACAGCTCCGGGTTCGGCTACCAACGCTGTAGGCTGACACACCATTCTCTCCTCAGGCCGTCGCCGTGCTGTCCGCTTCTCATCTCCACTCTGTTGTATCTTGGGGCCTCTCCTCTCGTAGGTCTTTTCATTGGTTCTGCCGTCCACCCCTTTGCTCCTCAGCCCCAACTCTTCCCGCGGTCAAGGTTGTAATGCCATCGTACCATACTCCGGTTCCTCCTCATCTGATTCCTCCTCGTCTTCCTCCCAGGCTAGCAGTGCTTTCTCCGGATCCTCACTGACCTGAGTCTTCTCCTTCTGTGCCTTTAATTTCGCCAGCTCCCTTTCCAGCTGCAGCTCTCTCGCGGACTTCCCTTTCTCCTTCTCTCCTCGGCTGTAACACCTTTCTTTCGTGTGTCCCTTCTTGCCGCAGTTGGTGCAGGTGGGAGCCTTGGGGCAGTCTCGCCTGAAGTGCCCCTCCACGCCACAGGTGTCGCATACAATGCCCACTGAACAGTCCCTCCGTATATGCCCTTTTTCCCCACACTTATGGCACCGCCTTGGGTCATCCCAGGGCTTCTCTCTTCGTTCTTCCTCCCCCCTCCTTCCTTCAGCTGCTGCCCAGGCTGGTCTCCTTCGCTCGTTTGAGCGGCTGGAGCTTGCTCCTCTCAAGCCTTCAAAGAACCTCCGCCCTTCCTCCACTTCTTTCGCCACTTGATACACCTGCCTGAGTCTCGCCTTCATCCCCAAAGCGTACAGACGTGTTTTAATTTCATTCATCAGCTCCTCCTCCAACCCCCCCAGGAATTTTGTCACCAAGGTACGCTCCTCAACGCAGCCCATATCCTCAGCCAACTCCAGCAGCCGGTTGTAGTATGCCAGCAACGACTCGGCCCGTCCTCTTTTAAAGTCTTGGAACTCTATCATACGCTCTGCTGAGTGCCCGGGGAACTGCTCACGCAGCGTGTCCAAAAATCGGTCAGTGATCTCTCCCTGCGCAAAGTCCCCATTCTTGCACTGCATCAACAGCCCTTGACGCTCCACTCTGTAGTGTGTCAGTGCCTCCCCTTTCAGCGTCCTTCCCAATCCTCTGAAAAATTCAATCGGATCTAACCCCTCTCTCTCCCAGGTGTACCGTATGTCATCAATCATCATAAGGTAGTTCTTCAGTGTTGGCTCTTCACCTGGTGCCCCTGAGAAGCGGTCTGGTATTTCGATCTTTGGAGGTGCCGTGTTCATAGACCTCCCTGTCCCCCAGCTTGCGGCTTCCCTCTCTCTGCTTCCTGCAGGCCAACCCCCTTGCTCGGGCCCCCTGGTGGTACTGCGCCCTCCGGATAGACCACGAAAATTCTCCTCTCTGAAATTCTGCTCTGCTTCCCGTCTGTGCGCATCGCTGCGTGCAGGCGTTCCTTGCTCCGATCCTTCCTGCCCAGATCTCGCCTCGCTCTGTCGTCCCTGCGAGTTGTGCACCGAGCTGGGCAAGTTCTCCTGACGATTCTCACCCTCCTTCGGCAGATCAGGGCCCTTTCCTCCCTGTGTGTCATTAACTCCTCCATTTGCACGAAATCCAGGCTTCACAGGCGGCTCTTCCCGACCTTCCATAGTCCTAGCGAGATACCTCTGTCCCGACCGCAACTGATGGATGTGTAGATCCGGATCCGTATCGCTCATGCCTCACGGCCCTGACGCCGTGGCTAACACCGGGCCTCTGCGCCCGTACGCTTCTCTACCGCTACCTTTTTGCTTGTTTGCAACAAGACTGAATGCTCTCCCTCGCAAGGGCTCCGTCAGTTTGCCTGAGCTTCTCTTTAACTGCTTGCTTCCGTGGTTGGGAAAACGAATTGCAGTATTACGAGAAACAAACAAGCAAAAAGCAAGAAACCTGAGTGCTATCCCTGACTACATTCCTTCCTGTGCCTGCCTAGGATCCTTCTTCCACACGCTAGCTCTTGGTGCCAGATGAGAGTCAGCCGAGCTGCTCTTGATGGCTCCGTGGTGCTAGCTGGGTTCCACTAGGCCCACTAGGCATGCACTGCCTTCCAGCTGGAATCGAATTCCTTGCCTAGAATCGAATTCCCAGCTGGAACTGCACTTCCAACTGGAAATCGAATTCACAGCTGGAATTGAATTCGCCCTTCAGCACCAACCTCCTCGGTTCTCCCAGCACTCGGCTCTATAAAGTGTATCTACAGTGCACACCAAGCACACAAACGAAATTAGAGTACAAAGCAAGAAATGCAAAATTACCTTGCTGCTGTGTAATTCACACCTTGCCGTCAGCCAGGTGTTAATAACGCGACAGCAGGAGGAACAGCAGCCGCAGCAGCAGCAGGGGCTTCAACAGCACCAGCAGCAGCAGCGGCAGAGAGCGACTGCCCGCTCCTCACCCTTCCTCCTCCCCCGCATGCACACCCGCTCCCTTGATCCCATCCTTGGCACACCGCCTTCTCCCTCCCTCCACCTGCTAGAGGACTTCCATGAGGAACTCACTATGGTCCAGCGCCACACTCCCTCTCTCACCCCCCTCTACCCTGGCTTCCTCGACGCTCTTAACCTTGCAGCAGTCTCCGCTCCCACCATCTTCGTCCCCTCCACCTTCCAGGAAGCTATCACCTGCCCAAATGCCGACAAATGGATAGCCACCATCTTCCTGGAATGTGAGGCCTTCATCCGCAACGACTCTTTCATCGACGTACCCCTCCCTCCTGACGCCAACCTGGTTGAGGGCAAGTGGATCTTCCGGGTAAAGCAGCTGCCGGGAGAAGAACCAGTCTACAAGGCCCGCTATGTCGCCAAGGGCTTTACACAGACTTGGGCTGAAGACTACTGGTTCACATTCGCCCCTACCGTTAAGCCACCTACCCTTCGCGCCCTTCTCGACGTTGGTGCGCGTGACAACATGGAGATTGACTCCATGGACGTCTCCAACGCATTCTTGCAAGGCGAGCTGCACGAGCGTATTTTCCTACGCCGACCTCCCGGGTTTCACGCTGCTTTCCCCGACAATACCGTCTGGCAACTACGTCGACCGGTCTACGGTCTGAAGCAGGCACCACGAGAGTGGCACGCAAAGCTGTATGCCACTCTCCGGTCCCTCGGTTTCTCTGCCTTCCACTCCGATGCCAGCCTCTTCATCCGCTCTTCCCCTCGTCGCTTCTTCATCTCGGTCTACGTTGACGACATGATCCTGCTTGCTGATTCCAGGACCGACATGGACCAGGTGAAGCAGTCCCTTCAGGAACGTCTCAAGTGCAAGGACCTTGGTCCGCTGCAGAACTACCTCGGCATGACCATCACCCGCGACCGATCCGCCTTCACCATCACCCTCTCCCAGTCCCACTACATCGGCCAGGTGCTGGAGAAGTTCGAGATGGCGCAGGCCAAACCGGTCTCCACCCCCCTCCCCTTCGGTCACCAGCTAGCGCCACCCACCTCCCCCTCCGCCTCCTCCCGTCCCTATGCCGAACTCGTCGGGTCGCTGATGTACGCGATGATGTGCACTCGCCCCGACCTTGCCTACCCCATCAGCGTCCTCGCTCGGTTCGTCGGCTCCGGCCGCCACACTGAGGAACACTGGACTGCCGCCAAACGGGTTCTCCGTTACCTTCGAGGCACCAAGGATCACGCCCTCACACTGGGTGGTTCCTCCCCTCCCCTTCTCTCTGGCTTCAGTGACTCCTCCTGGGCCGACTCCCAGCCAGACCGCCGCTCCTCGCAAGGCTATGGCTTCACGCTTGGCAGCGGACTTATCAGCTGGCATTCTACTCGCTCCTCTGCCGTTGCCCTCTCCTCCTGCGAAGCCGAACTCTATGCTGGCACCATGGCTGCACAAGAGTCCCGTTGACTCTGCTTTCTTCTAGCCGAGCTTGGTGCCCCTCAGCGCTGTCCCACACTCTGGTGTGACAATGCCAGCACCATCCATCTCACCCAGGATCCTGTCTTTCACGGCCGCTCCAAGCACATTGAGCTCCGCTACTTCTTCATCCTTGACCTCGTTCAGCAAGGCCTCATTGCCGTTCGCAAGATCGTTGCTGAAGCCAAATTGGCTGATATCTTTACCAAAGCCCTTCTCCGCCCTGCGCACTCTGCTCTTCTCCGTCTCATCGGCCTTGCCCCTCCCGGCGCGCCTTGATTCAGAGTTGCTCCTCTCAAGCCTTTCCACATATCTGCAGGTTAAGGGGTTGTGTTAGAATATCTCTCCTCTTGTAACCTGCATATATGCTATAGAATAGGCTAGAGATAAGCACCCAAACTTAGTTTAGGTGTACAAACAGGGATAACCTAGTTTGTAGGTTGGAACCCAACCTTGGTCCAATTATTGGACCCCAAAAGGTTGGGTTGGGTAGAATTATTGGCTCCTTCCAATAATGTTGGCCCAAACCCAACTTGGCCAACATTATTGGACCCCACCAATAATCACCCAATTCAACTTATTGGTTGGGGTCCAATAATGCCAACCTAGGCTAGTATCCAACCCCCAACTATGTATACCCCCATCATTCTCAATCAAATCATCAACTTCTATTCTAACTCTTATTTCCCACAGCTTTATCCCTTTCTCCCTCCTCTTCCTCCTCCTCTTTCTCATCTTCCTCTTCCTCCTCGCCTTCCTCTCCTCCCCCTTCCTCCACTTCCTCTTCCACTTGCAGGGCGGTGCTCCCCACAACAGGCACGCGGCTAAAGTCGCAATTAAAGAGCATGATGTTGGTCATGGCATCTGCTCCTTCTCTCTCAGCCACAGCAGCGTCATATGCACGCGCTGCCGCCTCCTCCGTGGGAAACTCTCCAAAGTACATCCTTTGTTGCCTTTTCCAATGGGCGGCTACCCATGTCTGTCTTGACTTGTTCCAAGTCACGCCTATGAACCGTGACGCCTGGCGACCCATCCTGAGTAGGAGGTTTTCTTTGACAATGGAGTCCCAGAACTATAGCTCCGACATGCTGTCGAGCTCCGTCTTTTGCTCATGCGATAAGTTAAAGTTAAGAGGAGCGTTGGAACCTTTGAGTTTGTACGCCGCCCTGGAGACACGGAGAAAAAAGCGATTCGCACACATTTGAGGCTTGGAACAAGTAACCATATGGTGGTGTGGTTGATGCAAGTGTGATATGACAAAAGCGCACGCATGCACGCACACACGCTTACCTGCCGTAGAGTCTGGCAGCTTCCTCCGCAGTGCTCCTGGTCCCCAAATATCTTTGGCCTCCATTATTTATTTTGGCGTTCCATCGGAAATAATTCTTTGTCACTCCGACAAACTTTGACTCAGTCGCCATTGCGGTGACCTCTAGATGCTCGAACAGCGTCACAAAGAGAGCAAAGAGAGCTTGAAGAGAGCTTCTATCTTCTAAACCTCAACACACGCCCTAGCAAAAACTCACTCCAATAAAATCTGCGAGCTCCACTCTCAATAGCGATCTGCGACCTCGCGCGATCTTCGCGTATTTTAGCGAGCATGGCGAGAACGAGGGCCAGCCAACATGGCGAGAGCGAAACGCGACAGCCATCATGGCGAGAGCGGAGCGCGGTAGCTTGCATGTCGAGAGCGGAGCGCGCCATTGCAGAGGAGGCGACAGTATGCGAGTGTGACGTGAGCAGAAAGACATCTTGGCGCAGCGAGAGGGTCACAGACAGCTTGGCGCTACGCTGAGAGGCGGTCCATGCAAGCTCTATGTCGGGAACCTGGCGAGCTTTGCATGTGCTAACATGCCCCTGAGGGCGTGGAACCGTTGCAGGAAAAAATGTAACTGAACCCGGATTGCTTTTCCGGCGAGCTTCGCCACCGGCTGACCGGGTTTCTGCGAGCAGGTTATCAGATCGGATTGCGGAAATTCGGTCGCAACCGCAACCCGGTTTTCGCGCCCTGAATGTAAACGGAGCAACACATCTCGAGGGTGACGAAATGAAATGTACGGTTTTATGTTTCGCGTGAAGGCTGACTCGGTGGATAGACATTGAGCTCGGTTCTACGGAATGCAAGTGTTTTCAGTACGTCAGGATTGTCAATTATATCACTCTGAAACGCTTGTGCTACTGTATGTGCGTTTAGGACAGGACAAGAAAAAACTCTAACCTTTAGTGCCTTCCATTCCATACTGCTGTGTATCAGATGAGCATTAACAACAAGGACTCGTGTACCCACTATATATACACCGAAAAGTTCAATTCACTACTAACACGAACCACACTCTTGCACAAGGCATTGCATATTACCTTTGTCCATATGCACCACATCCAACTCATCCTCCTCATCCTTCTCTCCCCCCCTCCCCCACCTCCTTTCCCCCACCCCCCACCGCACTCTCAAACTCATCAGTATCGCTCAACCCATGACCCCACAAACCATCACTCCCAGCCAGCCTAACCGGCACAGCCAGCACCGGCGCCGGGGACGAGTAGAGCACACCTAAACCCTCCTCCCCTATTGCTCTTTACGCAACCCGTGCACCTGATTTCACCTTCATTCCAGCAAACGATCCCCCAAGATGCAACACAGCCCACTCATCCTCCTCCTCCCCCTCCTCATCCTCCTCATCCCCCTCTCCCTCATCCTTCACCCCACTCCCAAACCCATCACCGTCACTCAACCCATGACCCCTCAAGCCGTCATTCCCTGCCAGCCTAACCGGCACAGCCAGCACCGGCGCCGAGGATGAGAAAAGAGCCCTTGAACTCGCCTCTCCTATGCCTTCTCCATTGTGTTGGGCTGCCCCATTGGTGGCAGAGGAGAGTGAGTGTTCCTGGTTACCTGCTCCTGGTTGACTGAGGTGCCCCAGATGTGGTTCCCCCCAGGGGATTCCTCGGAAGAACGGGTGGGCTTTCAACCGAGGGTAACCCCCCATGTGCCTTGAACCCAGTCGCTTCTTTGGCTCCATCTCCTGACAGTCACAACAAGAGGGAAAGGGAAGAGGGACGTTACACATCCCCCAGGGGATTCCTCGGAAGAACGAGTGAGCTTTCAACCGAGGGTAACCCCCCATGTGCCTTGAACCCAGTCGCTTCTTTGGCTCCATCTCCTGACAGTCACAACAAGGGGGAAAGGGAAGAGGGACGTTACACATCCCCCAGGGGATTCCTCGGAAGAACGGGTGGGCTTTCAACCGAGGGTAACCCCCCATGTGCCTTGAACCCAGTCGCTTCTTTGGCTCCATCTCCTGACAGTCACAACAAGGGGGAAAGGGAAGAGGGACGTTACACATCCCCCAGGGGATTCCTTGGAAGAACGAGTGAGCTTTCAACCGAGGGTAACCCCCCATGTGCCTTGAACCCAGTCGCTTTTTGGGCTCCATTTCTTGCCAGTCACGAGGGGAGGGTGGGAGGGTCAACACGGGAAGATGGAGGAGGGACAGGTGAGCGGGGCAGGATGAGAGGCTCCTCCTTCTGGGAGGGTCCTTCCTTGTTGCTCAAGGTGACCCAGTTCTGGTTCCCTCCAGTGGATACCTCGGAATGGGAGGGTCCTTGTTGCTCAATGGTGGGCTTTCCGCCGAGGGTACCTCCCCATGTGCGTCAAATTCAGAAGCTTTACCCCATGTGATGTGACCCCATGTGATGTGACCCCATGTGATGTGACCCCATGTGATGTGACCCCATGTGATGTGACCCCATGTGATGTGACCCCATGTGATGTGACCCCATGTGATGTGACCCCATGTGATGTGACCCCATGTGATGTGACCCCATGTGATGTGACCCCATGTGATGTGACCCCATGTGATGTGACCCCATGTGATGTGACCCCATGTGATGTGACCCCATGTGATGTGACCCCATGTGATGTGACCCCATGTGATGTGACCCCATGTGATGTGACCCCATGTGATGTGACCCCATGTGATGTGACCCCATGTGATGTGACCCCATGTGATGTGACCCCATGTGATGTGACCCCATGTGATGTGACCCCATGTGATGTGACCCCATGTGATGTGACCCCATGTGATGTGACCCCATGTGATGTGACCCCATGTGATGTGACCCCATGTGATGTGACCCCATGTGATGTGACCCCATGTGATGTGACCCCATGTGATGTGACCCCATGTGATGTGACCCCATGTGATGTGACCCCATGTGATGTGACCCCATGTGATGTGACCCCATGTGATGTGACCCCATGTGATGTGACCCCATGTGATGTGACCCCATGTGATGTGACCCCATGTGATGTGATGTGTGATCCGTTTCCTTGCAGCAGCAGCCAGTTGGCGACGAGGCTGCGAGCTTGTTTGCTGAAGTGGTTGGGCACGCACGGCATGGTGAGATCGTGAGAGAAAACCTTCTGGAGGCACAGATACTCGCTTGGGGACTCTTGTAAGAGGAAACTCGATTCATGTAATACATACCAGTAAGCACCTGACGCACCAGTAAGCAGTTGACGAGGCTGCGAGCCTCGTTGCCGAAGTGGTCTCGAGAGAGGATCTTCTGGAAACACAGGTAAGGAGACACTCGCTGGGTGATTCTTTAAAGGCAAACTCGATATATGTAGTACGCACCAGTAAGCAGTTGACGAGGCTGCGAGCTTCGTTGCTGAAGAAGTTGGGAACAGTTAGATCCCGAGAGAGGATCTTCTGGAAGCACAGGTACTCGCTGGCCCCTTTGAAGGGCGGCGCACCCGCCAGCATCTGATAGATGATGCAGCCTAGCGCCCAGAGGTCGGCCCTGGTTGAAAGGGAGGGGTAGAGGTAACGAGGGGTGAAGAGGGGTTTGTGCGGAAGCAGAGGTACTCGGTGGCTCCGTTCACCGGCTAGCATCTGATAGATGATGCAGCCTAGCGCCCAGAGATCGGCTCTGGACAGGGGTTGAGAGGGGTGAAGAGGGGTGAAGAGCGGTGAAGAGGGGTGAAGAGGGGTGAAGAGAGGTTCTCTTGGACGCACAGGTACTCGCTGGCTCCTTTGAAGGGCGACACTTTCGCTAGCATCTGATAGATATGCAGCCTAATGCCCAGAGGTCGGCCTTGGGGAGGAGAGATGGGTGGAGAGGGGTGGATAAGGGTGAAGAGGGTCAAAGAGGGGTTTGTTTGGAAGCACAGGTACTCTCCCTTGAAGGGCGGAGCGCCGGCCAGCATCTGATAGATGATGCCTATTAACAGATGCCATGGCATGGGTATATATGGGGTGCATGGGTGCGTGCACAGGTGCATGGGTGCATGGGTGCTTGGGTGCATGGGTGCATGGGTGCATAGGAGCATGGGTGCATGGGAGCATGGGAGCATGGGTGCATGGGAGCATGGGTGCATGGGAGCATGGGAGCATGGGTGCATGGGAGCATGGGTGCATGGGTGCATGGGAGCATGGGTGCATGGGAGCATGGGTGCATGGGAGCATGGGTGCTTGGGAGCATGGGTGCATTGGTGCATGGGTGCATGGGAGCATGGGTGCAGGGGTGCATGGGAGCATGGGAGCATGGGAGCATGGGAGCATGGGTGCATGGGTGCATGGGTGTATGGGTGCATGGGTGCATGGGTGCATGGGTGCATGGGTGCATGGATGGGTGTATATGGTTGAATAGGAGCTCATTCAAAGGACACGGGCCCATCGTCCAGCAACTCTAAAGGGACGTACTTGCTGTGCTGTGAGGTGTGGTGAGGTGAGGTGCTCTCTACACACGCACTACTAACAGCAGGGCACATGCATGCGTGCCACTCACTTGAATGACACGGGCCCATCGTCCAGCAGCTCTAAAGGGACGTACTCTGCTGTGCTGTGAGGTGAGGTGGAGTGGCACATGGCATGGCATGGCATGAGTGTACTCTGCACTAACACATGCAACTCACTCGACAGACATGGGACCATCGTCCAGCAGCTCGGAGGGACGTACTCTACTGTGCTGTGATGTGTTGAGAGATCCAGTAACACACACAGTAACACATGGGCACATGAGTGCATGCAACTCACTCAAAGGACACTAGCCCATCGTCCAGCAGCTCTGGGAGGACGTACTCTGCAGGGATGTGCTGAGTTTAGGTGCAATAACACACGCCATGGCATGGGTGCATGGTTGCATGGGCACATGGGTGCATATGGGCGTATGGGTGCTCACTCAAAAGACACAGGGCCATCGTCCAGCAGCTCTGGAGGGACGTACTCTGCTGTGCCCACAAACGACCCGCTTCGCTCATCTGTGGTGAACGGAGGAGAGGAAGACAAAGCAGAAGGAGGAGAGTGGAGAAAAGAGGCGACTTTTGAGTCGACTCAAAAGTCACCTCGGCAAGTGGCAGTGAGATAAGGAGTGCTTGCGACTCATCTCAGGAGGGATGCGCTCATCTCAGATGAACGACCCGCTGTGCTCATCTGTGGTGAAAGGAGGAGAAGAGGAAGCAGGAGGAGGACAGCTATTGGAGTGAGTAATTATCCACCACCAACACGTGGCAGCGCACGGAGCAAGTGATTGTGTGAATCAGCTCTGGAGGGACGTACTGCGCTCTGCTGTGCCCACAACCCACAATCGACGACCCACTTGGCTCAATCGACATGGAGGGAGAGAAGAGGGAAATGACAGAAAGGAGTACGAGAGAAAAGAGAGTCCCCTTTCACTGTTATGGAGGGAGAGAAGAGGGAAGAGTGAAAAGAGTCAGAAGAGAGAAACTGGAGAAAGAGCGAAAAGAGAAGAATAGTGGCAGACTAGACGAAATGAGAGGAAAGCGTGAAATTGCAGAAACGATAAGAAGCAATGCAAATAGGCATGAAAGAGAGAGAGAGGATGGGTGACGTGAAGGAAACAGGGGGTGGGAGATGGGCGAGGAGAGGAAAAGTGGAGGGCGGGAGGGTGGGCAGGGAATGGGATGGGGGAAAGAGTGTGGGGAGGAAATGAGGAGGCGAGGCGAGATGGCAAGAGGGAGGGGGATGTGACAGGCTGTTGGGCACCCACCGTTGTTGATAGCAGCAGCAGTGACATCTACTGCTGACGTGGCGCCAGCTGATTGGCCGTTGCTGAGCAGCTTGGCACAGCCAAAGTCGGAGATGCGCACGTGGCCTGATGCTGTGAGGAGAATGTTCTCTGGCTGTTTTTGTTGACATGGGTGGATGGGGAGGCAGGGGGAGTGGGTAAGGGAAGGGAGAAAGGGAGGGATGGGGCGCAGCCAAAGTGGGAGATGCGCATGTGGCCTGATTCCGTGAGAGGGATGTTCTCTGGCTGTATTGGTTGAGAGTGGGGGTGGGAGAGGAGGAACGGGTGGGAAGCTCGCACACGGGAATGGAGGAGAAGTCAGAGACTCGCACGTGGCCCGCTGCAGTGAGGAGAACGTTCTCCAGCTGTGTGGGGAGGAAGGGGGAGGGGGAAGGGGAGGGAGAGGGGAGGGATGGGTGGGAAGCTTGCATGTGGCCCAACGCAGTGAGGAGAATGTTCTCCGGCTGTGTTGATGGGTAATGGGCAGGATAAGGGGCGCAGGGAATGGGGAGAACGGGGAGGATGTGGGGAGGGAAGGGGCGCAGCCAAAGTGGGAGATGCGCACGTGGCCCGATGCTGTGAGGAGGGTGTTCTCTGGCTGTATTGATGTGTGGGTATGCAAGGGGTCAGGAAATGCACACGTGCGATTTAGGGGAAGGCGGAGATGCCCACGTGGCCCGATGCAGTGAGGAGGGTGTTCTCTAGGTGTATTGATATGTAACAGGCGTTCAGGGGGGAGGGATGGGGAGTGGGGAGAACGGGGAGGATGGGGTGAGGGAAGGGGCGCAGTCAAAGTAGGAGATGCACACGGGGTCCAATGCAGCGAGGCGGATGTTCTCCGGCTGTGTGTGTGGGGGGTGAGAGGAAAGGGGGGGATGGGTTGATGCGAGGGGGAGAGGGGAGCGAGGTGTGGGAAGGGAAGCTCGCACGTGGTGGGATGCAGTGAGGAGGACGCCCTCCGGGTGTCTGGGGAGGGAGGGGGAGAGAGAGAGGAGAATAGGGTGACTGGACTGGGGGGGGGAAGGGAAGCGAGAAAGGGAGTGGATGGAAGCAAATGAAGTTGGAGATGTGCAGGTGGCTGGATGCCTGACAATGAGAGTGAGGTGAGGAGAATGCTCTCCGGCTGTGTTGGGGGACGGAGGGGGAGTTGAGAGTTGGGGGGGGGTGGGTAAGGGCTGTGCACACGCACAGTGCACTGCAGATACATGTACGTGTGCATACAAACCCTTTAAACGTTCTCGTTATAAGCTTCTCCAGTGCTCACCTTAAGGTCTCTGTGCACCACGCCTTGCGAGTGCATGTACTCCAGCGCACACACCACCTCTGCTGCATAGAACCGAGCCTCGTCCTCCGGCAGCTTTCCTTTCTGCATGTAAAAGGAACAGAGAGGAGTACATAGGAGTGTTTATATGAGCACAATGGAGTAACGAGGAGTACAGAGGATGCATGAACTCTAGAGCACACACCACCTCGGCAGCATAGAACCGAGCTTCCTCCTCTGATAGCTTGCCCTTCTGTATATGCAAATGGAGTACAGAGGAGTACAGAGAAGTACAGAGGGGCGTTGAGAGGGGCACAATAGAGTACAAATGAGTACAGACGATGCATGTACTTCAGTAACGCCAGTGCAGTGCACACACAATCTTGCTGCATAGAACCGAGCTTTGTCCTCTAATATCGTCTGCACGTGGAGGCGAGAAGATAAGGAATGAGGAGGGTAACAAGGGAAAAAGAGGGGAAAAGAGGAATGACGGGGAGGAAAGGCATCGTATCAAGTGGGCAGGACACGAGCAACCACTGCAGCTGCATAGAACCTAGCCTTGCTCTTTGATAGCCTGCCTTTCTGCACGCGGAGAAAGCGGAAACGAGCTGAGAAGAGTAAAGAGAGAGCAGAGAGGAGCAAAGAGGAGTAGAGGAGGAAACACGCCCTGTAATACAGGGCCTGGATTCCCACAGACACGCTGTATTGAAATAAGCGACGGACAATACCAGCTTTCTCTCTGCTCAGTTCAGTTCAGCTTAAGTTGCCCTGAACTTAAGTTCAGCAAAGGGCGTTCAGATCGCTTGGTTGCCCTTTGTTCTTGGAACGCCCTTTGCAAGTAAGAAGAGCGTTCCAAGAACAAGGCTAAATGAAATGCGAAGGCAAGTATGAATGAAAGTACTCATAGAAGGACATACACAGGAGTGCAGAAGAAACTAACGCGAAACTACAGAAAGAAATGTCTATCAGACAAGCAGGGCGAGGGCAGCCAGAGAAGCTTAAACGAAGGCCATACCAGTCTGATTTGGTCAAAGAGCTCTCCCCCGTGACAGCACTCCAGTCCCATGTCTGTGCATCGATGGATAGAGGAAGGGGGGAAATGGAGGGGAGCATGGAGGTGAGTTGGGGGAGGGAAGGATGAATGGTCTAATTTGGTCAGTGAGCAGAGCTCTCCCCCGTGGCAGCACTCCATCCCATGCCTGTGGAGCCGAGGGGCAGACAAAAGAGAGGGGGGGGGGGGGGGGGGGGGTAGAGGGGGGGAATGGAGGGGGTGAACGAAGGTGAGGTAAGGGAGGGGAGGTGGCAGAAGGATGAACTATCGAATTCGGTCAAAGAGCTCTCCCCCATGGCAGCACTCCAATTCCGTGTTTGTGGAGAAAGCGGAGGGAAGGTGGGGGAGGTGTGGTATCAGGGTCTGGTCTGGTAAGAAAAGCTCTCCATTCCCCGTGACAGCACTCCACTCCAGACCCATGACCATGGCGGCTCAGAGGGACAGAGGGAGGGGAGGAGAGGAACGGAGGGGAGGCAGGGAGGGAGGGAAGATGTCAAGGGTGCGGTTTCCCATGGTTAGCCCTTCTCCCCCATAGCGACTTCTAAGCTGACTCAAAAAAATTCTCCATGGTAAAGGCATCTCCTTCGTGGAGTCACACTAGTCCCCGGTGTGTGGCGTTACGAGGGTAGAGAGTGGAGAGGAAGAGAAGGGGGCTGGGAGATGTGCGGCTTGCCCATGCTCTTCAGCGCACACTCGCGGACACCCCTCTCATCCTCGTTAATAGCAGTCTCACTGAAAGAGTTTTAGTCTCCTAAAAGCCCGGAAGCAGAGCGTACACAGGGGGGGAACTCCTGCGATGACAGATGAACCATGCAGGACGCAAACACACAGGGAGTGCTCGTCTCGAAAGGTTTCACAGGAGCAGTGTCTTAAAGCCCAGGACTGTAGGTCTCACCGAGGGAGTGTTGGTCTTGGAATGTGAAGAGCAGGCACACATTTTTGGGTGTCTCAGCAAGCTTAGAGGCGGATCGTACACAGGGAGTTACCGTCATCACGCCCATTGCCCACAGCAGGGCCTCACAGAGGGAGTGTTGGTCTTGGAATGTGAAGAGCAGGGCTCACATAGCGAATGTTGATCTTAAAGCCCAACTCACCCATCCAGTGCTCACGGAGGGAGTGCTTGTCCTGGAACGTGAAGAGCAGGCGCTCGACCCCCGGATGCCTCAGCAAGCCCAGAAGCAGACTATATATGCAGAGGTGTCTCGGCCCGTCGAGAATCAAACGCTCCATCTTGATGTATGCCTCCTTCCTCTCCCTCACTATGTGCCGCTCGCTTGTCCATTATCTTTAGTGCGCACTCAGAGAGCTAGGCGAACTGTGGACACCCCTCTCATCCTCCTTATAAGCAGCCTCACGTAGAGAACCACTCTCAGACTAAAAGCCCAAGCATCCAGGCGCCATGTCTCACAGAGGGAGTGTTCGTCCTGAAACGTGAAGAGCAGGCGCACGACCCATGGGTGCCTCAGCCGGTCGAGGATTAAACGCTCCATTTTGATGTATGCCACCTTCCTCTCCTTCACTATGTGCCGCTTGTCCATTATCTTCAATGCGCACTCGGAGCCAGGCGCACACCCCTCTCATCCTCGTTACAAGCAGCCTCACGTAGAGAATCTCCCTCAGCCTAAAAGCTCAACCCAAGCATCCAGGCACCATGTCTCACAGAGGGAATGTTCGTCTTGAAAGGTGAAGAGCAGTCGGACAATTCCAGGATGCCTCAGCCGGTCGAGAATCAAACGCTCCATCTTTATATATGCCACCTTCTTCTCCTTCACTATGTGCCGCTTGTCCATTATCTTCAACGCACACTCGCACCCAGGTGGACACCCCTCGTCCTCGTTATAAGCAGCTTTGCTTGACTTGCGGCGGGCCAGGACAACCTGGTGGGGTAACAAAGATGGGAGAAAAAAGAAAGGCGAGATTTGGAAAATAAAAAATGGAAAAGAAAAAAATGAAGGTTTAGAATCCCTTACTTGAAGGAAAACTCTATTAAACTGTTGATTTTCCAGCTGAATAACCTACTCAAGTCAACAGTTTCCCTTCTAACATTGTTTAGATCTTCCATGTAAGAGAGGCGAGATGGGGGCGGGAATCTCACTCAGAAACCTTACAAATGGATCTCGCTAAGAGATCTCAGGAAGGGGTCTCACCAATGATTCTCACTACGTCAAGAGGACAGGGTCTTACATGCAGGAAGGACTGGGCTTACAACGAGGATAAGAGGGGCTCACAACGAGAATAAGAGGGGCTTACAACGAGGATAAGAGGGGCTTACAACGAGGATGACAGGACCTTTACCTTGGAGTAGGAACCAAGACCCAGGAGTCGCCCGTATGTGAAGTCTCGAGCCGAGAGAGCCAATCGTGGTGCGCCACCTGTCGCTGCTGCTCCATTCGGTCCTCCAATTGCTTCTGCTCCCCCACACTCTGCGTGTCCTCCATTTCTTGCCCCTGCTTCACGTGTCGCTCCATTTCCCGCCAAAATCGCCGTCACCAATCCATTTCCAACTGCTCCCGAATCCTCTGCTGCTGCTGCCGCCGGCGCTGCTGCTCCCTCTCCCCCCTGTGTTCCACCGTTGGTGCCTACTGCGGCGCCATTGCTCGCTTTATGACTTCTGAGGTCATCGAAGGTGGCAATAAGTCCGGTACTGCCTCCGTTCGCTCCTACGGCGGCCATGTGAGCCTTCACACGAGCGAGTCTTGGCGAGAGAGTCTTGAACAGTCCTTGACGAGCGTTCTTTAACGAATATTGGCGAGCTTCCCGTTCAAGCATATACTGTTCGTGTCAACCCGTCGTATACTGTCGCCTTGTTCTTACGGTTAGGACACTGTCAAAGCGGCCTGTACCAATCCCGTCATGAGACCCTTTCAGAAATTATTCGCTAAGAAATTGATTGTTTGGCTAGAGCGAGGAGGGAGGACTAACGGCCCTACGACCAATGGCTCGTTTCGGCAATCCTGGTGCCATAGGTCCAATTCCGATGACGTTCACGAAGCGACGGGTAGAACTAACGGCCTAGCGTAAGTGCAAAGTGTGATTGCCAGTGGTAGGAGCGGGATTATCGGCGACGTTTTCATGACGGCCGTCATACAGAAGTCGCTAGGACTAACCGGTAACAGTTAACCCTAACGGCGCGGCTGAGGCTGAGAACGACAAGGAGAAAGGCGTTGCGATTCTAAACCGAAGAATTCCGTTCGTTCGTATTACTGTCGCCTAGGACTCGCTCGCGTCGCGACCGGCTGGACTGGAGAGACCGTTGCGGTTCGGCTCCCTGAACTGGGCTTCGCGTAGAGAGGCTGCGGTTTAGAAAGTCGCTGAAACGGCTCGCGAAATCTCGACCGTTGACTAAGTTCGAACAAGCCAATCTGACGTTGGAAAAACGTCCTGACATCGTCGTGTAATGCTATCCGTGTTGAGCTCAAATAGAGGTCCTCGATTTAAGAACTTGTAGCGTAAGCTTATCCTCAAAACACCAGAACACCTCTGGATTTGCGGATACATACTTGCAGCAAGAATCTGTACACCAGCATGAATCCCGCAGCAGCAATCAGAATTACAAAATATGTGGCCATTGGTCTGTACAGATTTTGTCAATTAACTTGGAGTGGAAATTATAGCACAGTGACACCCCCAGTTTTTCAGCCTGCCCAAACTAATCGGGAAGGCCTATACCTGTGCCTCTTCAGAAGTCACGATCATGTGACCTCACCCCCTACTCAATAAACCTGCGTCCCTCACTCGAATAAAACAGGAGGTTCATCGTAATCATAACATTACACGACGAAGGACTCCCAAGTTGCTCAGACACGGCCCGTACCCATTCGCATGACCCCATCACTTCCACCCCTGTCAGAAGTCGCGATTGAGGGACCTGGCTTTGGCCCATATCAAGTCCTTGATGGTCTCTTCAGGCAGCACCGGGTGCTCAAAGTCAAACGTGAACGGCGCATGGCACACCGGCTGGTTGCCAGGTACAGGTGCTGTAGCCTCTCCCTCTCCCTCTCCATCCCCCTCCCCCTCCCCTCCCCCCTTCCTCCCCTCCGCCTCCCCTCCTTTCCCCTCCCCCTCACGCTCCCCTCCCCCTCCCCTCCTCCCCTTCTTCCCTCTCAAAAGTCGCGATTGAGAGACCTGGCTTCGGCCCATATCAAGTCCTTGATGGTCTCTTCTGGCAGCACCGGGTGCTCAAAGTCAAATGTGAAAGGCGCATGGCACACCGGCTCGTCGCTGATGTCGTGCAGGCTTGCCAGGTAGGGGTGGTCTAGACTCTCCTCCACTGGAGATGCATGGGAGAGATTGGGAAGAATGGGGAATGAGAAGAGTGAGGGCAAGAAGTGGGGTACAAGGGGATAGAGAAAGGTGCATGGCACACCGGCTCGTCGCTGATGTCGTGCAGACTTGCCAGGTAGGGGTGGTCTAGACTCTCCTCCACTGGAGATGCATGGGAGAGATTGGGAAGAATGGGGAATGAGAAGAGTGAGGGCAAGAAGTGGGGTACAAGGGGATAGAGAAAGGTGCATGGCACACCGGCTCGTCGCTGATGTCGTGCAGACTTGCCAGGTAGGGGTGGTCTAGACTCTCCTCCACTGGAGATGCATGGGAGAGATTGGGAAGAATGGGGAATGAGAAGAGTGAGGGCAAGAACTGGGGTACAAGGGGATAGAGAAAGGTGCATGGCACACCGGCTCGTCACTGATGTCGTGCGGACTTGTCAGGTAGGGGTGGTCTAGACTCTCCTCGACTGGGGGAGGAGAGAAAGAGAATGGGAAACGAGAAAAAAGGAGAATGCGGGGGGATTGGATACGGAAACAGGGGCGCATGGCACACCGGCTCGTCACTGATGTCGTGCGGACTTGTCAGGTAGGGGTGGTCTAGACTCTCCTCGACTGGCCAGTGTGGACGTGAATGGGCAGAAGGGGAACGGGTGAAAGGGGAATGGGAGAAAGGATCAGGTTGGAGGAGGGAAGAGAAGTGCGAACGGCACAGGTTATATTTAATAATGTCGTGCACGACAGTTCATACTCAAAACTCTCATACAAGAGATATTGACACACTAACACCCCGATTCACATACCCATGCCACCCACTCTGGCTCACCTGTGATGCGCTTGGCTGGATCAAAGAGAAGCATCCGTTCCATGAGGTCTAACGCGAGGGCGCGTAATTGAGCTCCCCAAGTGGTTATGTGTGCCATGCTAGGGAGTGCAGTGCAGTAACTAGGTACGTAAACACAGACCCACCCACCCACACCCACGCACGCATTCTGATCCACCTGTGATGCGCTTGGCGGGGTCGAACAGCAGAATCCTCTCCATGAGGTCCAGAGCCAGGGGAGCCATGCGCACAAGGAGAGCGAACACACACTCATACTCATACTCCCACCCACTCCCTTTTCATATTCCGATTCCCATACAGTACAGCACATGCTGTCCCACCTGTGATGCGTTTGGCAGGGTCGAACAGAAGCATCCGCTCCATAAGGTCCAGAGCAAGGGGCGCCATGTTGGGGAGTGCAGCAATCAGACCCATGCACCCACATACACCCACCCACCCACCTGCCCACCCACCCACCTGCCCACCCACCCACCTGCCCACCCTGGCCCACCTGTGATGCGCTTGGCAGGGTCGAACAGAAGCATCCTCTCCATCAGATCCAACGCCAGGGGCGCCATGTTGGGCAGTGCAGCAGTCAGGCCCACACAACCACGCAATTACCCACCCACCTACCCACCCTCCTGCCCACCCTGTCCCACCTGTGATGCGCTTGGCAGAGACAGAAGCATCCTCTCCATGAGATCCAACGCCAGGGGCGCCATGTTGGGCAGTGCAGCAGCCAGGCCCACACAACCACGCAATTACCCACCCACCTGCCCACCCTGGCCCACCTGTGATGCGCTTGGCGGGGTCGAACAGAAGCATCCTCTCCATCAGATCCAACGCCAGGGGCGCCATGTTGGGGAAGCGCGCGGCGAGGGGCTGCTTGCGCACAAAGGGCAGCGAGCGCACGTAGCGACGGGCATTGTCACTCTCCAGGAAAGAGATGTCTGAATCATCCGGGGAACCGATGATCTGGTGGGGCATGGAGGGTGATACGGGAAAGATACGGTCAAGATTAGGTGGTGAAGGGCAGCGAGCGCACGTAGCGACGGGCATTGTCACTCTCCAGGAACGAGATCTCTGAATCATCCGGGGAACCGATGATCTGGTGCGGCAGGGAGGGATGGGGAGGGATGAGGCGAAGGGGAGCGAGCGCACGTAGCGACGGGCATTGTCGCTCTCGAGGAAAGAGATGTCTGAATCGTCTGGAGACCCGATGATCTGCATCGGCAGGGGCGAGAGCGGGTGATACCGGAAAGATACGGTAAAGATTAGGTGGTGAAGGGCAGCGAGCGCACGTAGCGGCGCACATTGTCGCTCTCGAGGAAGGAGATGTCTGAATCGTCCGGGGACCCAATGATCTGGCGGATGGGGGGGGGGGAAGAAATGGGTGTGGTGATGGGCAGCGAGCGCACGTAGCGGCGTGCATTGTCGCTCTCGAGGAAGGAGATGTCTGAATCATCTGGTGACCCAATGATCTGGACGGGGAAAGGGAAGGGGGAAGGAGGGTTGGAAAGGGATACGGGCGTTGTCACTCTCGAGGAACGAGATGTCTGAATCGTCTGGGGACCCGATGATCTGGTTTGCAGGGGGGTTGGTTGGGAGAATGATGCGAGCAAGTTTAGTAGCAGTGTGGTGAAGGGCAGCGAGCGCACGTAGCGCCGGGCGTTGTCACTCTCGAGATACAAGATGACTGAATCATCTGGAGACCCGATGATCTGGAAGGGTGAAGGGGGAAGTTGGCAAGGAGGGTGTGGGCGGAAATGGGCACAATGGTGTGGTGCGCAGCACAGCATGAAATGGCAGCGAAGGGCGTGATAGTCCTTGCCGGGGAACAGTGGCCAGCGATTCAGGAGCAAGTGTACAGACAGGCGGGGAAGATGTAGGGGGAGAAAAGGAGGAGGGAATGGAGGGGGCCCAGATCCACACACACGGTCCACTCACAGAGGTGATGAGGCGCAGCTGGTCCACATAGTCCTTGCAGGGGAAGAGAAGAGAGGGAGGGGTGGATGGAAGGACGTGATGCCTATGGATGGTTCCACACCCACACACCCACACACCCACACACACCCAGGCCACTCACGGAGGTGATGAGGCGCAGCTGGTCCACATAGTCCTTGCCGGGGAACAGCGGCTCACGATTCAGCAGCTCCATGAAGATGCACCCCACGGACCACAGGTCGATGGCTGCCGTGTACGCCTGGAGTGGAGGGGGGTGAAGAGGAGTTGAGAGCGGTACTAAGTGGAGTGGTACCAGTTACCAACGGGCGATTCAGCAGCTCCATGAAGATGCACCCCACGGACCACAGGTCGTTTTCTGCTGTGTACGCCTGCATGTAGGGGGAAAGGTATTCAATGCGGTTGAGAACGGTGCTGTGTGGTTGATAGGGGTAGTGTGTGGTTGTGGCTACGAATAATTCAGCAGCTCCATGAAAATGGCAGATGCACCGCAAGGATCACAGGTCAGGTCGATGGCTGCCGTGTACGCCTGGTGGGGGAGGAGAGAGGGAAGGAGGCATTGAATGCGGTTGAGAGCGGTTCTGAGTGAACCCAGTTATGAACAGTTGATTCAGCATCTCCATGAAGATGCACCGCACGGATCACAGGTCAGGTCGATGGCTGCCGTGTACGCCTGGTAGGGGAGGAGGTAATGCCTCGACTAGGAGATGTTCACCTCGACTAATCATGCCTAACTTGAGGTAATGAAGAGGAGGGCATGGAGTAGAAAGAGGGAAGGAGCAGAGAGCACATCGGTCAACATTCTGAGGTCTCTCAACAGTCTGGATCTCCAGCCATGCTCACACACGCTGAGACGACTTTTGAGGCGCCTCAAAAGTAGAAAGAGGGAAGCAGTAGAGAGCACATCGGTCAACATTCTGAGGTCTCTCAACAGTCTGGATCTCCAGCCATGCTCACACACGCTGAGACGATTTTTGAGGCGCCTCAAAAGTAGAAAGAGGGAAGCAGTAGAGAGCACATTCGTCAACATTCTGAGGTCTCTCAACAGTCTGGATCTCCAGCCATGCTCACACACACTGAGACGATTTTTGAGGCGCCTCAAAAGTAGAAAGAGGGAAGCAGTAGAGAGCACACTGGTCAACATTCTGAGGTCTCTCAACAGTCTGGATCTCCAGCCATGCTCACACACACTGCCGTGCTCATGGCAAGGGCTCATGTCACGCTGTTGTTCAGTAGCCCTGCAATAGCTTTCCACCCATGATCGCTCACCTTACTGTTGAGTAGCAGCTCTAGGGCACGGTACCATCTAGTCTGGTTACCACTGCCTGCCTACCAGCCATGTTAAGCAGCCGTGCCAGCCATGCTCACTCACCTTGCTGTTGAGCAGCAGCTCTGGAGCGCGGTACCATCTGGTTACCACATACTCTGTCATGTAGTCACTCTCCTCTGCCGATCTGTGGTTAGAACACAAGGGAATAAATATGGAAAGATGTTACACACCATCCGGTTACCACATACTCCGTCATGTAGTCACTCTCCTCTGCCGATCTGTAGTAACAATGGAAGGATAAGAAGAAAGATAACAGGCGTTACACCATCTGGTTACCACGTACTCCGTCATGTAGTCACTCTCCTCTGCCGATCTGTAACAGTAATGTAAGGAAATGAAGAAAAGAGTAAAAACAAAACGAATCAGCAGGTTGGGGGCAGCTCAAATCGAATGCAGATGGGTGGGTGGGATGGGAGTAAGAGCAAAGTCAGTGAAAGATCTTGAGATCGCAGATCTTGACATCGCAGATCTTGAGATCGCAGATCTTGACATCGCAGATCTTGAGATCGCAGATCTTGACATCGCAGATCTTGACATCGCAGATCTTGACATCGCAGATCTTGACATCGCAGATCTTGACATCGCAGATCTTGATATCGCAGTTGGCGTTGAGCAGCAGGTAGGACAGATTCAAGAAAGACGTGCACACCCCCAAACCCCTCCAACCCCTCCCTTCACTCGCTCATCTGACAATCTCAAAGTCGCAGATCTTGAGGTCGCAGTTGGCATTGAGCAGCAGGTTGGAGGGCTTGAATGAAGGTGGGTGGGTGAGAGTGAGAGCAGTGCCAGAGACAGTGGCGACGGACAGTGGGGGCTCCCTCACCTGGCAAGGCCGAAGTCGCAGATCTTGAGATCGCAATTGGCATTGAGCAGCAGGTTGGAGGGCTTGAGGTCGCGGTGAAGGTGGATGGGTGGGTGGCTGGGTAGAGTGAGACCAGAATCCGTGGAAGCAACACTGGATGGATGGATGGATGGATTCCCCTCACCTGGCGAGCCCAAAGTCACAGATCTTGAGATCGCAGTTGGCGTTGAGCAGCAGGTTGGAGGGCTTGAGGTCGCGGTGAAGCACCTTGGCGCTGTGCACGTACTTGAGACCGCGGAGGAGCTGGTACAGGAAGTACTGTAGTCGGGAATAGTGGTGGGGATGGGTGGAGATGGATGGAGATCGGTGGAAATGGATGGAGCAGTAGGGATAATAGAATCAAGAGAAACTTGGGGCTTGAGGTCGCGGTGAAGCACCTTGGCGCTGTGCACGTACTTGAGACCCCGGAGGAGCTGGTACAGGAAGTACTGTAGGGGGAAGGAGGGGTAAGGTTGAGGGAATAAGGAGGGATGACGGGCTTGGCTCTGTCTCTGATGAAGCACCTTGGCACTGTGCACGTACTTGAGACCCCGGAGGAGCTGGTACAGGAAGTACTGTAGGGGGAAGGAGGGGTAAGGTTGAGGGAATAAGGAGGGATGACGGGCTTGGCTCTGTCTCTGATGAAGCACCTTGGCACTGTGCACGTACTTGAGACCCCGGAGGAGCTGGTACAGGAAGTACTGTAGGGGGAAGGAGGGGTAAGGTTGAGGGAATAAGGAGGGATGACGGGCTTGGCTCTGTCTCTGATGAAGCACCTTGGCACTGTGCACGTACTTGAGACCCCGGAGGAGCTGGTACAGGAAGTACTGTAGGGGGAAGGAGGGGTAAGGTTGAGGGAATAAGGAGGGATGACGGGCTTGGCTCTGTCTCTGATGAAGCACCTTGGCACTGTGCACGTACTTGAGACCCCGGAGGAGCTGGTACAGGAAGTACTGTAGGGGGAAGGAGGGGTAAGGTTGAGGGAATAAGGAGGGATGACGGGCTTGGCTCTGTCTCTGATGAAGCACCTTGGCACTGTGCACGTACTTGAGACCCCGGAGGAGCTGGTACAGGAAGTACTGTAGGGGGAAGGAGGGGTAAGGTTGAGGGAATAAGGAGGGATGACGGGCTTGGCTCTGTCTCTGATGAAGCACCTTGGCACTGTGCACGTACTTGAGACCCCGGAGGAGCTGGTACAGGAAGTACTGTAGGGGGAAGGAGGGGTAAGGTTGAGGGAATAAGGAGGGATGACGGGCTTGGCTCTGTCTCTGATGAAGCACCTTGGCACTGTGCACGTACTTGAGACCCTGGAGGAGCTGGTACAGGAAGTACTGTAGGGGGAAGGAGGGGTAAGGTTGAGGGAATAAGGAGGGATGACGGGCTTGGCTCTGTCTCTGATGAAGCACCTTGGCACTGTGCACGTACTTGAGACCCCGGAGGAGCTGGTACAGGAAGTACTGTAGGGGGAAGGAGGGGTAAGGTTGAGGGAATAAGGAGGGATGACGGGCTTGGCTCTGTCTCTGATGAAGCACCTTGGCACTGTGCACGTACTTGAGACCCCGGAGGAGCTGGTACAGGAAGTACTGTAGGGGGAAGGAGGGGTAAGGTTGAGGGAATAAGGAGGGATGACGGGCTTGGCTCTGTCTCTGATGAAGCACCTTGGCACTGTGCACGTACTTGAGACCCCGGAGGAGCTGGTACAGGAAGTACTGTAGGGGGAAGGAGGGGTAAGGTTGAGGGAATAAGGAGGGATGACGGGCTTGGCTCTGTCTCTGATGAAGCACCTTGGCACTGTGCACGTACTTGAGACCCCGGAGGAGCTGGTACAGGAAGTACTGTAGGGGGAAGGAGGGGTAAGGTTGAGGGAATAAGGAGGGATGACGGGCTTGGCTCTGTCTCTGATGAAGCACCTTGGCACTGTGCACGTACTTGAGACCCCGGAGGAGCTGGTACAGGAAGTACTGTAGGGGGAAGGAGGGGTAAGGTTGAGGGAATAAGGAGGGATGACGGACTTGGCTCTGTCTCTGATGAAGCACCTTGGCACTGTGCACGTACTTGAGACCCCGGAGGAGCTGGTACAGGAAGTACTGTAGGGGGAAGGAGGGGTAAGGTTGAGGGAATAAGGAGGGATGACGGGCTTGGCTCTGTCTCTGATGAAGCACCTTGGCACTGTGCACGTACTTGAGACCCCGGAGGAGCTGGTACAGGAAGTACTGTAGGGGGAAGGAGGGGTAAGGTTGAGGGAATAAGGAGGGATGACGGGCTTGGCTCTGTCTCTGATGAAGCACCTTGGCACTGTGCACGTACTTGAGACCCTGGAGGAGCTGGTACAGGAAGTACTGTAGCGGGAAGGAGGGGTAAGGTTGAGGGAATAAGGAGGGATGACAGGCTTGGCTCTGTCTCTGATGAAGCACCTTGGCACTGTGCACGTACTTGAGACCCTGGAGGAGCTGGTACAGGAAGTACTGTAGGGGGAAGGAGGGGTAAGGTTGAGGGAATAAGGAGGGATGACGGGCTTGGCTCTGTCTCTGATGAAGCACCTTGGCACTGTGCACGTACTTGAGACCCCGGAGGAGCTGGTAGAGGAAGTACTGCAGGGGGTAGCGCGGGATGGGGGAAGCAGGTGGGGTAGGGATGCAACGGGAATGGAGACTGTAGTAAAGCACCTTGGCTTGGCGCTGTGCATGTACTTGAGACCGCGGAGGAGCTGGTAGAGGAAGTACTGTAGGGGGAAGGAGGGGTAAGGTTGAGGGAATAAAGAGGGATGAGGGGCTTGGCACTGTCTCTGATGAAGCACCTTGGCTTGGCGCTGTGCACGTACTTGAGAGCCCGGAGGAGCTGGTAAGGAAGTACTGTAGGGGAGATAGTGGTGAACTGAACTTGTGTTGAGATGCGTGGAGCAGTAAGGATAAGGGAACAAGCGGGGACGAGGGGCTTGAGATCACGGTGAAGTGAAGCACCTTGGCGCTGCGCTGTGCACGCATCTAAGGCCCCTCAGGAGACTTTTGGGTCGACTAAAAAGTCACCACGCTGCGCTGTGCACGTATGTAAGCCTGTAAGGCCCCTCAGGAGCTCAGCTCAGCTCAGCTCATGCTCAATCATACAGACGGATATCAAGAATGCATTTACACTGTACACCCAGGGCGGGCCAGAGTGTACTGTACACACCTGGCAGTGGTCCTCAGTGATGTGAGCTGCTGGTTGGAGCGAATGATCTGATGCAGGTTCATGGGACCATGTCCAGTCCATGAGCTCATACACGATGTACACAGACTCGTCTAACACATGTGCACTGTACGCTCCTACGCATTCCTCTCTCACCTGGCAGTGGTCCTCTGTGAGCTGCTGGTTAGATCGAATGATCTGATGCAGGTCCGTGTCCATGAGCTCATACACGATGTAGACACTTCACCATATACTCCTTGGTACGCTCTCCACCCCTTGGCCCTCTCACCTGGCAGTGATCTTCCGTCAGTTGCTGGTTAGATCGAATGATCTGATGCAGGTCCGTGTCCATGAGCTCATACACGATGTAGACATCGTTGAATGTATCTCGCGCTGGAGGGGGAATGATGTCCCTTATGGCCACCACCTGAAGGAAGGGAGGAGGGAGGGAGGGAGGGAGGGAAGGAGGAATTTGTGTCCATGAGCCCTCACACACGATATAGACATTGTTGAATGTGTCTCGCACTGGAGGGAGAATGATCTCCCTGATGGCCTGGCCTGGCCACCACTTGGTGGAATTGCACAGGGGGGGCGATGGGAGGAGGGAGGGAGGGAGGGAGGGACGGAGGGAGAGAGGGGCGAGAGATTTATCGCACGCAGGAGGAACGTGCGTCCATGAGGTGACTTTTGAGTCGACTCAAAAGTCACTGGAGGGGGAATGATGTCCTTGATGGCCTGGCCACCACCTGGTGGAATTGCACCGGGGGGGCGATGGGAGGGAGGAGGGAGGGACGGAGGGAGAGAGGGGCGAGAGGGTTATGGCACGCAGGGAGAACGCGCGTCCATGAGCTGAACTCTTCACACACACAAAAGTGTGCAGGTGGGGTGATGGCCACCACCTGGTGAGATTGGTCGGGCCGTGGGGGCGGCGATGCGATGGGAGGAGGGAGGGAGGGAGGGAGGGAGGGAGGGAGGGCGATGGGATGAGAGAGGAACGATTGTCCATGAGCCCTCATACACGATGTGCACATCGTTGAAGAAGGTGTCGCAGGTGTCGCATGCCGGGTGGACATCGTTGAAGGTGTCGTATGCCGGGAGGGCGGGGGTGTCTCTGATGGCCATCGTCTGGCGTGGAAGGGGGTTGAACCCACTTCCACATTCAACGATATGGAAGTGTCCCTTTCACATATGGACAACGGCGTATGTACATATCGTTGACTGTGTGCTCATGAGCTCGCAGGCGGGGGACGATTTCCCTTATAGCCACCACCACCTGACCTGGTGTGGATGTGAGTGCGGTGTGATTGCATGCACATGCAAAGATGTGAGGTGAGGTAATTGTATTGCATGGGCCGTCAATAGATATGTCCTCATCAATGTATGTGACACGTGCTGAAAGGGGGGTAATTTCCCTTATAAACACCACCTGGTGTGGATGGGAGTGCAGTGTAAATTCATGGATGGGGGGAGTGATAGACATCGACACTGAGGAGCATGTTTTTGTGCTCATGAAGAAGGGCAGCAGTAGGCAGAGTCGCCTTTAGCAAAAGGACGATAGTCAACTAGTGAAAAAAAAAAAAAAAAAAAAAAACCTTGGAAATTTTGATTAAGCTCCGAACGTACATCTCAGTTCAAAACTAGAGTTAGGCAAACATGTTTCGGCTTCGCACGGGGATCATACCCGCTACGCCTTCATCAGTGCGAGAGTTCAGCAGGCAGGCACGTAGGCAGGCAGGCAAGCAGAGGGACTCACGTTCTCGTGGTCCATGTGTCGCAGCAGCTTGATCTCCCTCAGCGTTCTCTTGGCGTCGATCCGGTTGTCAAAGGCGTTCGCAATCTTCTTGATCGCCACCTCCTCCTGAGTCTCCGAGTTGATGGCCGAACTGCGATCGCAAGGGGGGGTATGGTCCATAGAGAGGAGAGACCTTTTGAGACGCTTTTTGAGGCGACTTTTGAGGCACCTCAGAAGCTGATCCGATTGTCAAAGGCATTCGCAATCTTCTTAATTGCCACCTCCTCCTGAGTCTCCGAGTTGATCGTCAAGCTGCACAGGAGGAGTGGAGGGTGACAATCAACGGAATACCAAGTGGGCTAAAAAAGAAGCCACAAAAAGAGCATGAAATAGGCGACTAGGGAATATGATAAAGCTGTGCCAGAAAATGAGTACCAAACGAGAAACGGAATGGGATGAAGCTGGTGCATGAACGGGAGTGAGCACTGGAGGGTGGGAAAGAGAGTCGAATCACGCCAAGCAGTGGACGACCGGAGCGCAGAACGAAGCACAACACACAATCCCAAAAAAAAATGTTTTGTTTTGTTTTGTTTTGTCCTATAAGGCAAAGAGTACTTACCACACAATTCCGTAGGCTCCACGACCGATTGGCCGAATAGGCGGCACATACTTCGCAGTAACCTCAAACATATTCCCATAAATGTTATACTGCGTATACGCCCCGTCATACGTCGGAACTCCCACGATTTCCGGCTCTAACGGCTCGCCGGACCCGTCGTCTTCGTATCCGTCCTCCCCAGGATCGCCATCCCCGTCACGGAGGTCTTCGCTATACTCTACAGCCCCGCCGTCGTCGTCCCGCTTTCCGTCCATGTGATGGTGATACTCTTCCGTCATCCCCGTCATGTACTGACGTGCGACTGCTATAAGAAGGGTTACTTCTACTGATTTCGCGCTAAGGTAGGAACTAAGAGAATAACTATCAGGCAAACGGAAAGATTTAAACTGATAAGTAACGGCTGGAACAGAGTTTCGTTTACTCTAAGATACCACAAGACGTATTGTTAATCAGGTACGCACGGTAACACGGTGGGACGGTAGCGCGACACGGTTATTGTGAGAGCTATAAACTGGAAAGACAGGTGAGATGAAAATAGTAGAAACTACGGCTGCAGAATACTGAACCTACGACATTCTGCACTTGATATCGCGCACCCTTGCGACTAAGGGGGGAGACAGGAAATGCGTCACCAGCTGAATTGAATCAATCAGGTCGCGCACTCGCAGAGAACGTCGCACGACGCGATCGCACTAGTCGCACGACCTAATCACATGACCAGATCGCACTGTGGAAACTTCAGCCTGGTCGACGGACCAGAAACCCTGATCCAAGCACGAAGAAGGACGCAAGCGAAACAATGGGCTGGGACATGCAATTGCGATCTATACCGTTTTAGGAGAAACTAGAGACGCAGTGCGACTACAGCTGCAGGAGAAACAGAGTAAGGGTGTGTATCACGTCTTACTGTTAGCAAAAATCAGGTCAACCAACAGTCAATTGAATGGTACTGTACGGTGGAGAACAGGAAACGCGGTTACTGAACGTTCTGATGCGGTTCCTTTACTCCTTGATGCTGCATCTGGGTATCAACCAACTCGATACAGGCCTGGTCGCTGAACCGGTTGGGGGGCGGTGCGTACCAAGAGAATGCCATGTTTGTTCAGATGTCAATATACTAGGTGTGGTACGGTTCGTAAATAATTAAATTCATTATCATACGTTCGTGCTCGGTGCTTTGAGCTCACAACTGACTAGGGCATCTGAATGGGGTCGTCATCAGCCTAGCAACAGCAGCCTGACGGAACAGAACCTGAGGGCCCATATCAACCGTCTGCTTGTCTGACTGAAATCAAACTGATGATGATGACTGACGCCAGCCGAACCTGACTCCCTCGAGGTTGTTTGGCTGAAAACCGCATGGGAAGCCTGGCGCTTCGGTCACTAGATTCACGAACAAGGCAATAGATGGTACACCTATTGGAATGAGGGCGGGGCGGGAACGAAAAGGGGGCGGAGGCGTGCGCCCCGGCACGGGAAGGGGGAAGTGGTGGTGGGCGAAAATTGCAGCGGGAATATCTTGACCATAAGGATGAATCTTATTGAATTGCAGATATTTACCGGTATCATTAGCACTGGAAATACATTATTCCTGTATTGACTATAGCAAACAGTATCAGGAGTCAAAATGCCAATAGGGCAAAATGTCTCCACTATACCGTCATTAGATGTGAGGCAAGGCACACAATGTAATATGCACGCATTAAGAGGGGGCTGAAGTAAAGAGTGGGGCTCTACTAGAGCTCGAGGGTGAAGTGGCTGGGGAAGTGGGAGGGGAAGGCATGGCCGTCATATGAAAGGGTAGTGGAGGAACCAGCATGAGCGATTTGGTGTTTGGCGCCACGTTCACCATGTGCCCCCTCCCTCCCCACATGCCTCTCCGCACATTATTTATCCGTAGCGTACGTGCCTCCTGTTTTTGAGCCAAACGTGAGTTGGAACACGCAAGAGAAAGAAAGGAACGCGAGAAACACAAAGAGCATGACAGATTGGAAAAGGACGGCGTAATCAACCAATGAGAACGGATTTTGGCCTTGCCTCCTATTCTGTCACGCAACGTACTGCCTGCATGTACTCGTTACAAGCAGCCCCAGAATCATGCCTCGGCCGTACCTGGCAGAGCGCGCAGCAGGAGCAACAGGCGTGATAGATGCAATCCGTTGCCTCATCGCCCTGCATGGTTGTGTTGGGAAAATTGAGAGCGAGACTTTGAAAATTCTGAAACCTGATAGGCGCAATCCGATACTTCATCACCCTGCATGCCCTGCATGGTCAGGTGAATAGAGAGAGAAAGTGAGGGAGAGGGACAGTGAAAGCGAGAGAGGTCACGGAGGAGGGGGAGGGGATATAGGGTCAAGAATGTTTATGCAGAGATTACAGTGTTTAACCGATATGCTCTTTCCATGGTTGAAACAAGAGGACAAGAGGTGGATAGCCCGCATCACGCCACATGATCCTGCATCCTGCTTTTTCCATGCCTGGACACGAGGTGAGCCCTTTACTGCAGCCAGCATGTGAGATGCAAGCACATCACACCGCGCCTTGCCTGCTCGCCTGCTTGCCTGCTTGCCTGCTCGCCTGCTTGCCTGCTCGCCTGCTTGCCAGCTTGCCTGCTTGCCTGCTCGCCTGCTTGCCAGCTTGCCTGCTCGCCTGCTCGCCTGCTTGCCTGCTTGCCAGCCCAATGACCTGAATACCAAAGCGTTGACACGTTCAAGTGCAGATGCGCTAAAACCGACCTGAATACTAAGACATGGGTGAAAGGAAGGGGCACGGAAGGCTATAACTGATGGCATTGGTGAGAGGAAGGAGGAGGGATGAAGCAAGGGAGGAGCATGGAAAGGGTAGGTTGACCCACACCCACCAACCTGGATGTTGAAGCGTTGGCATGTCTGTGTGCGAAAGCGCGCTAAATAAGAGGTTCCAAGGCTGTAAAGGAGGAGTTTTGAGTCGACTAGAAATACTCGACTCACCTGGATGTTGAAGCGTCAGCGTGTTTGCGTGTGGAAGCACGCGGAGTAAGAAGTGCCGAGGCAGTAGAGAAGGACGCCGAGGGATGAGAGGAAGTCGAGAGTG
Organism: Closterium sp. Naga37s-1; assembly: GCA_947471745.1. Classification (NCBI taxonomy): domain Eukaryota; kingdom Viridiplantae; phylum Streptophyta; class Zygnematophyceae; order Desmidiales; family Closteriaceae; genus Closterium; species Closterium sp. Naga37s-1. Next base: position 288,852 of record CANJKZ010000949.1, on the reverse strand, counting down.
GAGCAGAGGGCTATGAGCTGCGCGCAGGAGCATGCTCCCCAGCCCCAGGTGCCGTATGAGTCAAAGAAAAAGCACCCCCAGCGATGAAAAGAGCCCCGAAGTGGAGCTAAGGCTTATGAGGTGCGAGTAGGCTTATAAGCTGCAAGCAGGCTTATAAGCTGCGAGCACGAACATCCACCCCAAGTGCCAAAATTGATTTTTTTTTAAGGCAAGACTCACCTGAATGTTAAAGCGCCGGTTTGCGTACGGAAGCGCGCGGGGTAAGAGGTGCCGAGGCAGTAGAGAAGCCCGCCGAGGGATGAGAGGAAGTCGAGAGTGGAGCAGAGGGCTATGAGCTGCGCACAGGAGCTTGTCCCCTTTCCAACCCAAGTGCATTTGAGTCGACTCAGAACGACCCCCACTGATGAGAAGCAGTCGAGAGTTGAATCAAAAGCCACCCTGCCTGAACCCACCTGGATGTTGAAGCGTCGGCGTGTCTGCGTACGGAAGCGCGCGGGGTAAGAGGTGCCAAGGCAGTAGAGAAGGACGCCGAGGGATGAGAAGAAGTCGAGAGTGGAGCAGAGGGCTATGAGCTGCGCGCAGGAGCATGCTCCCCAGGTGAGAGCGCAGTAGATGAGGGCCTGGGGACGAGAGGAAGATCAGGAAGAGGAGAGGAAAAGAGAGGGAGCAATCCGAGGGATGAGGAGATTCAAAGAGCAGAGGGCTATGAGCTGCGTGCAGGAGCATGCTCCCCAGGTGAGCGCACAGTAAATGAGGGCCTGGGGGTCAAGGGGAGCAGGGAATGCCAGGGGAAGATGAAACAAGCTTGATGCGATGCGGAACTTGCGTGGAGAAGAGGGCTTTGAACTGCGCGTATGAACGTCCCCCCCAGGTGAGCGTCCTTTAAATGATGGTCTGGGGGATGAGTTGGGGTTCAGGGATAAGAGAGGCGCAGGGCAAGTGGGGGGAAGGGAGGAAAGCAACTTGAGGGGTATGAGCTGCAAGAAGGAGCATGCTCCCCAGGTGAGAGCACAGTAGATGGGGGCCTGGGGGAGGAGAGCAGGATAGAAGACACGGAACCAGGGGAAAAGAGAGGAGAGACACTCAAAGGATGGGAGAAGGATATAAAAGCGTGCAGAGGGCTATGAACTGCACGCATGAACATGCTCCCCAAGTGAGAGCACAGTAAATGAGGGCCTGGGGGATGAGAGGTTGGGAAGAGGAAAGGAGACGAGACGAGAGGAAAGGGACGGTGAGGAGATGCCTATGAGCTGCGAGCAGGCGCATGGTCCCCATGTGAGAGCACAGTAGATGAGAGCCTGGGGGACAAGAGGAGCAGAGAACGCACGGGAATGAGAGGAAGGGGACTTGAAGAGTGGAGCAGAGGGTTATGAGCTGCGAGCAGGAGTGCGCTTCCAGGTGAGAGCAAAGTAAATGAGAGCCTGGGGGATGAGAGGAGAGGAGCATGGAGCAGGAAAGGGAGGGGAAAAGAGAGGAAAGCAACTCGAGGAATGAAGTGAAGATTTCAATTGGAGCAGATGCCTATGAGCTGCGGAAAGGGGGGGGGGTCAGGGGAAGGAGAGGACAAAAGAGGGAGCAATTCGAGGGACGAGATAGAGATTCAAAAGGGAGCAGAGGGTTATGAGCTGCGAGCAGGAGCATGCTCCCCATGTGAGAGCACAGTAGATGAGAGCCTGGGGGATGAGAGGAGAGGAGCATGGAGCAGGAAAAGAGAGGATTACGGGGAATCATTCTACTAACCACATACAGGAGCACATAGTAGCAGGGAGCAGGAGATGAAAACATGAGCATGCAGAAAAGGGCGAGGATTACAAGGGAGTATTATGGTGACTTTTGAGTCGACTCAGAAGTCAATAGAAAAGGCGAGGATTACAAGGGAGTATTGTACAGAGTGCACCTTGACAAGAGTGTTTTTGGCAAACTGAGGGGCATCAGACGGTGATTTAGAGGACGTGGCACATTCTGCTATCCACGCATGGCTCACCATACCTGTAAGAATGCTGTGCCAAACCTGTAAGAGCGCTTTGCCAAACCTGTGGCATACCTGGGGGGCACAGCTGCCGAGCCTGTAAGAAAGCTTTGGCATACCTGGGGGGCACAGCTGCCGAGCCTGTAAGAAAGCTTTGGCATACCTGGGGGGCACAGCTGCCGAGCCTGTAAGAAAGCTTTGGCATACCTGGGGGGCACAGCTGCCAAACCCAGCCATGGCCATGTTCTGCCCGAATGTGATGCATGGACAGCTGTGAGGGAGGGGTGGGATGGCATGGGATGGGATGGGACGGGATTGGAGGGTGATGGAATAACCGGAAAGAAAATAAGGGCGAGACTGGTGGATAGGGGCTCTCCAGATTGACCCAGCCATGCTCGCTCTGCCCGAATGTAATGCACGGACAGCTGTGATCTAGGCGTGGGATGGGAGGGGAAACACAGGGGGTTGATTCAAAGAGAGGAAGAGAAATAAGGGGACACATGGCCAAGCCCCTGTGTTCCCTACTGATCAGTAAGGGCTAATTGTTGCAGTGTATGTTTTTTGACAATTCTCAAAAAAAACATACAGTGTTCCGTACTGATCAGTAAGGGCTCCCCAGGTTGACTCCATCCAGCCATAGCCATGTTCTGCCCGAATGTGATGCACGGACAGGACAGGTGTGAGGGAGGGACGGGATGGGGCAGTGATATACAGAGAGCAAGCGACTCTGGGTGAGACTGAATCCATCCAGCCATGCCCATATTCAGCCAGAAAGTTGGTGTCCATGAATCAAGGATCCCCATGGCTGACTGCACTCCGAATGTGATGCAGGGGATGGGAGACACGAAGTTGTGGGAGAATTTGAGGAGCAACGGAGAGAAAGAGAAAAGAGAAGGCAAGAGGGAGTGGCAGGGGTGAGAATTCGTGAGTGCTTCAAAGATTGACTGCCAGCCATTGCAATGTTCTGCTGGAATGAGATGCAGGGGCAGCTATGAGGGAGGCGTGGGATGAGAAACATGGGGCAGTAATAAGCAGGGTTATAAAAAACGACCGTTATTTTACGAAAACCGTAATTTTGAACCTTGGTAACAAGGAAATATGATTCGAGCCATTGCCATGTTATGCTGGAATGAGATGCATGGGTAGCTGCCTGCAAGAGGGAGGGGTAGGATGGCACGGGAGAGCGAGATGAGAGATGGGAGAGAGAGATGGATGGTATGCCTGAGGGCCTTCAGAGGTTGACTTGACTCCAGCCATGACCGTGTTCTGGCCGAATGTGTTGCAGCCTTTGAGGTGCCTCAACAGGTGTGAGGGAGGCGTGGGATAGGAGGCACGAGGTGGTGAGAGAACGGGAGAAGAGAAGGAGCAAAGGAGAGAAGAGGAAGAAGGCAATAACGACAGAAGGGGTGGCATGGGTGAGAATTCGTGAGGTGCTTCACGTTGAGTCCAGCCAGCTAGGGATCCCAGAGCGAGGAGTACCTACACATGTAGAGAGGGTGTTTTTGAGACGTCTCAAAGAGCCAGCTAGGGATCCCAGAGCGAGGAGTACCTACACGTGTAGAGAGGGTGTTTTTGAGACGTCTCAAAGAGCCAGCTAGGGATCCCAGAGCGAGGAGTATCTACACCCCCTCGCATCGCACTCACCAGGCGGTCTGAGCTGAGTGGCAATGGACGAGTCGTCAGAGCAGGCACACAGCTCCCCTTCCCACATGCGCTCCACACACCAGGCCAGTGCCTCATCCCCCCTGTGAGAGAGAGCATTCACCGCACCAGCTACCTCAAAACATTCCCTCTGCACTTACCAGGTGGTCTGAGTGGCACTGGCGACAGAAGTGTCATTAAAGCAGTCACAGAGCTCCCCTCCTTTCCCACATGCGCTCCACGCCTCTCAGGCCATGCGCCTCTATCTCCCGTGCGAGAAAGCACTCACCACACCAGGTACCATCATCCATTTTCTTTCAACACTCACCAGACGATCTGTGTTGCAACGGAAGAGTCATCAAAGCAGTCGCACAGCTCCCCTTCCCACATGCGCTCCACGCACCCTCCTCCCAACCCCTTACAGAGAGCACACAGAGAGCATACAGAGAGCACACAGAGTGAACCCACCAGACAGTCTGTGTTGCAACGGACGAGTCATCAAAGCAGTCGCACAGCTCCCCTTCCCACATGCGCTCCACGCCCCCTCCTCCCCCTCTCTCAAACCCAACCTCTCCACCAATCCCCGCTCCTAATTCTCCATCAAAATCCACTGCACAGATCCCAAACCCGTAATCCAGGCCGTCCAATGCTGCCCCCTCCCCAACGCCCGGCCGTGTCCCCTCCTCAAGCCCCCCTGTACTCGTTATAAGGCTCCCTGCGGCAGTCCCACTCCCTTGCTCCCCCCCTACGCCCCTCACAACCACTGCTTCGTCCATTAATGGTCCTGCGCCCACCACCGTCCGCTCAACCGCTCCGAACCGCTCCCTATCGCCCTCCACCGCTCTCAGTCTACCGCCTGCTGGCATGCCGCTGCCCCTGTCTCGCGAAGAGGGGAAGTCTTGTAACTCTCTCGCGTGCTCTTCGCTCTCCCAGCTATCCCTGCTCGCATCGCTGTGGCGAACCCACTCTGAAAACGTGACTCGGCGGCCACTGCTGCTGCCACTACTGCTGCCGCCGCCGCTGCTGCTGTTGCTGCTGCCGGTGCTTCTGGCGCTGCCTACTGCTGCTTCTGCTGCGGCTGACGCCGCATCTTCTGCTGCTGAAGCGTCCAGAGGAAGGGAGTGCGAGCGAGCTGGGCTGGGGGTGGACTGAGAGAGAGAGGAGGGGTCCTCCTCGGGTATTGGTTGCAGGAGGTGCGTGTGAGAGTGAGGGTGCGAGTGCGGGTTGTAGTGTGAGTGAGTGTTAGAGTGCGAGGGAGGGTTAGAATGTGACGGAGGGTTAGCGTGTGAGAGAGGGTTAGGGTGTGAGGGAGGGAGGAGGGATGAAGGAGGAGAGGGTTGACTGGGGGAGAAGGCTAATAGGTTGGATCTGCCGAGAACCTGGGCATGGCCTGGGAGCCTCGGGATTGGTTGTTGGCGATTCTGCGGATTCTCTGCTGACGTGGATGAGGAGGAGGAGGAGGAGGAGGAGGAGGAGGAGGAGGAGGAGGAGGAGGAGGAGGAGGAGGAGGAGGAGGAGGAGGAGGAGGAGGAGGAGGAAGGAGAGGGGGACGAAGAGGACTCTTCCATGTGGTTTCTGCTAGAGTCAGATCGGCTTCTGCAGAAAAACAATCAATATCCGCGAAATTTTGCGAAATTGGCTGACAGCCGCGAATCTTCGCAAAAGGTCGCCGCAGCTCACCCGCTGCGATAGAAGCTTCAACTAATTAGTAGTGAGTGCTTTTCGTGCTCAAGTAATGAGCTGTAACACCCTTGTGGCATAATGGGTGTTACTCGGCGAGTTCGCGAATTGAAGCGAGGAGTTACGCACGTGAAGCGACGAACGGCTTGCAGCAGCGCGAGGCGACTTCAGCTGAACCGGCTGTGACGAATTGAACGGAGCGAAACGAATGCCCGGACGGCGTCGGAGGGCACTCACGAGACGGGAATGCGAAACTAGCGTCCGTCCGAGCTCACAGGAAGAAGCTAAAACAAAGTTGGTCTGAATCAGCGAAGCTTCTGGGTGTTGGATGCACTGGGTGGTTCAAATCGGGGACTCAGGGACTGGACTAGTACTCCGTATGCTAGGCTAGGCTCCCTAATCCCGAGAGACTGGTGTCAGGGCGCAGCGGGTTATGAAAACCGCATCCCGAGATGCGAAACTCAGAGTGGTTACCAACATCGCATCGGGATTTTACTGTTCGCGTAACAGGCCAACCCAACTGGTATAAGTTGTCAAGAGTGCAATTAAACTAGCTAAGAGAGATTGCACTAAAGGGGGGAACGAATGACAATGTGAGCGAAGGCATGAACGGACATTGAATGTGTTACGATATGAAATTACATGAGAAGGCATTCCTGTAGGCTGCAGGAGCCGACTCTACCGAGTACGAAGTCGAGGAGTCAGAACAGTCAAAGCGACGCATCCACCGTCTGACCAACACCGATGCAGGCAGAAACATTTGAAGTGAAAACAGCGGGAACAGGTTTGAAACGGGTTCCCGCGCTGCACGGTTTGAATTTCGCTGCAATAAGGGAATGTACCCCTTAGAGTACATGGCTAGTCTATGTCTTTTCGTATTCCCCTGTATTCTTATATAAACCCGATGTATGCATGCTCTTATCAACTCAGTCATTTACATTCACTCTGACCTAAGATTCAAACTTCCGCTGCAACACTACTCTGCGATCAACCCTGAGCGATCCTTCGCTAAGTCCCACTTGGGATTGTAACATGGTATGAGAGCTACTCAAGGATTCTTCGCATCTTCACTTCCGTGAAATTCGTCGAACCAAGATCTGGCGAGCGGCACACGCTCCAAGACCAAGATGGCCGGAGGATCCGGAGGCCAAGCAAATCTGACGGCTGAAGGACAAACCAACCCGGCTGCGACAAATGAGGCGACAACTACGTTCGGCACTGCCGCACTCGAGCAGTTATTCGCTCGACTCTCAACTATGGAGAAAGAACTCCAAGATTTGCGCAAAGGCGATGCGGGAACCTCTTCCCAACCAGCTCAACCTGGACAACCGGCCACGAAAAGCCGTGATACCGCCGCGCACACCTTCTCTCTCGACACAGACAAATCAACAACAACTGCCCCCCGTCCAAGTGATGAAGTCATCAACTCTGCGTAAGCACGTTTTCTCAGTGTTTCAAAAATCAAGACTAATGCCGCATTTGACGGCAAAGACTTCTACACATGGAGTTTTGAGCTTGAGCTCCTCCTACAGACAGCGCAGATCTACCATTACTTCGACGGCTCCTATTCTAAACCGGTGGACGACACCGACGACGCCAGGGCTCAGCATTACAGCGAGTCCCTCATGGCGTACAGTGTGCTGCTGCGAAATATGATGCCTGCGGAACAACTCAGCATTCGCTCCTACAAAGAGAGCGCCGCTCCAGCCTTAGAAGCCTGGAAGCACTTCGTTGAGGTTTATCAGCCAAAGGACTCGGTCACCGCCAGCAGGCTCCTGCAGCAGCTTATGGAGACAAAGATGGGGCACGGGGAGAAAGAGAATTCTTACATTAACCGCTGTCGCAATATCCGTGACCAGATCACGAAGCATGGGAGCGCAATCTCGGAAGAGATCTTCGTCAACATAGTCCTTCAAGGACTCGGGCCAGAGTGGAAGCCCTGTAAAGCGCTACTCTGACAGCGAGGGATTATCTCAGAAGCCGCGCTATGCGCCGCACTCCTGACTGAACAGCAGGATATGGACTCGAGCAGAACAAGCTCCGCGCCGCGCCGAGAGCGCCTCGCCTTCTACGCAGACAACCGTGAAGAGCGACGACAACCAAGACGCCACTATTGCAAAATATGCAAAGTCTTCGGACATTCAACGGATCGATGCAAATCCTGATCCAACTATCGTCACCCAAATTCCACTCACCACAACAACTGGGTCGGCCGACAAGATGCTCGTCATTCTTAGCCTCAGCATCAGACATCTCGTTCCCCTGCACAACATCAACATCAACTTCAGCAAACTCAAGGACCTCAATCAGGAGCTCCTAGAAACATCATCGCCAACATGGCGACGCGCCAACGTCGCACTGCTGAACCTGATGAAGAGAATGAGATCAAAGGAAGACTCCTTGAACCACAAAAAGGGTTGGAATAATCCCCTCACTGAAGATCACTACTACCTGTACGACGAGGACGAGCAGGATTGGAATCAGCCAATCACATTGCGGGAAAACCCGCCACACGATAACCAACAATACGTACCGGTGGGATGGAAGGAAGACGAAGACCCCTTCTTTCACATGCGCTACAAGGCAACCCTGGTGACTCCGCGACTGGCGCTACTTCTACGCAGAAACACCACCGACAACCACAACACGTGGTACCTGGATAGCTGTTGCGGACAGCACATGGTGGGATCCACGCGATATGTATCAAACCTGAGCCGCGCCCCCGCCACCTATGTCACCGTCGCCAACAATCATCAACTGCGCGCCAACATGCAAGGCATTGTCGTCCTGCAAGCACGAGACAGCAAAGCACACATCTCTTTTAACGACGTGCTTTACGTCCCGGATCTCCGCTTTAATCTCCTCTCGGCAGGACAACTTCGCAACTGCGGTGTTATTCTCACCACGGATCTGGCCACACGCGACCTCATCCTCACCTACGCTCCCCCGGACACCCCTCCCGAATCATTCAAATATCTCGGACAAGCCCGCTCAATCAACGGGATCTATGTCCTAGACTTCAACGTACCTTCCTGCCAAGCATCATCCGGCGAACTCGTGGACCTCGTCCCTCTCGAGTTTGCCTACATGAGCAAGGAAGCATGGAAGCACCCAGACGGACGACCGTGGGTTCGCCGCAGCCCTCATCCTCGCGAGATCAACCTGCACAAGCCAGACATTAGTGGTCTCTGCACCACCTGTCACACACCTACGGCGAGCCGCACAGAGCAAGTCGAAAATGAGTACGCGGCAATCCAGGAGGCGGAGAGTGCCGAGGCAGAACCAACAGGCATGACTGAACAAGAACTCGCTGTGTCATCTTACCGCATCTTCGGCGAACCGAAAGATGACTTCGAACATCAGCGAGCGGAGCGAACAACACCATACTCCGAAAACCTCTGATTCGTCCTAGAAGCTAACACCACCACCCTCGACGAAGAAGGACGACCGCGCCCGTACACTCGCGAAGTCTACCGCCGCGAGATTGACCTGGCTTGGAAGGACCCTGACGCAAAAGGGGAGCTGAGCGTCAAGGAAGAACAAGACAAGGCCCGGGCAGAAAAGAAACAAAAGCTGTATGAACAACGCGTTGCGGCAGGATGGGACGAAGAGTCAGCACGCCGAGGCGCATGGGGAGATGAAGACTATAAGCCGGAAGAAGGCGCTACCTGGGCATCCGCCACTGGAGCATGGAGAGCCAGCACCAGCGGCACACGGTCACCACGGGAGGATGGGGAACAAAGGGGAGCTCACGCAAGAAGAACTGGAGGAAGCTGAACGAGAGATGAAAGCTGAGTGCGGAGAAGAATCACCCCGCGTTGTCATTCCCCTCGGACGACCCCCACGCACTCGTGAACCCCCTCGCTCACCTCATCGCTGGAGTGATCCTTGGTCGGAGATTGAGGAGGGGAATATACCACCAACTCCTCCGCGGGACTCACTTGGTCCAATCTCCCGCCCAGATCCGTTCGCTCGCTTCATTGAAGGCACCACGACCCCGCTCACCATCATTCCCGACCGTGAATTCCTCGCCCTCTACCTCACAACGGCACCTGCAGAAGACAACGGCAGAAGCAGAAGCAGAGGAGCCGGACAACGAAGCGGAACCAGGAGAAGAGGAAGAACCCCCACTCCAGATCCCGCAACTTACGGAAGCAGAATTAGCAGAACACTACACTCGCTACAAGCGCACCTCCGGCATCCGCGCCGAAGATGACCTCTGGCACCAGCGGCTGGGCCACCCCTCGCGCCAAACCCTCGCCAACTGTCTCCGCGCTAAAGTTTTTCCGCCAGGAGCACTGCTGCGTCCCGATAGAACAGAACCGCACAACACCCCACACCCGATCACTTACACTGTCTGCCCTACAGCTGCGCTCTCCCACATCGCCTATCCCTCTCTGGAGCCGAGCACCAACCGCTACAAGAAGCTGGAGAAAGTATACAGCGACTTCATCGTGCTCACCGTCGATGGCATCAACGGCGAGAAATATACTCTCACCTTCATCGACGCCTACTCACGCTATGTGTGGGTCGCCAACGTCGACGCCCACTCCAAGGCCCCGGAAGTGTTTTGCATCTCCCTCGCGCACGCGCAGCAGCAGTCAGGAAAGAAGCTGAAGATCTGGCAGAGTGATGGGGCCAAGGAATTTTGAAGCAACGAGCTGGAAAGCGTTCTTACCGAGAAGGGGATCAAGCATGAGATTTCTCTCCCCTATGCTCACCAGCAACAAGGCGTCGCAGAGAGGGTCAATCGCACCCTCATGACAAAAGTTCGCGCCCTCATGAACCAGTCCGGCCTGCCAAATATTTTTTTGCCCTACGCCATGAACCACGCCATGCGCCTGCACAACCTTCTCTCTACCACCGCCAACAGGGACAACCTGTCCCCTCACATGAAGTGGACTGGCTCAAGGGGAGATCCCTCCATGCTGAGGGTTTGGGGGTGCATGGTGCAGTACCGGCCGACCTCGGCCACAATCGGCAAGTTCGTTCATCGCGCGCGCTGGGGAATTCATCTGGAGCTCAGTCACGAGCACAAAGGGTGGCTCATTCTTGACATTGTCAGGAAGAAGATTGTTCCTGCGTGCGACGTTCTCTTCTATGAGCGACTCACCTTGAAGCAGTGGATTGAGGACGAGTGACGCAACGAGGCACGTGGCTACGTCAACAGCGGTCGCAGCTTTGCGACTCCCGAAGATGAAGCGGCAGTAGCAGCACTAGACCGCGACCACACCGACGAACATCCCAACATCCCGCCTCGCCCGCGCGACGACGACGACGATGACAGTGACGACGGCCCCGCACCAAGCAGAGCCAAGCACCACAGCACCCGGCTACGAAAGCGGAGACGACGACGTGGTGGAAGTCTCCACCAACACAGACACCACCAATGTGTCAGGCCTTCAACTTCTCGGCCTGCACACGTCCGTCACTACCCTCGCACGGGCCGTGGAGCCAAAGAATCCTCGCCAGGCCCTAACCGGCCCTCACGCCAAGGAGTGGCGTGCAGCGATGGATGCGGAGCTGAAAGCGCTGGAATCTCGAGACACATGGGTCCTAGTCGATCGTGCAGCAGTGAAGGGGAGGAGGGTACTCAGCGGAAATTGGGTTTTTCGACTGAAGTCCAACGCTGACGGCACTATCGAGCGCTTCAAGGCACGCTGGGTCGTCCGTGGGTACGATCAATGCCATGGCATCGATTTCGACCAGACCTTCGCTCCCGTCAGTCGTCACACCTCCGTCCGGATTCTACTCGCCATTGCCGCCGCTAAGCACCTACCACTGCGACAGATCGACGTGAAGAACGCGTTCTTATAGACGTTGGTGGACGCTACCATCTTCGTGGAGCAACCTCACACCTACGAAGAAGGGGATCCTAGGGTCTGTCAGCTGAAGAAGTCCCTCTACGGGATCAAGCAGGCGCCTCGCCTGTGGCAGCAGCATCTGCACAAGATTCTCCTCGAGATCGGTTTCAAGCAGCTGCCACACGACCCGGGAATGTATCGCCTTCACTTCAGTGGCGATTACATCCTCTTGACAGTCTACGTCGACGACCTGCTGTACACGGGCACCTGCAATAAGCTCCTTAACCAGTTTGAGGAGAACCTGGCGCAGCGCGTTGACATCACCATCAACCACAACGTGAAGCAGTTTTTGGGGCTGAACATCACCTACGCGCCAGAAACAATTCACATGTCAGCCTCCAAGTACGCAGAGCAGCTGGGAGAACGCTTCAACATTTCGCCCACACCACTCTCAACTCCGTACCGCAACCCCAACACCAACTACAAACCGGACAACAAACCACTATAACCCGCAGGACTCCAACTGTACCAGCAGCAACTGGGTTGCCTGCTGTTCGCCTCTGTCACCTGCCGACCCGACCTTTCGTACATCGCTAGCCAACTGGCGCAGTATTCTCGCAAGCCAGTAGCTGAGAACCAGCTGGACCTGGAGCGCGCCCTGCAGTACGTCATCTCCACGCCTGACATTGGGCTCTCCTACTCCACGCTGACGACGACCTCCTTCAACGGCTACGTGGACGCAGATCATGCAACTGACCCTGCAAATCGACAGTCTCGAACTGGCTTCATTTTTGACTTGGAACCAACCGGGCCAATCTCCTGGAACTCGCAGAAGCAGGAGCTGGTTGCCCTGTCATCGGCTGAAGCAGAATACATCGCCGCGACAACAGCAGTCCGCGAAGGCTTGTACCTGCAGGAACTGCTACAGGAGGCGAAGATCCCAACCTCGCCTACCTTTCGCCTTCACTGCAACAACCAGAGTGCCACCAGGATCGCGAACAAGCTAGGTTTCGTGAACTGCACGAAGCACATCGCACTTCAGTTTTTTTTCGTCAAGGACGAAATTGACCAGGGAAAAGTTGACCTCGCCTACTGCCCGACTACTGAGATGGCAGCAGACTTCCTCACCAAGCGCCTGCCACGTCAGCAGTACAAGCATTGCTCTAACCTCACCGGAGTAGTCAAGCGAGTCAGCTCCTCCTGCGCCCAGGAATGAAGGGGAGTGTTACGATATGAAATTACATGAGAAGGCATTCCTGTAGGCTGCAGGAGCCGAATCTACCGAGTACGAAGTCGAGGAGTCAGAAGAGTCAAAGCGACGCAGCAACCGTCTGATCAAGACCGATGCAGGCAGAAACATTTGAAGTGAAAAGAGCGGGAACAGGTTTGAAACGGGTTCCCGCGCCGCACGGTTTGAATTTTGCTGCAATAAGGGAATGTACCCCTTAGAGTACATGGCTAGTCTAGGTCTTTTCGTATTCCCCTGTATTCTTATATAAACCCGATGTATGCATGCTCTTATCAACTCAGTCATTTACATTCACTCTGACTTGAGATTCAAACTTCCACTGCAACACTACTCTGCGATCAACCCTGAGCGATCCTTCGTTAAGTCCCACTTGGGATTGTAACAGAATGGCAAAAACGTGGGAACCATAGTCAATTGAATCAATTCCCACATTGTCGTACTTTTTTGTGCGCTTGAAAAATGCAGCCCCATACCCGACAAAAACGTGAAGCGTTCACACATTTTCAGGGTGACGTGAATTGATGGTGTGTCATGGCGCATGCAAATTCATTCACGCAAGACTGTTTCTTCAATTTTCAGAATTGGTGTTCTATAACGAAAGTCTCGATTCACGCTGTATGATGGGGTTCCGTGGAGGGAGTGAGAGGTTGTGGGATGGGGTTGGGTGGAGGGAGTGAGAGGTTGTGGGATGGGGTTGCGTTGTGGCCGTGAGGGGCTGTGGGATGGAGTTGCGTTGTGGCAGCGAGAGGCTGTCGGATGGGGTTGCATTGTGGCAGTGATAGACTGTGGGATGGGGTTCCGTTGTGGCAATGATAGGCTGTGGGATGGAGTTACATTGTGGCAGTGATATAGCATGTGTCTGGTATGTGTAGGCTTGTATTGTGTGATGTGCTGCACACATGGGGTCCTTGGCTTGAAGCTAGACCCGAGACTCCAATCATGGTGGTACCGTCATGGGGGGTCGTTTCCGAGTCCCGACCCGAGACTCCAATGGTGGTGAGGTGGTGGTGATGGAAGGGATTGTGCGATGTGTTGCAGGCTTGGGGTCCTTGGCTTGGAGCTAGACCCGAGACTCCAATCATGGTGGTACCGTCATGGGGGGTCGTTTCCGAGTCCCGACCCGAGACTCCAATGGTGATGAGGTGGTGGTGATGGAAGGGATTGTGCGACGTGTTGCTGGCTTGGGGTCCTTGACTTGGAGCTAGACCCGAGACTCCAATCATGGTGGTACCGTCATGGGGGGTCGTTTCCGAGTCCCGACCCGAGACTCCAATGGTGGTGAGGTGGTGGTGATGGAAGGGATTGTGCGATGTGTTGCAGGCTTGGGGTCCTTGGCTTGGAGCTAGACCCGAGACTCCAATCATGGTGGTACCGTCATGGGGGGTCGTTTCCGAGTCCCGACCCGAGACTCCAATGGTGATGAGGTGGTGGTGATGGAAGGGATTGTGCGACGTGTTGCTGGCTTGGGGTCCTTGGCTTGGAGCTAGACCCGAGACTCCAATCATGGTGGTACCGTCATGGGGGGTCGTTTCCGAGTCCCGACCCGAGACTCCAATGGCGGTGTGATGGGGGAGCAGAGGGGCTAGTCGTGCTGCTGCTGCTGCTGCTGCTGCTGCTAGAGGCTGATCGATCATAGGTGAACCAGGTACGATGTGTTACACAGGCCATGTGTGGCACCATTAAATACATAAATCAGATATAAAAGTTTTACAATGATAGTTTACAGCCATAACTCTCCCATATGCTCCACATCAAAGCGGCAAGTGTGCTCTAAAGCAGGATCAGCGATGACTGTCCCATTACCCAACATGCCCGCGAAAATGGCAAACGTGCTAATGTATCGAGTGAAGCTCAGCAGCACAGCTCCCTTACTTAGGAGCGCAAAATCTGCCAACGTCGCCAGATAATCCCCACCAGATTTTGACAAGTGAACAGCAGGTGAAACCGAAAAATACACCTCGCCAAAAGGCCCTAAAATCTCCACCACTTGTGACAGAAGAATTTCTGTATCTGTAGACACAAATATCCGCAGGTGGCCTAGATGAGTGGCTGAGGGCCCGCCAGGTGGCACAATGGAGGCCACAAGAAGCGAATTGTCAACCGTCCATTCATCCTGCAGCCTCACCCTTTGCTGAAGCTTCCTCCTCCTTTCCTTCTTAGTCCCTACTTTGGCACTTTCCTGTGCATACTCTGAGAACGGCGAGAAGGAAAGGCAAGGGAAAAAACGGGTGCAAAAAGGATGGATTTACAGGGTCGGGATAGGAAGGGAAGGCAAGGGGAAAGCAACAGAGGAAGGTGCAGGTTAGAATATAGGGATGGGGTGGAGTGGAGAGCCAGGGGAGATGGAGGGGCAGAACTGGGATTTTCTTGACTCAATGTTAATGGGCAGCTGTACCAGAAGATAACAATTTACCGTTGGCGGCAGCATGAGAGGCTCATCAGGACTAAGAGTCTAAAACTCGTGCGAAAAAAAGGGGTTTTGAATATAGGGATGGGGTGGAGTGGAGAGCCAGGGGAGATGGAGGGGCAGCACTAGGGTTTTCTTGAAACATATTAGAAGGGCAGCAGTACCAGAAGATAACACTGTAGTAGCAGGATTAACGGTTTAAAACTCTTGTTGGGAGGAGTGGAGAGCCAAAGGAGATGGAAGGGCAGCACTGGGGGTGCAAGGAGGGATGCAAAGGCTTATGGTAATGGCTGATGGTGAAATGGATGATGGTGAAATGGATGATGGTGAAATGGATGATGGTGAAATGGCTGATGGTGAAATGGATGATGGTGAAATGGATGATGGTGAAATGGATGATGGTGAAATGGATGATGGTGAAATGGATGATGGTGAAATGGATGATGGTGAAATGGATGATGGTGAAATGGATGATGGTGAAATGGATGATGAATGGTGGTGAGTGGTTACAGTTTTTGCCTGTCTTTGCTGTACCTTTGCCTGACTTGGTGGCAGCGTTGGCAGCAGCATTAGAGGCTTTACCGTTGAAAATCCCAACAGTACGGCCTGTAGAATTGGCTGACCCATCAGCAGCGGCTGTAGCATTGGTGAAACCTCCAGCAGCGGCCTTCTTGATCCGTAGGAACTGCATCAGCCTGGCAATGCAGCGCCACTGCCGTGGCTTCATGTATGCATGCTCTCGGATTTGCTCTCCCTTCTGCGCTTTCTCCTGGCATATTTTGTCCTTCTTGACACAGTAATCGCCCTCCACGTTGCTGGAAGGGCAGAAAGAAGGGGAGAGAGAGAACAGAGTGCAGCACATGAGCATGGAAAAGGTCACTTTTGAGGCGCCTCAACTCAAAAGTCGCCTCAAAAAGAGAGCAAACAGTGTGCAGCGCATGCGCACGGATGAGATCTCCCTGCTGCGCTCTCTCCCAGCATTTCGAGACGTCTCAAAACCACGTGAAAAAAGAAGAGTTTTGAGACGTCTCAAAACCACGTGAAAAAAGAAGAGTTTTGAGACGTCTCAAAACCACGTGAAAAAAGAAGAGTTTTGAGACGTCTCAAAACCACGTGAAAAAGGAAGAGTTTTGAGACGTCTCAAAACAGCGCATGCGCACGGATGAGATCTCCCTGCTGCGCTCTCTCCCAGCATTCCCTGTCCTTGTCGATACAGTCATCGCATATAGACCACACACAACCTTATCCAGAAAAATACCACCTGACAACCTTATGCTATGTGAGGCACCCCTTATGCTATATGAGTCACCCCTTTCTGAACCATCCTCGTATAGACCACCCACAACCTTATCCCAAACCAACTGACCTCCTTCGAACTGGACTCACATAGCATGCCCACGGATGTGAAGTGCCACGTCAAACTGCAGCCGCAGCCCCTCCCCTTTCGGAACCATCTGCGGCTCCACCTTCCCTCCTGTCACCTCCCCCTCCTTCCTCCCCACCTCTTCCCCTCGGAGCACCAGAGGCGGCACCACCCTCAAGTCTCTGTCGACCACGTCTTGCATTCCCGGCTTGGGGCCATTGCCGAGGAGGAGAGAGAGCACTTTGGAGCGGATGCACCAGATGGTGCGGCAGGAGAAGGCGTCGTGCACGCACTGGTTTATCTGGGGGTCGCCACGCCACAACCTGTCAAAGAACGCTCCTGGTGGGAATGGATGGGGTAGGGGGAAGAGGAGGGAGTGCAAGGAGAGAGCACTTTGGAGCGGATGCACCAGATGGTGCGGCAGGAGAAGGCGTCGTGCACACACTGGTTTATCTGGGGGTCGCCACGCCACAA
Organism: Closterium sp. Naga37s-1; assembly: GCA_947471745.1. NCBI lineage: Eukaryota > Viridiplantae > Streptophyta > Zygnematophyceae > Desmidiales > Closteriaceae > Closterium > Closterium sp. Naga37s-1. The sequence continues at coordinate 272,265 of CANJKZ010000949.1, read as the reverse complement.
CCTGTCAAAGAACGCTCCTGGTGGGAATGGATGGGGTAGGGGGAAGAGGAGGGAGTGCAAGGAGAGAGCACTTTGGAGCGGATGCACCAGATGGTGCGGCAGGAGAAGGCGTCGTGCACACACTGGTTTATCTGGGGGTCGCCACGCCACAACCTGTCAAAGAACGCTCCTGGTGGGAATGGATGGGGTAGGGGGAAGAGGAGGGAGTGCAAGGAGAGAGCACTTTGGAGTGGATGCACCAGAGGGAGCGGCAGGAGAAGGCGTCGTGCACACACTGGTTTATCTGGGGGTCGCCACGCCACAACCTGTCAAAGAACGCTCCTGGTGGGAATGGATGGGGTAGGGGGAAGAGGAGGGAGTGCAAGGAGAGAGCACTTTGGAGTGGATGCACCAGAGGGAGCGGCAGGAGAAGGCGTCGTGCACGCACTGGTTTATCTGGGGGTCGCCACGCCACAATCTGTCAAAGAATTTACCTGAGAATGATGGGTGGGTGGGATGCAAACGCAAAAGGGCAGGGAGGATGGACGAGAAGCAGGAGGAGCAGCGAGCGCACTTGCAATTGGTTGCGAGAGTGGGAGTGGCAACCAAAGGTTTTTGAGAATTCTCAAAAACCAGTGGGAATGGCAACCAAAGGTTGGTGTTAGTATGTATTAGCATGCATTATTTGGAATAGATATGCATTGGCATATATCAGTATGCTTCAGTATGTATCGAAGCACATGAGTTGCAGCAGCATCTATATGCGGGCGGTCGGGAGTCTCTGGGCCGATTACGGGTCTACTATAGAAAATGACTGGCAGGCAAAGGTGATATGATATGATGTCCGCATTGGTGTGTAGAATTGCATAAACAAAACTCCGCTGATTAATTAGCAAACAGAAGGTACAACAATACGGAGTTTGCTTAATCAATGGGTTGCTGGGCTAGTAAATTTGGGAAAGGGAACTGATGTAGCAGTTATCACCCGCATGCATTTGCTTGTATAAATGAGTTGAATAGCACACCTGAATAAACAGCCACAACATTTGGGCTGTAGTCAAAGCCATGGATCTCGAGCTTTTTTGCATCCATGAGCTTTGCATGCCTGCCGATATCCCCTTTGTATCGCAACTCGTCTATCCCACAGTAGAATGCGTTGCACAAACGGTCTAAGACCTGGGGAATGTGAGGATGGGGGGAAGGGGTTAGTTTTGAGTAGTCTAAAAGAATCGTGCGTTACAAAAGCGGTCTAAGACCTGGAAAATGTGAGGATGGGGGGAAGAGGTTGCATGAGATGGAAGTGCGGCAAAAGGTTGGTGCATAGAGGGATGACGACTTGATAATGTGCAACTCTTTTTTTTAGACATCTCAAAATGAGGTGGCTTCTAGGAAAGGGGGTGGGTGGCTGATGGGAAATGAGGCGGTTTCAAGAAAAGGGGGCAGCTGAGCTAAGCAAACGAGGCATTCCAGATTGAGAGTCAGAAACAAGGAAGGTGATGCAGGAGAGGAATGAGATGGCTTCTAGGAAAGGGGGTGGGTGAAACCAGCTGATTTCAACTGTCAAAGGTGATGCAGGAGAGGAATGAGATGGCTTCTAGGAAAGGGGGTGGGTGAAACCAGCTGATTTCAACTGTCAAAGGTGATGCAGGAGAGGAATGAGATGGCTTCTAGGAAAGGGGGTGGGTGAAACCAGCTGATTTCAACTGTCAAAGGTGATGCAGGAGAGGAATGAGATGGCTTCTAGGAAAGGGGGTGGGTGAAACCAGCTGATTTCAACTGTCAAAGGTGATGCAGGAGAGGAATGAGATGGCTTCTAGGAAAGGGGGTGGGTGAAACCAGCTGATTTCAACTGTCAAAGGTGATGCAGGAGAGGAATGAGATGGCTTCTAGGAAAGGGGGTGGGTGAAACCAGCTGATTTCAACTGTCAAAGGTGATGCAGGAGAGGAATGAGATGGCTTCTAGGAAAGGGGGTGGGTGAAACCAGCTGATTTCAACTGTCAAAGGTGATGCAGGAGAGGAATGAGATGGCTTCTAGGAAAGGGGGTGGGTGAAACCAGCTGATTTCAACTGTCAAAGGTGATGCAGGAGAGGAATGAGATGGCTTCTAGGAAAGGGGGTGGGTGAAACCAGCTGATTTCAACTGTCAAAGGTGATGCAGGAGAGGAATGAGATGGCTTCTAGGAAAGGGGGTGGGTGAAACCAGCTGATTTCAACTGTCAAAGGTGATGCAGGAGAGGAATGAGATGGCTTCTAGGAAAGGGGGTGGGTGAAACCAGCTGATTTCAACTGTCAAAGGTGATGCAGGAGAGGAATGAGATGGCTTCTAAGAAAGGGGGTGGGTGAAACCAGCTGATTTCAACTGTCAAAGGTGATGCAGGAGAGGAATGAGATGGCTTCTAGGAAAGGGGGTGGGCGAAACCAGCTGATTTCAACTGTCAAAGGTGATGCAGGAGAGGAATGAGATGGCTTCTAGGAAAGGGGGTGGGTGAAACCAGCTGATTTCAACTGTCAAAGGTGATGCAGGAGAGGAATGAGATGGCTTCTAGGAAAGGGGGTGGGTGAAACCAGCTGATTTCAACTGTCAAAGGTGATGCAGGAGAGGAATGAGATGGCTTCTAGGAAAGGGGGTGGGTGAAACCAGCTGATTTCAACTGTCAAAGGTGATGCAGGAGAGGAATGAGATGGCTTCTAGGAAAGGGGGTGGGTGAAACCAGCTGATTTCAACTGTCAAAGGTGATGCAGGAGAAGAATGAGATGGCTTCTAGGAAAGGGGGTGGGTGAAACCAGCTGATTTCAACTGTCAAAGGTGATGCAGGAGAGGGATGAGATGGCTTCTAAGAAAGGGGGTGGGTGAAACCAGCTGATTTCAACTGTCAAAGGTGATGCAGGAGAGGAATGAGATGGCTTCTAGGAAAGGGGGTGGGTGAAACCAGCTGATTTCAACTGTCAAAGGTGATGCAGGAGAGGAATGAGATGGCTTCTAGGAAAGGGGGTGGGTGAAACCAGCTGATTTCAACTGTCAAAGGTGATGCAGGAGAGGAATGAGATGGCTTCTAGGAAAGGGGGTGGGTGAAACCAGCTGATTTCAACTGTCAAAGGTGATGCAGGAGAGGAATGAGATGGCTTCTAAGAAAGGGGGTGGGTGAAACCAGCTGATTTCAACTGTCAAAGGTGATGCAGGAGAGGAATGAGATGGCTTCTAGGAAAGGGGGTGGGCGAAACCAGCTGATTTCAACTGTCAAAGGTGATGCAGGAGAGGAATGAGATGGCTTCTAGGAAAGGGGGTGGGTGAAACCAGCTGATTTCAACTGTCAAAGGTGATGCAGGAGAGGAATGAGATGGCTTCTAGGAAAGGGGGTGGGTGAAACCAGCTGATTTCAACTGTCAAAGGTGATGCAGGAGAGGAATGAGAGTGTCATGGCGCTATGACGCATAAGCGATGCTCTCACACTCACATTCACTCCCCACGAGGCCCATACCCGCATGACCCCACGCCCATAAGCCCCCATTTACTTCTGAGTCGACTCAAAAATGGGATTGCCATGGCGCTATGACGTATTAGCAATGCTCTCATCATCACTCCTCACGAGGCCCATATCCACAAGACCCTATGCCATGCCATACGCCCATATACCCCCCTCAAATCCCCCCATATACACATCCCACATGCTCGCCCCATACCCTCTCTGCTCACTTTCTTGTGCAGACCCCGATCCCATGCAATATCCGCCAATGCACCCTCCACTCAACCCCCACCCCACATGCACATGCCATATGCTCTGGCCATGCCCTCCCTGCCCTCACATGCTTGTGGTTGCCCCCATGCCACCCTACCGCAGCAGCCTCCTTCCCGACAGCATGCTCCCTTTCGACTCTCCCCGCTTCCTCTCCACCCAACACCCATATTTCTGCACCATAACCAATAAAAACCCCTCACCTGCTTGTGGTTCCCCCCATGCCACCTCAGCAGCCTCCGTCCCGACAGCAAAGCAAAGATGAACGCCGAGGTGTACGCCCTCAGGGAGTTCCCCAGGCCAAACCGCGGCATCCAGATGAGCCAGCGCTCCTTCAGCAGAAAATCTTGTTGATCTTGAGGTATGCGCTCGTGATTCTCCACCTGGCGCTGGACCTTGCTGAGAAGCTTCAGCTCTGAAACACCAGCGTCAGAGCCCCATATGGGGGCGTTGACGTAGGCTGATTCAGGGAGTATGCCTTTACACGAGGGGGTGTTCTGAAAAGAAGGGGGAGGGAAGGGGAAGGAACGGAGAATACTTTTGAAGCGCCTCAAAACCCGCGACATCCAAATGAGCCAGCGCTTCTTCAGCATGAAATCCCGCTGGTCTTGAGGAATGGGCTCGTGATTCTCTTGCTGGCGCTGAATTTTGCTGAGAAGCTTCAGCTCTGAAACACCAGCGTCAGAGCCCCATATGGGGGCGGTGACGTAGGCTGATTCAGGGAGGATGCCTTGACACGAGGGGGTGTTCTGAAAAGAGTGGGGTGGGGGGAAGGGGGAAGGGGATATGAGGGAAGGAGGGATGGGCTCGTGAGTCTCTTGCTGGCGCTGCACTTTGCTGAGAAGCTTGAGTTCCGTTGTACCAGCGTCCGAGCCCCATATGGGAAGATTGACATAGGCTGATTCAGGGGGGATGCCTTTACACGAGGGGGTGTTCTGATAAGAAGCCCAGCTGCTGCTAAACAGAATATTCATCGCGGGCAGCAGCACTACCCTTAGCTAAGCACTTCACTTATCTTCATCTCACCTTAACGTCATACCGGGTGTTCCCCCGCATGAAAATGCCATGCCAGCTGGCGCCCAGACGAGCTTTCAGTCAACTCGAAACTCACCTTGATGTCGTACCCGGCGTTGTTCCGCATGAACATGCCATGCCAGCTGGCGCCCAGCCTCTCAACGGGCCACTGCCATTGGTAGTATCTTTGCGGGTCCGCTTTACTGCCCGCCTCCACGCCCAGGATTTCCTCTTTATTGCCCGCCTCGTTTACCCACTGAAACGCTGATGTAGCTTCTTCCCAAGGCCCGCCCACCCACCCATCCACCAGCCTCCTCCTCCTTTTTCTGCTTGACTTCTCAATCCGTGTTCTCTCTGACTTCTCCGGCACCCCTTCCATCCATCCATTCACCAGCCTCCTCCTTTTCCCTCTTGGCTTTTCAATTACTGTTCTCTCAGTATTCTCCGGCACTCCTGCCATCCATCCGCCCACCAGCCTTCGTCTCCCACGGGCCGTCCTCCCGATTCCCGGCTTGGTTACTCCACTCACTCTTCTCCTCACTCCCCCCAATCCCCTCAAACCACTCCTCGCCCCGTCTTTCCGCCTGCTACTCCTAATCCCCCTGCTCTTCCTCGTCCTTTGAACCTCAACACCCCCCTGCCCTTCCCTTTCAGCACTGCTTTCTCCCTCCCACGCATGGATCTCCCTAAAGACAGACTCGATAATGCCTCCTTCTTCTTCCTGATCTATCTCCCCTTCTTCCCCCTCCACCTCTTCCTCGTCTGTCAACTCGTTCGCGTCCCTTTCATCATCACTAATCTCAAGCTCCGAGTTTGCCTCTCTCTCTTCTTCCCTCTCCATCGCTCTATCTCCAGTACCCTCTTTCAATTCACCACCACTACTAGTACGAGCCTCACTGCTGCTTTCCATCTGAACCACCCGTGATTCTTCGGGTTGATCTCCACCGTCCATCTCTCTAATAAAAAAATCCTCCTCTCTGCTGTCGGGATCTGTTTCTGATCGTCCATTCCCCACCCCACGCCTCTCCTCCAGCGCTCCCTTCCCCTTCGCTATAGTCACATCATTCCAGTCGCATCCCTCCCATTCTTCGCACGGCAGAATTAGCTCCAACCGCGGATCGCAACTTGCCGGCGGCAGCCTCTTTCCATTACGCGTTAACGGCCTGCGGTAACTACCACCTGACGGCCGGTAGCTCCTCGCCAGAGAATTATTGCTCCGCTGGTTAACTGAATCATATCTTTCGTTCGGCGCTATCCACCGCTCAGTGCCCGTCCCTCGAGAGTATTTCCCGTCTCGAGAGAACAGTGCTTGATGGCCGTCAGTTGACGGGTATTTCCCGTTAGAGAATTGCCGAGAGTGTGACGCTCTGACTGGTAGCCGAACCAGCAGTAGAACTAGTAGTGAGATACTTAGCAAACGTATTTGACTGCAAATGATGACGATAACGCCAGCTGAGGCTGTCATTTGAGTGGGCACAAGGAGAACTACCACTAGTAGTGGTGAAAGGCGCAATTTCACGGCGGAAGGATTTTTTTTCCCGTAGATGGTGTCGAGAAACCCACAAACCGCAACTGGAAAATCGCTAGGTAGTTCAGTTTCTTTCGCACACGAGACAGAAAAGTCACGCAACTAACTGACGGGAAGCTGTTAGTTGCACACATCATGTTCATGCCTAGCTATTACTACTACTAGTTGCAAGCAAACGTGTTCACGCGATTGGCAAGAGCTATGGCGGCCAGGGTGGATCGAGAAATTCAGACAGAGGGTGAAGGCGTTTGTGGGGAAGGCTGGGGGGAATGGTTCTCGCTTTGCTTTAGGGCAGCTTTCTTTGATTGGCTGGCCTTCGTCACTTCTTGTTCCGACTTGCTGGTGCGGTATGAAGCTGTGCTCGGCAGTACATTTCGTTTCTGCTTTCACGAGATGCACGAATCCGGTTTCTACGTTCGCTTTTTCCTCGCTGGAAGTCATGTAGGTTCGCATCCGTAACAGTTCACCAGGTTGCATTGCTCTGATTGGTTTGCCTACGTCACATTTTCCAAGCTGTACATCCCTGCTGGTTACATCGGGGCTCTGGTCAGAACCTCTGGTCAAACCTCTCGTGATCCGAACTGCCAATTTCTCACCAGAGGTTTGACCAGAGGTTCGACCAGAGCCCAGAATGCACCCTTATTCTCATCAATTTTGCTAGTACTTTAGGGCGTGTAAAACTGTAACGACCAAAGGCTATGGTCGATCTTTGGGCGTTTCTGGCGAGTGCGAAATATGTAACACTCAAGCGAACCCCGCCACAAAATTCGTCAGCATTTGGGGCACCCACCCCAAACCACCCCCTTAATCAAAAAGGAAATGTTTCGATTCCCTTTACTACATTCGAAAGGGGTGTGGAATACGGGGGATCTGAAGCCTAGGCAAGAGTGTTTACCACAGCAGTGGGTTTAGGTAAACGGAAAAATATATCTCCCCGCTGAGCATCAGTTTAATCATGTCCCAAAATGCGGTGCGTAAATCTCTGTTCCGAAATTACCACTGTAAATCGGTCAGACCGGGGTGACTACTTCCATTGGCGTAACCCTAATTCCTAGCAATCGCCAGAAACGCCCAAATAATCGACCATAGCGTTTGGTCGTTACAATTTCAACTAAGTGATCTGGTCATTTCCTGGTACCGGTTAGTTCAATTAGGTGATCGGTTCATTTCCTGATACGGTAATACACTAGGGCGACCTTGAATGATGCTTATGTCAGTTCAATTAAGATACCGTATCTAACATGGCAACAACAAATATATTCCAATTGATGGCCCACCGAAATGGAGTGCTCGGGTCATATTCCAGCCCATGCTAAAGGACAACCATGAGTGTACCTCAATTCACTTCTCATAGCAAGTTCACTCGTGCGCTGATGTGCTTTCAAACAAAACAACCTAGTGCGGGCTTTCTGATTCTGAAGTTTAAAATTCATCCAAAACTTGCCACCTCACTTGCGGCCAGCAGGAGGCCCCGGGCGGCGGCCTCTGTCATCCTCATCATCAGAGTCCACGTCACCATACTGCCAGATGTGCAGCCGTGATTGGCGGGCCATCTCCTGCCTCTCCTTGAGCCCCTCCAGCACTGCTGCCAGGGCCGGGTTCCTCACTCCTCCCCTGCGCTTCTCCAGCCGCGCCAACCCAGCCTGCGAGTAAATACAACGCAGAAACAGATGGAAGGAGCAGAAACAACGGGGACGACAGAGAACAGGGAACGTGGAGGGAGGGTGGAAGGGGGGTGGAACAGATGGAATGGAATGACAGTGGAAAAAGAATGCATCTACACTAGTTCAAGTTTGAGTATGCCCCGTCACCCAGCACACGCCACTCCCCTGCCCGCCCCTTCATATGCCCATAACATACACTCTCTAGCTGCCCCACCCTATGACTCACCATCCTTTCCCCCAAAACCCTTTCATCCATAATTCCACCCTTTTGAAAGTCTCACCTGCAGCAGCGACGCATTCACGCTCGTCGAAGTTTCGCTATCCACCAGCGTGACCACCCAGCAAACTCCACTCCCCTGCCCCTTCACCTTGGTCCCCGCACTCGCATCCCGCTCCTCGACACGCGCCAAAAGTGTTTTCCCCCCCGTCAGCCCCTGCACCTCCTCCGCTGCCTCCTGCCCAAAGTCCTCCTCCAACCCCGGCACCTTCACGTGCGCCAGGCGGCACAGCTGGGCGAGACCAAGACCGTCGGATTTCCCGCGGGGGAAGGAGGAGGGCGAAACAGTGGGGTTGTCGAGCGGGCGCAGGCGGGCGTAGGGGAGGGTCTCCTGGTTGCCATAATCGATGTAGAAAACAGTATATTCGGAGGTGCGCGCTGGGGTGGGGTCGGCAGGGGCGGTAACCACCTGGTTTGGAGAGGAGTGTATGGGAGGAAGAGAGAAAGGGTTTCGGGTTTAGAATCCATTCCATCCCAACCATTCCCATCCCCGTTACGTTCCCAAGCATTCCCAAGTGTTCCCAACTGTTCCCAACCGTATCCCACCGTTCCCTACCGTTCCCAACCGTTCCCAACCGCTTCCAAACGCTCCCAACCGTTCCCAACCGTCCCCAACCGTCCCCAACCGTTCCCAACCGCTAAGAACTGTTCCCAACCGTTCCCAACCGCTAAGAACTGTTCCAAACTGTTCAAAACCGTTCCCAACCGTTCCCAACCGTTCTGAACCGGTCCAAACCGTACCCACCCATCCCAACCCCCTCTCACCCACTCACCATGGCGCGAGCCCAGCTGTCGTCCGCACTGAATTGCGCAAACACAAAATCGCCCTTCTTGGGCACAAACGTGCCGGGGGCCGGGGTCTTGGCATCACTCAGCTGGAGCTCCTTGATCGCCCCCTCCAGGCGCGGCAGCAGCCCTGAACCGCTCTCCACCGCATAGAAGAGCCCTCCGCCCAGCACCTCTGTGACCTGCACGTGCACCAGCTCCTGCTTGCCTCCCGCCTGCAGCAGCGAGGCCTCCGAGGCTGCCGCGTTTGCCGCGTCCTGCCCCTCCACGTACCCCTCCCACACCTGGTTGCGGGTGGGGTGGGCGGTTGAGAGGAGGGGAGGGGGGGGGAGGGGGGGGGGGGGAGGGGAGGGGGGAGAAGAAAGGGAAGAGGCAAGGAGATGCAGCACAGGGAGTGAAGAGTGGATGAGACGTGGAGTGAGAGCGAGATGGATTCAATGTGCAACTTCAGCAGACCACAGCCCAGTGAATAACACCCCGCGCCTGCCTTCCAGTGACCATAACCCAGCGAATAACACCCCTACAACAGCCCCACCCACCCTACAAGACAACACATCTCACCTTGAGGCGGGCATTCTTGGCCTGGGTCTCAGCAGAAATGAGCAAGTGCCCCTCAGAGGTGCGGTCGGGGGTGAAGGACGGGTGCAGCTTCGCCAGCCCTGCCTGCAGCAACAGCGCGCCGGCATTCGTGCGATCGGCCCACAGCGACCCGATGAACGTGCCCGTCTTGTCAACTGTCTCGACTTCGATCTGCGGGGGCCAAGTGGTGAAGGGACCAGAGGGATAGGGGGAAGGAGGTTGGGAACAGCATAAGCCTTAAGCTCATAGACGATGGGGGATCATGCAGACGATTTGCCAGCTAATAAACGCGGTTGCATGCTCCGAAAAAAGTCCTCCTACATCCCAACCCAGCTACCCATCTCAACCCCTCCTTATCCTCGCCCTTTCCCCCCACTCACCTCCACTTCGTGCTGCATGATGCGGCGGCGCATGAACGCAATCGCATGCTCGGAGAAGTTCTCGCCCTTGCCGGGGCAGCGCACGCCCGAGAGCGCAAAGGCGATGGCGCAGCTCTCGCGGGGGATGATGAGCTTGAAGCGGTGGCCCGACAGCACATAGTCCACCACCGCCGCCATGCGCTTGCCGCGCTGCAGGAACGGCAGGAAGCCGCGCGCCTTGTTCGCCATGCCCTGGGGGGTCGAAAAAATAAAGTTCGGGTTCAAATTTATGGTTTCGGGTGTGCGGTTTGGGTTGGGGTTGGGGTTGGAAAGGGAGGGATGGGAGTGAGGGAGGAGGGAAAGAGGGGGGAAAGCAGGGAACGAGGGAGGAGGGTGGGGAACACGGGGAGTGGGTGAACAGGAGGAGCCGGGTCACATCCATTCGCTCTACACAATTCCAGCACGACTCACATGCAAGGAGAGGTCGTTGATGTGGGTGGCGGGCGCGTCCTTGTTGGAGTGAATGTTCTTCTTCCCCTTGATTGCCTTCGCCTCGGCAGCCAGCAGCGCGTCATACTGAGACGACCGCTCCTCAAAGTCACGGTGGCGCACCACCGTCGCCAGGCCCCTCGTTACAAGCATCTCCGCTACGTTCACACCGCCGGGAGGGACTGCAGGGGCAGCGTCTCCAGAGGCGGTGGTGGAAGGGGCAGCAGGCGCAGCAGCGTCAGTCTTGCCTGGAGGAGAAGAAGGAGCGGGGAAGGGGGAAGGGGGAAGGGAGAAGAAGGAACGGGGAAGGGGGAAGGAGGAAGGGGGAAGGGAGGAAAGGGACGTGGACAACTCTCGTTACAGGCAGCTCTGCTACAATCCACATCCTTAAGAGGCGTTCGGAGCATTCTCTGTCCAGGGACGCAAAGACTACCTGAGAGATAAGCCTGCAGCAGGTGAGCCTACCCGTGAGCTGGAAGACAGTGTACCTGAGATAACCTCAACAAGCCAAGCCTACTTGTGAGCACTAAGGCATAGCCCACCAAGAGATAGGCCTGCAGCGGGTGAGCCTACCTGTGAGCAGGAAGGCAGATCCGAACTCCATATTGCGCCCCTCAGGGCCTCCAGCTTCCATGGGAGGCATCTTGCGTGTGTACTCCATTTGCACCGCCACCTGAAGAGAGAGACAAGGGAATGAGGAGAGAGGAGAAAGGGAGGAGCGGGAAATGAGAAGCATGCTTTAAGCCTCCAGCTTCCATGGGGGGCATCTCGTGCGTGTACTCCATTTCGACTGCCACCTGAAGAATGGTGGTGGTGGAGAGGAAAAGGGGCGGAGGGAGAAGGGAAACGAGGAATGAGAACCGTGCTGTGAGCGTCCAGATTCCACGGGGGGGCATCTTGCTTGTGTGCCCCATTTGAACCGCCACCTACAAAGAGGCGCATCGCAGAATTCCTCTTGCAGATGCGCTCCCTTCAGTCCCCCTTCGCCTTCCCTATCAGCACAGCAACATTATTGAGCCTTCAAAATTCCTCACCATCTGCCCCAACCAAGAACAAGTCGGACCGTCTGGCCAATGAGGCATGAGCGCCGGAACACCTTGACCTCTTGTACGCACGGCTTGGTTTCTCATACCAGCGGAGGTTTCCCATCTTTTTCTTCTTCGCACAAACCCTTCAAAGGACCACGCTCTTATCTGCCCCTTTATAAGAAAACTCACACAACACAAAAGCTTACCGGCTGGCCAATGAGGCGAGAGCGCAGGAATTCCTTGGCCTCTCGTGCGTACGGCTCGAGCTTCTCGTCCCGGCGTGGGTTGCCCATCTTCTTGGCGCGGATGCTGGAGAGGTTGATGTGCCTCTCTGCCTGCGGCTTGTGTCCCTTTCTAACAGCTCGCAGCCAGCAGAGCACATGAAGCTTACCGGCTGGCCAATGAGGCGAGAGCGCAGGAATTCCTTGACCTCTCGTGCGTACGGCTCGAGCTTCTCGTCCCGGCGTGGGTTGCCCATCTTCTTGGCGCGGATGCTGGAGAGGTTGATGTGCCTCTCTGCCTGCGGCTTGTGTCCCTTTCTAACAGCTCGCAGCCAACAGAGCACATGAAGCTTACCGGCTGGCCAATGAGGCGAGAGCGCAGGAATTCCTTGGCCTCTCGTGCGTACGGCTCGAGCTTCTCGTCCCGGCGTGGGTTGCCCATCTTCTTGGCGCGGATGCTGGAGAGGTTGATGTGCCTCTCTGCCTGCGGCTTGTGTCCCTTTCTAACAGCTCGCAGCCAACAGAGCACATGAAGCTTACCGGCTGGCCAATGAGGCGTGAGCGCAGAAATTCCTTGGCCTCCCTTGCATACGGCTCGGGCTTCTCGTCTCGCCGCGGGTTGCCCATCTTCTTGGCGCGGATGCTGGAGAGGTTGACCCGCCTCTCCGCCTGCGGTGTGCCCTCCACTGCTGCATCGTCCGCCACCACAATGCAGTCGCCACTCACCACCTCCACCACCTGTGGGCGTGGGGGGGACAAGGGTGAAGAGTTGCAGGTGGGGGTGGGGGTGGGAACGGGGATGGGGACGGGGATGGGGCTGGGAATGGGGACGAGGATGGTTGCGGTTGGTGTTGCAAGTGAAAGGCCACTGCTGCATCGCCCGCCACCACGATGCAGTCGCCACTCACCACCTGAGGATAGGGGAGAATGGGAGGGTGGGGAGGGGGGGGATGGCCCGATGGGGATGAGGTAAGCCTGGCGTTCATCTCTTTAGTTTCATCGCCTGCCATCACGATGCAATCGCCTCTCACCACCTGTGGGCGTCACATTGGTGGAGGGGGTGGGAGGGCGGGTTGAGGAGAGACCAATGGAGATGAAGATGGGGGGAATGAGGATGGGGACCAACGAAGCCAGTAATCTTTCACAGACTCACATTGCTCCCAACGCAATGGAGTTGAAATGGGGGGGCACAAAGTTGGTCATGCACACGTGCTGCTTCTCTGCCTACCCTTGACCCTTGGACTGGCTGGCTCACATTGTACAAGCTGCGAAGGATTCTGCTAGCAAGGCTCTCACCTTGCCAGTGAAGTTGTCTCGGAAGGCAATGGAGTTGGACTGGGGTGGCACGAAGTTGGTCCACATGCGCACGCGCTGCTTCTTCGCCTCCAGCTCTGCGGATTTGAGTGCTGCCTTGGCGCTCGCCTCGAGCATGTTGGCACTCCACTCCACCACCTTGGCGAGACCCTGTGAGAGGAGGAGAGGAGAGGGGAACGAGAGAGGGGAGCATAGGGACAGAGAAATCTGGTAAGAATTTCAGCGCTGCCTTGGCGCTTGCCTCGAGCACGTTGGCACTCCACTCCACCACCTTGGCGAGACCCTGTGAGAGGGGGGCAAGGAGAGACGAGTAGGAGGTAAGGTGAGTCAGCACGCGCTGCTTCTTTGCCTCCAGCTCCGCGGATTTCAGCCCTGCTTGAAGGCCTGCACTGCTTCTTGGCCACCTACCATGCTAGTTTGAAGAACTCGTGATTTCACACTTTACCATTTAAGAGTTGAATAAACAGCAAACGAATCACTCACGTCACAAACCAGGTTGAGGAGGAATATGAGTTCACAAAACATGAGGATAAGCAACGACTCACGTTCTGAACGAGCTCGAGGGAGAGGTTGACAACTGAGTCGCCAGAAGGGTAGTGCAGCGTGCCCACGAGGTTGCTGAACTTGCCGTCCACACCCTCCAGCACCACACGGACCTGGGAAGGGGAATGTACGAGTACATACACACACCAAGGGTAACGAGTGACTCAATAAGGTGTTTATGAGGTTGACAATAGAGTCCTTCGAGGGGTAGTGCAGCGTGCCCACGAGGTTGCTGACTTTGCCATCCACGCCCTCCAGCACCACACAGACCTGGGATGGGGAATATCCACGTAGTACACACACACATGCGCGCAACGCACGCACACACGTGCACACAAACACACCAGGGATAACGAGTATTCAAGGAGGAGGTCATGTGGTTGACGAGCGTGCCTATGAGGTTGCTGAACTTGCCTTCCACCCCCTCCAGAACCACACGGCCATGGGATGGGGAATACACGAGAAGAGCACAAACACACCAAGTTGTTGATGCTAATTCAGGGTTTCCAAACATTTTGGCTTCAGTTCGTCTGCCCTTGATTTTTTTTCTGCTTTCCAAACTTTCACTCTCATGTACGGATGAAGCAGTCTCACCTCGCGGTTGAGACAGCGCACTTCAGTGAAGTGCTTTGCCTCCAGTGCGAACGGCTCAGCGCCGCTATCCTTCTGCTCCGCCGCTGCAGCCGAAGCAGCCAGGCGCTGGGCAGCACTGGGCGCACCTCCAGCCGCCGCTGCTGCTTCCTCTGTGCTCCCCTCCTCGAGCGTGATCGCGCCCACGCCATTGGCTGCTGCGTCTGCTGCTGACGTGGCAGCTGCGGAGTCAACAAACGGGCGCCTGCCTACAGATGGACACTGCAGGGGGAGGGGGAGGGGAGGGGGAAGGCGAGGGCGGGGGGGAAGGGAGGGGGAGGGGGAAGGCGAAATTGAGGGGTAAGGGGGTGCGGAGGGGGAAGGCGGGGGGGAGGGGGAGGGGGTGAGGGAGGGGGAGGGGGAGGGGAGGGGAATACAGGGTGGTTGTTAAAGACGGCTTGCCTTACATGGGACAAATTCTGACGTCGTATCTCCAGCAAGTGTCAAGAAGGGCTAGTGTCATGACACCAACTCGGAAAACACATGGAGGTCTATTCCTCCTGGTGTCAGCTAAACCAACCAATGTGATCGCGGGAATTCGTCCAATGTGCCCAACATTGACACCAGGCTGGAGCCGCGCTCACACGCGGCTCCACTTGGTGTCAAGCGTTAACAACGCTTGACACCAAGCCCTTCTTGACACTTGCTGGAGATACGACCTGACTAGAACAAGATATTCATTTGCACTCGACAGAGACAAAGACCCTACATCCAGGCAGGAAAAGTCTAACGTAGGTGGAAAAAAGCAGAGAAGGAAAAAAAAACAGTGAAAAAAAAGCCTACGGAGGGGCACAGCGAGACCAGGCGCAACATGCAAGGTGGCAAAGACAGTGGACGAAGAGGAAGTGGAAGTGCGTTTGATGATGTGATATGGGAAAAGGAGGGGAGAAGAGAGAGGAGGGGAGAGGGGAGGATGGAGGAGGAGACGGTAGGGATAGGAGAAAAGAGGAGGGGCAATGACAAGGAGCTGAAAGGGAGAGGGCAGGGAGAGGAGAAAAAGGGAAGCAATACGAGAGTAACGACCATTACGAGCTAAACAAACCTCGAGTTGAGGCAGAGGGTTGAGGGTTGAGACACACGGTACCCTGGATCAAACCCCCCCAAACCCCCCCGCCCCCCCTCTCTCCCCCAACCCCCACATCCCGACCATGCTTGAGCCTGCACGCCCGCGAAGTAGAATTGCACGAAGTGGAAGGATGGCAGCAGCATGACGCGCACGGTGCCTTGGATCAACCCCTTCCCGCCCATCCGCACACACACGCACGCACCTGCACGCCCGCGAGGTAGACTTGCACGTAGTGGAAGGAGGGAAGCAGCATCACGCGCACGGTGCTGCCGTCGCGCACTTGCTCCACGATGGCTGCCAGCGTGAGCCCCTTGTTCTGCTCCAGCAGCGCGTGCGCGTCGAACCCCGTGTCCTGCCCCACGCCTGACGGGGGGAGGTCGCGAATTGCCGCCTCTGCTGCTCCTGGCACCTGGACGCAGTGGACACGGGAATTTCAGCGAGTTCACAACGCATTTGTGACCACGTGTTCATTATGAATTAGAAACGAAGAAGAAGAAAAGAGATCAATCATACTACCTCACAGCGCCGTGACTTACCTTAATCCAGATCTCAAGCTCTTCCGCCTTGGCTACTTCTTCCGCCTTGAGCAGCTGCTCCGGATACAACCTCGTGTCCGCTTTACCCCCATAACTGTTCCCAGCCGTCCGATCTTCACCACCTCACAAAGCGGGATCCTACCTTGGTCCGGATTCCGACCTCCTTAGCCTTGGCTGCTTCCTCCGCCTTGAGCAGCTGCTCCAGATACGGACTCACGTTCGCTTCTAAGGCGCCTAAAGAACTGTTCCCAACCGTCCGATCTTCACCAACTCACTCACGTTTACATAGATCTTACCTTGGTCCAGATCCCGAGCTCCTCAGCCTTGGCTGCTTCCTCCGCCTTGAGTAGTTGCTCCAGATACGTACTCACGTTCGCTTCTAAGGCGCCTAAAGAACTGTTCCCAACCGTCCGATCTTCACCAACTCACTCACGTTTACATAGATCTTACCTTGGTCCAGATCCCGACCTCCTCAGCCTTGGCTGCTTCCTCCGCCTTGAGTAGTTGCTCCAGATACGGACTCACGTTCGCTTCTAAGGCGCCTAAATAACTGTTCCCAACCGTCCGATCTTCACCAACTCACTCACGTTTACATAGATCTTACCTTGGTCCAGATCCCGAGCTCCTCAGCCTTGGCTGCTTCCTCCGCCTTGAGTAGTTGCTCCAGATACGGACTCACGTCCGTACTGCTCCCCACTTGTGGCCGCACCTGCATTACACGGAAGGAACGTGCAATGATCGCATTCAGTGTTCGATGATTGCATTTGTGTGCAACCCTCGCAGTCGATGTGCTATAATGGCATTCAGAGTGCAGTGATTGCACTCGTAGCAACGGGATCACTAGGCCGGAGGCGATGAAACGGCGGCCGCGTGACACTATCGCTGTCTCACACAACATCAGTACGTAATGTGCCATCCTGACCGAAACGGAATCATCCCATCCTGACTAAACTACGAAATGCAAGGACGGCCCCGAAGCTCGTCAGGAACATACGCGCACCACCACCCACGGAAGCCAGCCCAACAGAGTATCCATTCCAGCAGATCTACGAAAGGAAGAGGTGGAAGGAAAACTTTTTCATTTCATTCGAAACGACATTTTTTATTATTTTATTCTGAATGATGACGGGAGCTCACAACAGCCCTGCCGGCCTGCACGATCGCCAGCGCGATCATCAACACATCACCGAACATCGATGGATGCTGTGATCTCTGATCGAGTAAATTCACCCCGAACTTAGCCGGCATGCACGATCTCTAACGCGATGCTGGTGCCGAATTCGCCGTCGATGCTGATCGATGCTTGGCATAAGTCGACTCAAACTCACCCGAGCCCAGCCGGCCTGAACGATTGCCAGCGCAATGTTGGTGTCGCCCATGAACACATTGCCAAACTCGCGGTGGATGCTCGGAACCGCGTAGTCCACCTTAAACACCACTTCCTGAGCAGGTTCAAAAAAAGGAATGAAATAGAAGAAACTAAATTATGCGCATTGACATTGTAACAACAAGATTCTATAAAACAACGTAGCGACTCGTGAAGGAAAACTACGGAATCATTCGCTGAGCTGAATGACGCAGCAACGAGCGGAATGTGAAGAGTGCGAAACGGGGTGGTGCGAAATGTGAACGACGGTGCAGGAAAGACGGACCTGGCCGATGCACTTCTTGCGCAGAAATTCGCGGCTCTCCCATGCAAACGGCTCGTCACGACCATCCCTGCGAGCCTGACAAATTGCACGCCAAGGAGAACGATTGAAGAACGCAAGAAATTATTGACATTAGATTGCAAGGTATGCTCTTGTGTCTTTAACGAGATGCAAGATCCGGATCCTGAAACTGTCCAAGTTTGAAGATAAGAGAGCACCGAGTGAGAGAACGAACCAGGTATTATATCGTGGATCTGCTTCGAGACTTCTCAAAGAACATGTGAGGACGCTAGAGACGCATGAGCTAGACATCAAGCACTAAGAATTTCGTCCGTGCCGTTCAGAAACTCATCTGAACGAAGTTCCGACCAATCTGACTGTCGCATAACCAGTCTTACAATCCCACAACCACTCGAAGAAGGTCACGCAGGTTTCGACGCATTACTGGCGGATCTCATCACTTTCGACGGCAACATGAGATTCCAAACATCTTAATGCTTAATTGCAATCATAGGATACCTTCAACCCGTTATTCCTCGTGATCTATGAGCCGAGGAGCATAAAAAACGATTCAGATGCTCGTGGAATTTGCGATTTTCCGAGCTCAAATCACATCAATCTGCTCACCATCTTGGGAGCGATGAGCGACGCAAGTGTAAGGGTCTTTTCAGGCGGAGGACCCGACTTGACGTTTCCCATGATGACCAGGCAATCACCCGAGGTCACGGCCTTCACACGACCACGGAGCCATCCAGTCGCCATCTTGCTAACTTAAAGAGAATCGAAAGAACCGCTGACGCGCTACGAAAACTACGACTCAAACCAAATGTTAAGTGTTAACTCGCCAAGATCTCTTGGCAAGGATGAAAAGGAATGCCAAGATTCGGAACCAGGAAGTTGAGAAAATTATGAATCTAGTGGAGCATAGTTGCTATTGAAGCTGCTACTGTCTGTCAAATCTGGAAGAACGGTGACTGAAATTCTTTGCACACGTTTCTCCCGCACCAACGTCTGATTGCGGTTCAGTGCGTTTATTGGCTTTAAAGAACTTTCTGGTAGTCTTTCATAAGATTTGAGTACGGTATAAACGGGAATGTACGTGCTTTGATCTGGATTTGGAGGCTCGGTAGGTCGGTGTGACCGGGAAGGCAGGAACAGATTTCAAGGGAGAGCAGACGTTCGATTCTGACCTGTCTGTAACAACGGATTATCGGACGGGGAAATGGGAGCGCAGGTGGGCCAGATGAGCGTTGACGCGCTGAGCTGGAGCCCAGACCCCCGGAATGAACGACGAGGAAGATCGAAAGTGGTATAATAACGGGGGGGTAGAGTGAGTTTGTTCGGTAATGGCGGGGCAGATCGACAGTCGCGAGAATGTATTCGTTACAAGCATGTTACACGGGTTCTGGTTGTAGATCAACGATCAGACCAACCAGATCCGTGGGATGCAGAGGTGGCTTGGCCAGGCCGACATTGATCTTCGCCCCACAACTCGGCACAGAACTGCTTGGACTTGGCTCCCCCTGGGCTTGTTGGCGCGAAAAGACTCCTCGAAACTGTCGACAGTTTCGATATGGCAGGATTCGTTACTTGGGAAATGAAATGTACCTCTTTGTACACCAGACTCATTCACTGTACTTACACTTTTCCATATTTTCTCGTCTTTCCTCCATCCCCCACCGCCACACCCCATCCGTCCCCCCCACAAGCTACTGCTGAAACCCTAGCTTCAACTTCAACCATTCTTGCTATTCTGCCTTGGTTTTGTGAAGGAGCTTCACAAGTTGGCCTTTCTGCTCTTCAATCTCTTCCGTTTACAGTATTGATTTTGTCCGTTTGGAAGAAGTCCCGGACTTTCCGCTCGAGTCTCCTCGAGCGTGCTGCTTACGTTTATGGATCAAAACGATAAGAAGAGGCGCGTTGACAACGGTTCCGGGGCTTCCGAATTTGTTCTCAACGAGATGGAGATGAGGAAGATGCTGGAAATGCTGTCGAAGGAAGACCTTGTTTCTCTTCTCCTCGACGCGTGAGTTTCGTTTGCCTCTTTATGTTCTCCGTTTATTCAATGGTTCCTTGCTAAAAGATTGGTGCTTGAGTGATACGATTTATTGTCTTGATTCTACCTGCTTTGGAGTAATAAAAATCATTGAATAATGCCATATGATGTTTGATGTTCTGGAAATGATGAAGCTGCATGCATGGTTCGCCATTGATGATCTGTTGAGGATTAAGACGGTTATGCGTGTGCGTACGTCATGGTGATGTGCATGTGCTTATATGGTTGTTGTGTGTGCTTCTGCTTGTGTCTGCATTGATCTGTGATGGTGCATGTGGCGGCTTACGCGGGACGCCGGCTGCCGATGGTTTCCGATGAATGCTTGGATGACAACCCTTGGATGAACGATGATCGGATGGCGGTGCTTGGATGGCCATGATCGCGTGACGATGTTTGGATGACGATGATCGGACGGCGGTGATTGGATGACGATGACTGGATGGCTTTTTCGGATGGCGATAATTTGATGACGATGATCTGATCTGATATCGATGGCTCCATGGCGATGGCTTCGATGTTTTCGTTTGCGTGTCGCGTGTGGTTGACGGTCCGTGGCGTGTGCGTCTTGCCGCCTTTTGGTCGGCCATCGGTTTGTGTGATCCTTTCTTTTTGTTGGGGTCATGGTCGTAAGAGCGTCTCGTTTATTTCTTATGGCGGGCATGACGCGTCTGTGGACTTGTATCGCGTCGGTGCTGGAGGTGATGACGACGTGTTGACGACCTGGTAACAACGATTACTGACGAATGACGGCGACAGAGCTCTGAAGCACGAAACTGTCGCAGAGCAAGTGATGGCGATTGCCAGCACGAACGTCGCGAATCGGAAGCTTTTTGTGCGGGGTTTGGCATGGGAGACTTCCTCAGAGACGTTGCTTGCTGTAAGCGCAAAACTTATGGCGTAACAAACTCCTGACCTTCTGGACCTGGGTGGCGGCTAGAGCTGCCAGCGCGAGCACGGTTAATCTATTTTTACTTCCCTTCGGGGGTTCGTCACGGTTGCGCTTTTTTTGTATGGGTTTTGTCATGATTGCCCTCTATGTTGAGTGGGGAATGGCGTGTTTGCCGCATTTGCGCTGCTTTCTTCCCGTGTACGCCTCCCAGCAGGCATTTAAAGAGTATGGAGAGATCGAAGAGCGACCCGTCATCGCGAATGGGATGAGAGATTACGGTTAAGGCTGGCTAGGAATCAAATGAAATAGCTAATAATAATCAGGATAGCGGCGAGAAGTTCCTTCAGCGTACATAAATTCGACGGCCGGTGACTCTTGGAAAGTCTCCCGATTGTGGCATTTACGTCTTCTCTCGTTCTGCCATGTCTCCGCTTCTCCTGTCTCCTACCGACAGGCCTTTGAGCAGTACGGCGAGATCGAGGAGGGCGCGGTGATCACGGATCGGACCACCGGGCGGTCGAGGGGCTTCGGCTTCGTTACCTTCAAGTCGTCGGAGTCCGCTTACATGGCTCTTCGCGAACCCACGAAAATGATCGACGTGAGTGTAGCTGAGTTACCTTCAAGTCGTCGGAGTCCGCTTATATGGCTCTTCGCGAAGCCACTAAAATGATCGACGTGAGTGCAGCTGCGTTACGTACAGCAAATGTAGATTCTCCTGTATGTAAAGCGTTTAGAAGCGTTCAGAGTGTTAAGTTCTTAACTTCGGAGAAGGTTAGGAGTATATTTACGAAGATCATGTCACGCCCTCACGCTCGCGCCCTCTCATTGTTCCCTGGTATTTCGCTCTTCGTACCTTTCAGTCCCTTCAGTCGAATACTCTGCCGTATCCTCTCCCCATCCCGTTTCCATTCCCATTTCTCCCTGCCCCTCCTCCCTCTCCGCACAGGGCCGCGCTGCCATGTGCAACCTTGCAGCAGCAGGCCCCACGTCCCACCCAACAGCCACCTCCGTCGCTGCTGCCTCATCCCACGGCGGCGGCGGCGGAGACAGCGGGTACCAGTACCGCCCGAGCTACTCTAGCGGCGCGGACCTGGTGTATCGGAAGCTGTACGTGTGGGGGCTGCACTTCGACACGACCAACGAGACGTTCAAGGACTACTTTTCGCAGTACGGCGAGATCGAGGAGGGCGCCGTGGCGTTCGACCGCGAGACGCACAAGTCCAGGTGAGACTGCATGGGCAAAAGGGGCGTTGAGAGCTTTGAGAAAATGGCGGGTGTAAGAGAAAAAAAAGTCGGGGAGTTTTGGGAAACGGGTGGAGATTGAGGGCCATGGTGTTCGGCCGCGAGATACACATCTTGTTTGTGTCAATCTCTTCCCTCTCCTGATTGTTTTTCTCCTCTTTTTTCCGTTTTCCATTTCCTCGTTTCAGGGGCTTCGGCTTTGTGACCTACCGGTCAGCAGATGATGCAAGAAAAGCTCTTGTTGAACCAACAAAGTTCATAGATGTGAGTATGGGCAGTAGCTGTGAGCTGCTTTATATGCTTCCTTTCATTGATCAAGGACCTAAAATTTGCTTGACTTAGAGTCATTGTTTGTGTCGCCGGCACCAGAGATGAACGCTGGCTTGAACAACTCACACTCCTCTCTCCTGTTCCATTCCATTCCTGTCATTCTTCCTCCCCCTTCTCAGGGTCGCAAGGTGCAAGTGAAATACGCCCTGGACGGCACCAAGGAGAAGAACGCCTTTGCCCAAGCGCAGGCCCAACTGCAGCAGCAGCAGCAGCTAGCAGCCGCACTCACCGGCGTGGCCCTCCAAAACCCCCTCGCCTTCTCCCCCTACGCTTTCCCTGGCGGCCTCCCAGCCTCCGCCTTTGGTTCGGCCGGGCTTCAAGGAATGGGGTTCCCGACTGCAGCAACAGGTGCGGCAGGGGCAGCAGCAGGGGGGCAGTCGCCAGGGCAGCAGAACCAGGCTGCGGCAGCAGCGGCGGCGGCGCGGCAGTATGTGTCCTCTCTGGGGGCGGCTGCATCTGGGGCTGGTGCTGCTGGGGGCGCAGCAGGCACGGGAGGGGTGCAGGTGTCATATGGGTTTGGGTCGGTGGCACCTGGGGGCCTAGGAACCACGTTTTTTACTCAGTAGGTGTATCTGCTGGGGGCGTACGGTGCACCATTGGTGAAGATGGGCAAGGAGCAGGTGGAAAGCAGCAGCATAAATCATGGAGAAGAGGCATGCATGTCTTGTGTGGGTTTGGGTCGGTGGCACCTGGTGGGCTGAGAGAACCACGTTTGTTACTCAGTAAGTGTATTAGCTGGGGTGTGGCAATGGAACAGGGGAGCATGAAGCAGGGGGGTACATGGATGAGGCATGCAGGTCTTGTATGAGTTTGGGTCAGTGGTGCCTTGCCTGGCGGGCTGGGAACCACGTTCTTCACGTAGCAGCCTTATCAGCTAGGAGTGCGTCTTCCAGAAGGAGGAAGGCAGTAGCAGTGGATAAGAGGCTTGCAGTTGACTTCCAGGTTTGGATCGGGGTGCCTGGTGGGCTGGGAACCATGTTCTTTGCTCAGTAGGCATAGCATATCAGCTAGGAGTGCATTCACTAGAAGGGGGTTGGAGGATTAGGTGTGGTGCATAGATTAAATTCGTGCAGGTGTAGCACATCTTGATCTGGGCTGAGAACTACATCTACCGTAATCACCCGGATAAAAGACCCCCGGGTCTTTAATACGGGGTGGGGTCTTTTATTACGGTATGTTTGAGTTATACCCCCCTTAAGAGGCGAAAACATTTGTGACAAGACTCTGCAAGAGTTTGCAATGCAGTCGTCATAGGTAATGATAATCAATTACATGGCACAGTGTGTAAAAGTAACAATACAATAAAATTAGGACTGGCTAGACAAGCTATGTAAGCGTTAATGTGTGTAAGGGGGTGGGACGGGCGGGAACTCAAATTGGGATGATTGAAATGAGACTAGGTGGCAGGTCTGTGGACCTGCCCAAGGATAAGGTGGGAATGCCTCCTTATTGCATTCCCACTTTTCGAATCTTGTCACAATCATTAAATTTAGAAATATGTTTCTAAATTATTCATATTATAAGACCCCTGTCAAATGTTGAACATTGATATGATAGGCTATAATGAGTTGCACTCTAGGGGGTACAGCTTCTAGGGTTGCTCATTTGTACCCCATTCGTTTCTATTCCAATCATTCCGTTGTTCGCTAACTTTGAGATGGTATCATGAGTAGGTGTCGATCCTCTCGCATAGCCTAGCCTAGCTCGCGCCCTAGCGCCCTCCGCGCCTTTGCGCCCTAGCACACTCCGCGCCCTCCGCGCCCTTGCGCCCTAGCACCCTCCGCGCCCTCCGCGCCCTCCGCGCCCTCCGCGCCCTCCGCGCCTTAGCCACCGCGCCCTCCGCGCCATTTCCGCGCCTTAGCGCCCTCCTCCTCCGCGCGTTAGCGCCCTCCGCGCCCCTAGCCTGCGCCCCTAGCCCGTCGCCCAGGCCCACGCCCTAGCCCGTCGCCCAGGCGCCCGCCCTAGCCCGTCGCCCAGGCGCCCGCCCTAGCCCGTCGCCCAGGCGCCCGCCCTAGCCCGTCGCCCAGGCGCCCGCCCTAGCCCGTCGCCCAGGCGCCCGCCCTAGCCCGTCGCCCAGGCGCCCACCCCAGCCCGTCGCCCAGGCGCCCGCCCCAGCCCGTCGCCCAGGCGCCCGCCCTAGCCCGTCGCCCAGGCGCCCGCCCTAGCCCGTCGCCCAGGCGCCCACCCCAGCCCGTCCCCCAGGCGCCCGACCCAGCCCGTCGCCCAGGCGCCCGCCCTAGCCCGTCGCCCAGGCCTGCGCCCTAGCCCGTCGCCCAGGCCTGCGCCCTAGCCCGTCGCCCAGGCGCCCGTCCTAGCCCGTCGCCCAGGCCTGCGCCCTAGCCCGTCGCCCAGGCGCCCGTCCTAGCCCGTCGCCCAGGCGCCCGTCCTAGCCCGTCGCCCAGGCGCCCTCCCTGGCTCGTCACCCCAGCCCCGCAGGCAGCGCGCCACGCGGGTAGCGCGCCCCGCGGGTAGCGCGCCCCGCAGGAGGCGCGCCGCGCGGGTAGCGCGCCCCGCAGGCAGCACACCCTGCAGGCGGCGCGCCCCGGGGTGCTTTAGTGCCAGAAAATAAATAAATAAATTAAACCCTAAAAAAAAAAAAAAAAAAAAAAAAAAAAAAAGGGGTTCACAGTGGGGGCCTGCTACTGTCGCCCGCGTTCCTGCTTGCCGGACGACCTGCACAGTTGCCTACATCCCGCAGCCGTCAGTACTGCAGCCCCTACTGTCGCACGTACTTTCCACTGCCAGTGGCTCTACTAGCGGCAGCCGACAGCCGCACTTACGGTCTCTAGCCCCGGCCGTTCCTACCTCCAGCCAGCCCTAGCTCGCCGCTTCTAGCTCCAGCCGTTCTCGCTCCAGCCGTTCTCGCTCCTCGCTCGTAGCTCAGTTTGCTCCGTGCTCCGGCCGTTCCTTGCCTAGTTTCACCTGGCGCTCCTAGCTTAGTTCGCTCCGTGCTCCAGCAGTTACTCGCCTGGTTTCACCTGGCGCTCCTAGCTTAGTTCGCTCCGTGCTCCAGCAGTTACTCGCCTGGTTTCACCTTGCGCTCCTAGTTGTTCTCGTTTTTCACAGCAGCCTGTCGCTCCTGTCGCTCCTAGCCTGCCGCTCCTGCACCCCGCTAGCTTTTATCATGGAGTCCGCTAGGGTTCTCCAGCAGCAGGGACAGCAGCAGCGGCCTTTTCAGCAGTGGCTTCCGCAGCGGCAGGGGCGCCCTCAGCAGCTGTGGCGCCCTCAGCAGCCATGGGGGCCTGGTAGTTCAGGTCGCGTTGGCTGCAGCAGCGGCCCAGCCAGCTGGGGGGCTCGTCGCGGTGGCCGCGACGTCGGCCCCTGCCAGTACCGGATCCTGACCGGCCCTGGTGCTGGCACTACCTGCTGGCGTCCTGACCACTCTGCACAGCGCTGCTACAGCCGCCTCGACGACCTTTACCGTGAGCGTTTTGGGCCTGAGTCGGCTCCCCCGATCTGGCCCAGTCTGTTTCGTAGTGGTTTCCCTGTATTTGATATGTCTATGGATGCTGTTTATTCTGTCACGTACGGATCTCTTGGCTTACGTGTACCTAGCTTAGGACCTTTGCCTGTTGCTAGTGTCGGTACTTGTGCTTTTAGTGTAGGTGCTTGTGTAGTCACTAGCCCAGCCGTGACGACTGCTGTTGCGTCGCTCTCCTTCACGCTGGACTCCGGCGCGTCTCAGTGTTTCTTCCGCGACCACACCACTGTCACACCTCTTTCGGCTCCAGTCCCAGTTGCCCTGGCTGATCCTACTTCAGGACCAGCAGTTGCTCGTAGCTCGACCACCCTCCCGTGCCCGGCTGTCCCCTCTGGTTTCCTCACTGGTCTCTACATCCCCTCGTTCTCTCGGAACTTGGTGGGTGTTGGATACCTTCAGGACCGGGGGATCACAGTCACTTTTCCTGCGCACGGGAGGACTGCGATCTGTACGGACTCTTCCACCGGGGCAGTTCTTGCCACGTTCACCAGAGAGCCCCACTCAGGTCTCTTCGTCCTGCACACTCCGCCCCCGCAGGTAGCTGCGTCTGGTCAGGTTGCTTCGTCCCCCCCGGTAGCAGAGTCCGGTCAGGTGGCTGTGTCCAGTCCGGTCGCTGTGTCCAGTCCAGTCGCTGCGTCTTGCTCCTGTCGCTCTCTCGCCCACCGCACCGTCCTGTGGCACCACCGTCTTGGCCACCCGTCGATCCCTCGCCTTCGTGGCATGCTCAGTCAGGGACTAGTCACAGGTCTCCCACGCACCTTCCCATCGCTCCCTCCCTCGCTTGCCCCTCCTTGCTCTCCGTGCGTCGCCGGTCGCTTACGTGCCACTCCCCACTCCTCCTCCCTTCGTCCGGCCACCGCTCCCTTCGAGACTCTCCACTTGGACGTCTGGGGCCCTGCCCCGACGCAGGGGTCTGGGAGGGAGCGCTACTTTCTGGTGGTCGTCGACGACTTCTCCAGGTACACCACAGTGTTTCCTCTTGCGAAGAAGTCCGAGGTGACTGCTACGCTGATCAGGTGGCTTCTAGCCACTGAGGGCACTCGTGGTCGTCGAGTCAGTTGTCTTCACTCCGACCGTGGGGGCGAGTTTCGCTCCGGCATTCTCGGCGGATTCTGCGGCGAACAGGGCATCACCCAGTCCTGGACGCTGCCAGAGTCCCCACAGCAGAATGGGGTTGCTGAGCGCCGCATAGGCTTGGTCATGGACATCGCCCGCACGTCCATGATTCATGCCCGTGCGCCCCATTTTCTGTGGCCTCACGCGGTTCGCTACGCCGCACACCAGCTGAACCTCCAGCCGCGTGTCTCGCGGCCCGAGGCTTCACCGACCAGTCTCTGGACTGGATCCCCTGGTGTTGGGTCGGCCTTTCGAGTCTGGGGCTGCCTTGCACTTGTTCGCGACACCTCCGCGGACAAGCTCTCGGCACGCGCCGTCCCCTGTGTCTTCCTTGGTTTCCCAGTGGACTCTGCTGACTGGTCCTTTTACCACCCTCCCCTCCACCAGTTCCTAGATTCCCGTGACGTCCGGTTTGACGAGTCCGTGTCCTACTACACCCGGTACCCCTGTCGAGGTCTCCCGGTACCCCCTCCCCCTCTCTTCCTCGCACCCTCTCCTCCTCCTGCTCCCGCTCCTCCGGTACCCCCGCCCCCCCTGGTCCTGCCCCGTCTGGTGTGTCCCACGCTACCCCTCTCCCCTCGGTCGTGCGTCAGGTAGCGTCTCCCTCCCCGCAGTCCTCCTCACAGTCCCCTCAGCAGCCTTCGGCACTTCCGCGACAGGTTACTGTGGACTCGGTTGGTGTTGGAGCTGGAGGTGCAGCCGCTGGCGGTGCTCGGTCGCGGGGTACTGGAGCTGGAGGTGCTGGCGCAGGTGACGCTAGCTCTGGGGGTGCTGGAGCTGGAGGTGCTGGCGCAGGTGGCGCTAGCTCTGGGGGTGCTGGAGCTGGAGGTGCCGGCACTGGAGGTGCTGGTTCTGGGGGTGCTGGAGTTGGGGGTGCTGGCACTAGCGGTGCTAGTTCTGGGGGTGCTGGAGTTGGAGGTCCTAGCACTGGCGGTACTGGTTCTGGGGGTGCTGAGTCTGAGGAGACTGACGCTGGAGACCCTGGTTCTGCGGAGTCCACCCCGCCCCCCCACCGCCACGACACGCGTCTCCAGGCTGCCCGTCGGCGTGAGCGTGAGGAGCAGGAGCGGTTGGAGAGGGAGCGGCAGGAGCTGCGGGTGCTGGACCTTCTGGAGCAGCAGCGGCAGCAGCAGCAGCAGCAGCAGCAGCAGCAGCAGCAGCAGCAGCAGCAGCAGCAGCAGCAGCAGCAGCAGCAGCCGCAGCCGCAGCCGCAGCCGCAGCAGCAGCAGCAGCCGCAGCCGCAGCCGCAGCGGCCGCAGCCACCACCGCAGCTTCCTCTAGAGCGGCGGTTGTTCCCACCTGTGAGTGGCTTGCGGGCCCTTGGCCTTTCCTCCTCTCCTCCTGTCCGCTCCCAGTCTCCTCCTGTGTTTGTTCCTCCGTTGCCTCCTCCTGACGACCGTCCGGCGGTCTGGTCTTCTCCTCCTCCTCAGTCTCCTCCTCCCTCTGTCCGTCGCGACTTGATCACTCGTTGTCCTCCGCGTGCTCGTCACTCGTCCCCTGTTACTGACCTCCACACTGCCCTCCTTTGTTCGTCTCGTCGTCGTTCTCCTTCTCCTGTGTCCGTTCTCCCGTCTCCTCCTCCGTCCTCTCTACCTGCCCTCCCCACTCCTATCTCTGACTACTACCGCGCTGTTCGTCCTGTTGCCGCACGTGTCCTCACCACTCTTGTCACCGAACCTCGTTTCCCTCCGTCGTCTGTCTCGGCTCTCACTGCCGCTGTCGCTGAGTTTGCTGCCGCCAGCCGCCTTGACTACGCCACCCGTGTGGTGCCAGCTCCTCCCTACCGTCCTCTGTCCGTCGGGGGTGGGTTTGCCCTTGGCTGTGACGTCCTAGAGGACAGAGAGTCTGAGCTGGAGTACTGGGCAGCCGCTTCTCCCTCTGTGTGTGCCATGCTGCTCTCCCCTGAGGGAGACCCCGACGCCCTTGACATACCGACTCCTCGCACTTACCGCGAGGCAGTGTCAGGGGCGTGGGCCTCTCAGTGGAAAGCGGCTATGGACTCAGAGTTGGCGTCTTGGAGATCCACAGGCACCTACGTCGACGCAGTTCCCCCTCCCAGGGCGAACGTAGTCGATGGCATGTGGCTCTTCAAGGTGAAGCGGCCGCCTGGAGCACCGCCGGTGTTCAAGGCGCGCTACGTGGCTAGGGGTTTCAGTCAGCGTGAGGGAGTTGACTTCTTCCAGACCTTCGCCCCGACCCCGAAGATGACTACTCTTCGGGTGTTACTCCACATAGCAGCGCAGCGAGACTACGAGCTGCACTCCCTCGACTTCTCCACTGCGTTCCTCCAGGGCCGACTGCACGAGGAGATCTGGCTGCGCCGTCCTCCTGGCTTCACTGACACCTTCCCACCTGGGACCCAGTGGAGCCTGAGGCGACCAGTCTACGGTCTCCGCCAGTCGCCCCGTGAGTGGCACGACACTCTTCGCTCCACGCTTTGTGACCTTGGGTTCAGCCCGTCCTCCGCCGACCCGTCGCTGTTTGTTCGAGCGGGTTCTACTCCTTTCTTTATCCTTGTCTACGTCGACGACTTGGTGTTTGCTACAGCAGACAGGGCAGCCCTGGCTCAGGTGAAGTCCGAACTGCAGAAGAGACACAAGTGCACTGACCTGGGTGAGCTGCAGCGCTACCTTGGCCTGCAGATCACCCGGGACAGAGCCGCTCGCACCATCACACTGACGCAGTCACACATGGTGCAGCAGGTCCTTCGGCGGTTCCACTTCCAGTTCTCCACCACACAGCCCACTCCTCTTGCTGTTGACCACAGACTTACGGGCCCCTTTCCTGACGAGCCCTTTGAGTCCAGTGGACCCTACGCAGAGCTGGTGGGCTGCCTCATGTACCTGATGACTTGTACTCGACCGGACCTCGCCTTTCCACTCAGCATCCTTTCTCGCTTTGTTGCGACTGGGAGACACCGCCCTGTCCACTGGACAGCTGCTGTGAGGGTGGCGAAGTACCTGGCGACTACATCAGGCTTGGGGCTTGTGCTTGGAGGGACTCAGCCAGTGGCGTTGACTGGTCACTGCGACTCTTCCTACGCTGACGACGTGGAGACTCAGCGTTCGACTCAGGGTTACTGCTTCAGTCTGGGAGCTGGTGCTGTGTCGTGGAGGTCTACACGGTCGTCGTCTGTGGCTACTTCCAGTGCAGAGGCAGAGATCTACGCTGGTGCCATGGCGGCACAGGAGCTTCGCTGGTTGACCTTCTTGCTCGCTGACCTTGGTGAGCGGCCTCGCTCTGCACCGACCTTGTACGCTGACAACAAGGCCATGATCCTCCTGTGTCGAGAGCCTCGACTGGAGAGCAGAGTGAAGCATATTGACGTGAGGTACTTCCTCCTGCGAGAGCTGCAGCGACGCGGTCAGGCACGCCTGGACTTTGTGGCCTCAGAGGCCAACACTGCAGACGTCTTCACCAAGGCCTTGGCGCTTGGTGACCACCACAGGTTCTGTGTGCAGTTGGGGCTTGTTGAGGTAGGCCCTCGGTTGGTGTAGTCCTGTTGCTTGCTCTGCTTGTTGTGCTTTGTATTTATATCCTAGTGAACTCTTGAACTGGCCTTGTGGCCGCTTGCTTGCGCTCGGAATTTGTGTGGTGTCCTTGAGATCCACCCTGAGCTTGCCTTGGTTCTTGGTTTGACTGGTCTTGTGACCGTTTGTTCACCTTGCTTGCTTTGATGCCCCTCACTTAGCCTATGGGGGTGTGTCAAATGTTGAACATTGATATGATAGGCTATAATGAGTTGCACTCTAGGGGGTACAGCTTCTAGGGTTGCTCATTTGTACCCCATTCGTTTCTATTCCAATCATTCCGTTGTTCGCTAACTTTGAGAACCCCCCCCCCCCCCCCCCCCCCCCCCCCCCTGTTTTACAGAAATTACAGAGAATGACGCATTTTTTTGTAACAAAGCGGAGAAAACTGACAATTTCCATTTGCCGAGGAGGTTGCGTGCAGGCCCTACGATATCAGGAATCTTTCCCTGAAATTCCTGATTTTCAGCCTAGTTTTGTGTACCTACACTGAATTTTCAGTGTTGAGATTTTTGTGACCCTGATTTTTTCAGCCTTTACTTCATAGCTAACACTGATGTTTCAGACTTTTATCGAAGTGTACACTCAATGCACATTCCGAATCCTTCCCGTAAAACACCCGAGACAATAAGTCAACCAACATTTCCACGTAATTAAGTTTCTGTTAACAAAACACTGATGGCTGACGCGATGAACTGTCTTAGTGGTTAGCGACATAGATACCGTATGGTAACGTTTCCGGCTAGTGTTTTGCACAAATGCATAATGTGATTGAAAATTCAGGCTTTTGTTTTCAGGAACCCTGAAAATTCAGGCTTTTTTTCACAGGGACCCTGATGCATCAGGCTTTTTTTCACAGGGACCCTAATGCATCAACGTCCCTAAAAGTGAATCTGAGGGCCTGGTTGCGTGACTGTCTCGTGATGAAGTGTGTGCAGTTTTGTCCTTTACCCCCCAGTCATGCCAGTATATCCAAATTTCCGCAACAGTATTAATGGTGCCACCCTGGTAAATGCACGTGGGTGGACACAATCGCGATCCAACCCACTTTCGAGGCCAATGTGTGTTGTGTTGAACTTCTCAAAACACCAAACATGCATCCTTTTTGTATCTCTTAGAGCGTGTTCCTACAGGCCCCTGTCAGGCCAACCTGTTGTCACATTGTAAAAACCGCGTTGTGCTCGTTGTAAACCACCTCTTGTAAGGAAACGAACCAAGTCGCGCACGAATGAAATCTCTCGTAATCAATCGCCAGAACGTGCTGACTCACCTCATCACGGATTCAAAAGACGCCAAAACGGCTGTTCGTGCAAGACAGCCGACACCATAACCGGCCCACGGTGGTGACATGGCCCCGCTTTTGCACATCGTCACGTGCCAATTAAGCACGAACGATGAACCAGCGAGTTTGGGCGCCACGCGGCAACACGGTTTGATTCCTTGACCGACCACATTTCGGGAGGGATCACATTCACAACATTCCCGCGCAAACAAACACACATCCATGCCAAATCAAGCATAACAGCGTTCATCCAGTGTGAGCACTACATATTGTTTGCTACTCTAGAATCCTCGCAGTAGACGATTTCGCTAGCTCCATGGCGCGCAAACGCAAGGGACATGGGCAGGGAACAGAAACCCCCGACTGGCGCCCGGAGGACCTCGCGTACGTTGCCTGGATGAACGCAGAGATAGCTGCAGGGAGACCATTGACAAAGCCTCTACGCAATGTGCAGTCACACGCTAGAGCAGCCGCGCAGTCTCAGGCCACGCCGCGCCCCAATCGCGGCGCTGTCTCGCGTGGTTATGACTCGGACGAAAGTGACCCCGAGAAGGACACGGACGATGAGGACAACGAGGCTGCGTCCGATGGGGACGATCCAGTAGCCGCGTAGAATGGAGATGCGGAGTACAGCGGACCGGTCGACCAGCCTTCCTCCGCGACAACCGCTCGGACCAGCGCAAGCCGGCGCGGCAACGAAAAGCGCCACGGCAAGGGGGGATCAGTGACGGAGGCGCGTGGCGGCACAACTTTGAGCCCACAGAAAGGAGCACGGCCGGAATGGTCGCTCAAAGAGTCGACCATCTTGGTTGCGGCTAGATGGTTTACCAAAGACGAGCTGCCGCAAATGACGGGTAAGCAGGGGTCGCAGTATTGGCTGCGGCTCATCGAGCATATCAAGCTCCAACATCCCGATTGGAGTCGTAATGAAACTGCGTGCACCAATCAGTGGAAAAGGCTCAAAACCTTATGGAAGCAGATCAACGTAGGCGACAAGGCTTCGGGCGGCGAAACGGTCATCAAGCCGCCGTGATGGGAATGGATGGCGCTCTACTATGCGGACACCGCAGCGGCTGAGCCTCTCGCGCTCGAGGGGGGTGGTGCTGACGATGTTACCGTGGACCCTGCGGTGAAGATAACTACGCCAGCGAAGTCGGATGTAACAGGTACAACGTGTGAGTATCTGCACATTTTTTAGCTCATCAATTTATTAATACATTCCTTATTGCTAAACGATGCTACGATTTATATCACCTAGAATCTTCCGACTCCAATGATACAGACTACTAACCCCCGATCCACCTTCCATCTGGCCTGATCAACCTTCTGTCTGACCCGATCCCGCAGTCCGCGGCACCCCGCCGTGCGCTCGTCGCAGGATAAACGAGACCGCGACGATGGCTGCCGCGCAACTCCTCGCCTCCATGCTAAAGGAGTGCTCCGACGCCAGCATCGCCCAGATCACGGGGGTGATCCGGGAATGGATGGCGACGCAGTAGTCGCAAACCAGTCGTGGCCTGCATTATTCGGCCGGACGCGGAGTTGACGACGACGGCTGGCCGGACGACACCGTTGGACGCGGAGGCTCCACCTTCAGTGACGGGGTTGAAGAGTGGCGTCGCGGCGACACCGCTTAAGGTAGGCATCGTGTAACGCCTCGCCAAGCCGTTTCCGCCTCTCCTTCAATTCGCGCGGAGTCACGGTAAGGCAAGGACTCCAGTGGTAGTCCGCCAAGCCTCCCCGCGTCCACCATGGGTCACGGTTAAATGCAATGGCCGCCCACTTGTGGTTCGGGCTCTTCATGCGCGCCCCTGCCATCTTTATCCCCATATTGTGCAGGATCACGACGGAAGACGCGCCAGCGAGGACGCGCCAGAGTGCACAGTCATGTCTGCCGGCGAAAAGCCGGTACCGGCCTTTGAATTGGCAGATTGTGCGCTCAACGGCCATGCGGGTGGCGGATTGGCAGTAGTTGAAAGTCTGTTGCCACTCTAGCATAAGGCGGCCCGTCGGCGCGTGCAAAGGCGTTAGGCAGTAATCTCTCAAAGGGTAGGCGGCATCGCCAACCAACTGGTAAGGGGCGATGTCACCATGTTGCAGACGTTCGTAGAGGTAGGACTTGACAAACACTCTCTGGTCGTGCGCGGTCCCTGGGAACCCAATGGGATAATCCCATATCGTTCCGTTTGCATCGCATGTAATCTGAAGTTGCACTGCATATTGAGATTTTCTGGTCCTGTACTCTGCCCGATGTCCCTCCATCCCCCTTATTTGCACGTGGGTACCGTCTATAGCACCTATTACAGCAGGGATGCCCTTGATGCTTTGAAACTCGGCAGCCATGATCACCATTTCCTCTCTGGTTGGGAATCGAACCCATGCCGATTTGAATACGCGTGGGAATTTCTTTAAGAACAAGTCCACGAGCTTGTGACAGAGGGTTTTTGGGACGCCGAACCAAAAAGCCAGGTCGACGTAAGACATTGCGCTGGCGAAATACTTGATTGGTACTAGGACCGCGACTGTAATGGGCAGGCGGTGTCTCTCAATAACCGGGTGAAGAATATGGCGCATTCCTTCACACACGTAGTCTAAGATGGCGCGGTTTATTCTAAAAAGGTCAGTGAATGTCTCGTCCGACATAGACGCCATCTCGTCCTCCCATAACTGTAACCGCCTACGCCGTAATGCTCGGTTACGTGCATGTAGTGAGCCCCTAGTCTCTCCATTGTGTTGGTCATAGCTGCCAGACTCTATATGCTCGAGAAGCTGTATGAACGCCTTTGTGGCACACTCTAAGAAGGTATTGTAATAGAAGGCGTGCCAGACGATTAGCAACCGTGGGAGAAACGACACATCGGTCATAACGATGGGCCGTTATGAAATACCGTGCAGGAAGTGCGCTTTTAAGGGACCTGAAGAGGTGCAGAGAGACGCTAGAGCTGCTCTGTGGACTTGGGATGATGCGTACAAACACAGGTGTTGAGCTTGTGAGTGTGCTGATGTGGCACTTGCAAATGTGCGTCCAACCTGTCAAACTGTATGTTTGTGTTATCTCTAGGCTATAGTGGGTTAGCCTACAAGGGGTACAACACTTTAGGGTTAGGTACTTGTACTCATGCATGCTACCTAGTCCACCATTCTTGCCTGCTTATTCTGACATGGTATTAGAGCAGAATCGTTCCTAGGGCCCACCGAACGTTCCGCCCTGCCCTAACCGTAACATTTTTCTTCCTACGCTGCCCCTGCAGCCGCGCTGCCCTAGCAGCCCGCGTGCTGCCCCTGCGACCGCGCTGCCCCTGCAGCCGTGCTCGCCCCTGCGACTGTGCTGCCCCTGCAGTTGTGCTCGCCCCTGTGACCGTGGTGCCCCTGCAGCCGTACTCGGCCCTGCGACCGTGCTGCCCCTGCAGCCGTGCCTGCCCCTGCGACCGTGCTACTCCTGCAGCCGTGCCTGCCCCTGCAGCCGTGCCTGCCCCTGTGGCCCGCGTGCTGCCCCTGCAGCCCGCGAGTTCGCCCCTGCAGCCCATGGGCGCTGCCCCTGCAGCCCGCGCGCCGCCCTGCCGAGCCGCGCGTTGCCCCTGCAGCCCGTGGGCGCTGCCCCTGCAGCCCGTACGCCGCCCTGCAGAGCCGCGCGTCGCCCCTGCAGCCCGTACGCCGCCCTGCAGAGCCGCGCGTCGCCCCTGCAGCCCGTGGGCGCTGCCCCTGCAGCCCGCGCGCCGCCCTGCCGAGCCGCGCGTTGCCCCTGCAGCCCGTGGGTGCTGCCCCTGCAGCCCGTACGCCGCCCTGCAGAGCCGCGCGTCGCCCCTGCAGCCCGTACGCCGCCCTGCAGAGCCACACGTCGCCCCTGCAGCCCGTGGGCGCTGCCCCTGCAGCCCGCGCGCCGCCCTGCCGAGCCGAGCGTCGCCCCTGCAGCCTGGGCGCCGCCCTGCCGAGCCGTGCGCCGCCCCTACAGCCCGCGCGCCGCCCTGCGGAGCTGCGCGTCACCCCTGCAGCCCGTGGGCGCTGCCCCTGCAGCCCGTGGGCAGCGCGCAACCCTAATGTCAGAATGTTATCTTATGCTCTAGCCTGTAGTGGGGTGCTCTATAGCGAGTACAACCCTTCTAGGGTTTCCTATTTGTATCCCCATTCTTGCTAGTGCAATCCTCTTCTTCTCTCTTCTTTCTTCTAAACTTTAACATGCTATCAGAGCAGGTCGATCCCCTTGGATCGATCCTGTGGGTGGGCTCACCACCTTGTTGCTTCCGCTGCAACTGCTACTGCTACTCTCTGTGCCGCACGCTTCGTGGCGTGCGGCAGTTTTTCTTCCCGCCGTGCGCCCCGAGGCGCGCGGCGGTTTTCTGCCCGCCGTGCGCCCCGAGGCGCGCGGCGGTTTTCTGTCCGCCGTGCGCCCCGAGGCGCGCGGCGGTTTCCTGCCCGCCGCGCGCCCCGAGGCGCGCGGCGGGTCGCGCGACCCCTACA
This sequence comes from Closterium sp. Naga37s-1, assembly GCA_947471745.1. NCBI lineage: Eukaryota > Viridiplantae > Streptophyta > Zygnematophyceae > Desmidiales > Closteriaceae > Closterium > Closterium sp. Naga37s-1. Next base: position 236,484 of record CANJKZ010000949.1, on the reverse strand, counting down.
GCCCCGTCGCGCCGCCCAGGGGAGCCGCGCGCGACCCCTGCAGCCCCGTCGCGCCGCCCAGGGGAGCCGCGCGCGGCCCCTGCAGCCCCGTCGCGCCGCCCAGGGGAGCCGCGCGCGGCCCCTGCAGCCCCGTCGCGCCGCCCAGGGGAGCCGCGCGCGGCCCCTGCTGCCCCGTCGCGCGGCCCTGCTGCCCCGTCGCGCTGCCCAGGGGAGCCGTGCGCGGCCCCTGCTGCCCCGCCCCGTCCCCGACCTGCCCCGGCCCCGACCTGCCCCGGCCCAACTCCCGTCGCCTGTCGAGGCGACCCTGGGGGGGGCCGGGGCCGCGCGTTGCCCCCCCCCCCCCCCCCCCCCCCCCCCTACCTCCCTACCCTGTTTTTAGGGTTTGGGGGGTAGTGGTTGGGGGGTGGCGGTTGGGGGGTGGCGGTTGGGGGGTGGCAGGTGTGTGGCGTCGCCTGCTCCTCCTCCTCCTCCGTCTCCCTGTGCTGCAGCTGCCGCTGAGGGGGGGTGGACGTGTTGGAGCCGGTGGAGTGGTACTAAGGGGGGGTGAAGGGGGAGTGGAGCTAGCGGTGTAGCAGCGGGTGTGTGCCAGGGGGGAGTGGGATAGTTTGGGGAAGCTGAATGGAGGTTGCCGTCGTGTCGCCAGCAGCACCTGTATTCCGGGGACTTCGTCCGGTAGCCCAGTCGTAGCCAGCTGTGCCAGCCGCCCGTGGGTCCGTTGCTCGTCTGCCGCTACTTTAGCCGCGGGGCCTGTTACTCCTGTATTCCGGGGACTTCGTCCGGTAGCCGCTGTGCCAGTCTGCCTCCTGTTGCCCGTGTGTCTGCAGCTTCAGCCGTCGCCCCCTATCTCCTCTCCTCTCACTCTCTCTCCTCCTCCTCACTTGCCCGTTGTGACTACCACTAGCTTTGCTCATAATTGTGAACTTAAACTATTGCTTCTTGAACTTGTGCTCAGAATGTGTGGTGACATTGTGATCCACCCTGAGCTTGTACTCCTTTGCTTCCTCTGCTGATTACACCCCACTTTGGCTATGGGGGTGTGTCAGAATGTTATCTTATGCTCTAGCCTGTAGTGGGGTGCTCTATAGCGAGTACAACCCTTCTAGGGTTTCCTATTTGTATCCCCATTCTTGCTAGTGCAATCCTCTTCTTCTCTCTTCTCTCTTTTAAACTTTAACACCTAAACCCTAAAATAATAATAATAATAATAATCATAATAATAATAATAATGATAACAATAATAATAATAATAATAATACTAATACTAATAAAAAAAATATTAATAATAATACTCGTGCTACTATTGCCGCTGGTGGAGGTGCTGCTGGGAGTGCTGGAGGTGCGGCCGCCCAGCCCCACTGAGCCGCCCTGCTGCTGCTACTACTACTACTGCTGCTACTCGTGCTACTGCTGCTGCTGGTGGAGGTGCTGCTGGGAGTGCTGGAGGTGCTGCTGTTGCTGGAGGAGGTGGAGGTGCTGGACCTACTCCTGACCGTCGCTGTCTGTCATGGCCACTATCGCGGCAGTTGCTGCGGTCAGGGGTGGACAGCAGCAGGCACTGCCTCTCCCGGACGACCCCACCCCTCAGCAGCTTCGTGAGTGGGTTGTTCAGTGAGGCAGGCCTGGTGGTGGAGGTTATCGTTGTGTTAAGGCTGCTGCTCTTGATGCTAGTGAGTCTACTACCACTCCATGTGCTAGTGAGTCTGCTGCCGCTCCAGGTGCTAGTGAGTCTGCTGCAGCTCTAGGTGCCCGTGAGTCTGCCGACGCTCTAGGTGCTAGTGTGTCTACTACCACAGGTCCTGCCTCCGCTGAGGTCTTGCACACTTTCACACTTGACTCACGCGCGTCACGTTGCTTCTTTCGTGATTGTACCACAGTCACACCACTCACAACACATGTCCTAATCTCACTGGCTGACCCCTCTGGGGGCCCAGTAGTTGCGAGAGCCTCCACGGTCCTCCCTTGTCCAGCAGTCCCCTCCGGTTCTCTGTCAGGTCTCCACCTCCCCACGTTCTCGACGAACTTGGTGAGCAATGCTGCCATTCAGGATGTCTGGGTTGATACCTTTATTCCTGGAGGGCAGCGTGTGGCGATCTGTACGTGCTCCCGGACTGGCCGTCACCTGGCTACGTTCACTCGACAGCCTGGGTCTAGTCTGTACACACTGACCACTGCGTCTGCACAGGTGGCTAAGTCAGGTCAGGTGGCTGCGTCGAGTCGGGCGTCTGCGTCGGGACAGTTAGCTGCGTCTTGCTCGTGCAGAGTACTCACGCACGAAACTCAGCGCTGGCACCACCGTCTTGGTCACCCCTCCCTGCCGCGTCTACGCAGTATGCACTCCCGTCTCCTTGTCTCTGGCCTCCCCAGGACCCTGCCCCCCCTGCCGCACTCGCTTGCCCCGCCGTGCCTTCCTTGCGTCGAGGGGCGGCAGCGCGCCGCTCCTCACTCCTCCGAGTTTCCTCCGACCACTGCTCCTCTGCAGACTCTCCACCTGGACGTGTGGGGCCCGACCCTAGTCGATGGAACGGACCAGGAGCGCTACTTCCTGCTGGTTGTTGACGACTACACACGCTACACCACCGTCTTCCCCTTGCGGCGCAAGGCGGACGTCAGCGATGATTTGATTCCCTGGATCCGTGCTACTCGTCCCCAGCTGCACGAGCGTTTTCAGCAGGACTTCCCAGTCCTGCGTCTGCACTCTGACAGGGGTGGTGAGTTCTCCTCTGGCATCCTTGAGACGTTCTGTCAGGACGAGGGCATCGCCCAATCGTTCACGCTTCCGGCCTCTCCGCAGCAAAATGGGATCGCTGTCAGAACCATATTGTAGGCTGTAGTGGGGTTGACAATATGGGGTACAACTCATTTAGGTTTTCATATTTGTACCCACCTGCTTCCTAGTTGATTCCATTCCTCATACTATTTTCACATGATATAGAGCGGGTTCCCTAGTGGGACCGTTTTTTATGGCCCACCACTTCAATTTTGTTTTTTCCTGCCCTGCCCGAAGCGCGCTCCTGCCCCTGTCGCGCGCCTCGCGCCTGTCTCCCCTGAGCCCGTGCGCCTACCCTGCTGTCGGGCCCCTGCTGTCGCGGCCCTGTTTAGAGCCGTCGCGGCCCTGCCCTGCCGTCGCAACCCTGCCGCCCTGCAGTCGCGGCCCTGCCGCCCTGCCGTCGCGGCCCTCCCTGCATCCGTCGCGGCCTCACCCTGCAGTCGCGGCCTTGCCGCCCTGCCGTCGCGGCCCCGCCCTGCCGTCGCGGCCCCACCCTGCAGTCGCGGCCCTGCCGCCATGCCGTCGCGGCCCTGCCTGACGCCGTCGCGGCCCCCACCCTGACGCCGTCGCGGCCGCAACCTGCAGTCGCGGCCCTGCCGCCCTGCCGTCGCGGCCCCACCTGACGCCATCGCGGCCCCACCCTGACGTCGTCGCGGCCCGGCCGCCCTGACGTCGCGGCCCCGCCGCCCTCCCGTAGTGGCCCTACCGCCCTACTGTCGCGGCCCTGCCTGGAGCCATCGTGGCCCTGCCTGCCGCCGCCGCGGCCCTTCCTACGGCCACTGTTGCGGCCCTACCTACAGCCGCTGTTGCGGCCCTGCCTCGTCGCTGCCCTGCCTGACGCGGCCCTAACCTGTCGGCGCGCCCCGGCCCTGCCCTTCCAGTTGCGGCCCTACCCCGATCCCGCCCTGGTAAGCACACCGCCGAGCCGCGCAGCCCTACCGAGCCGCGCCGCCCTGCCGAGTCGCGCTGCTCTTGCTGCTGCTGCTGCTATTGCTGCTACTGCTACTGCTGTCATGGCTACCCCTAATGTACTTTCCTTCGATGTTGAGGGTCGGGCAATTGATTTCGAGGTCTGGGTCGATGATCTGCAGCTGTTTCTACAGTGCGATAGCAAGGACGGAGTCTCGCTTTTTTAACTTACGTCTGGCACCTCTACTGCTCCTGGTGCTGATGCTGACAGTACTGTTCGCTCGCAGTGGACCACGCGCGATGCTGCTGCCCGTCTTGCTATTCGTAGTCACCTGCCGTCTGCTGAGCGTGCGCACTTTAGCCAGTACAAGACCGCTAGGACTCTGTACGACGCTGTTGTTGCGCGCTACTCCTCCCCTGCCACTGCTGCCCTTAGCCGCCTCATGCTACCGTACCTGTTCCCTGACCTAGCCGCTTTTGCCATAGTCGCTGACCTCATTACGCACCTCCGCACTAGTGACACCTGCTACCGCGCTGCGCTTCCTGCCGAGTTCTGCGCCGCGAACCCCCCCCCTATGTACATCACTCTCTACTACCTCTTCACCCGGCTCCCTGACTCCCTTTGCTCGGTCAGGGACCACTTCCTCTCCCTTTGCCCCACCACGCTCACTGTTGACCTCCTCGAGGAGCGCCTCCTTGCAGCTGAGAAGAGTATAGTCGCTGTAGGAGCCTCTCGTGGTGACCCTCATGCCCCTTTCTTTGAGGGGTGCTCCCTTGTTCCCCTTTTGCCTTCTGTTGCCTCTGCTGCTGCTGTCGACCTCGTTGGCACCGAGTAAGTCGGCGCTGCGTCTGCTCCTAGTGGGAGGCGCCGCAGCGGCAGGAGCAAGGGGGGCAAGGGTGCTGGAGGAGACGGCGGGGGCGGCGGTGGTGGCGGTGGAGGCAGCGGAGGGGGTGGGGGTGGAGGTGGGGGTGGTGGCGGGGGTGGGGGATTCGGTGGCGGCAGTGGAGGTGGAGGCGGCGGAGGCAGCGGCAGTGGGGGTGGAGGTGGCGGCAGCGGCGGCGGCGGTGGGGGTGGCGGCGGCTGTGGTGCTGGTCAAGGTGGCGCTGTGCAGCGGGGAGGCTTTGGCGGTGGGCAGCGCCAGCAGTAGCAGCGCCCTCGTGAGACCCTGTCGCCCAAGAAGCTTCGTGAGTGGTACGCTGGGCGTGGGAGGTCTGGGGGTGTCGCTTACGTTCTCCGCACCGGCGACCGCAGTGGGGAGACGTGTGGAGGACCGCACGCCACACTGTGCTGCTTTGGCCGCCTGACTGACGCTTGGCGTACGAAGTTTCCCGACTCCTCTGAGATCCCTCGCTGGGGTGATCTGCATAAGTCGGGGGTTGCTATCTTTAATCTTGATTATGATGTTATCCTTGCTGCTATGTATGCTGTGTCTACTAGTGCTGAGGGTGACTGTTACCTGTGTGTTCCGCCCGACCCGGGCATTGAGGCTGCTTCTCTAGGTGCTGGTGAGTCTGCTGCTCCAGGTGCTGGTGAGTCTGCTGCCCCAGGTGCTGGTGAGTCTGCTCTCTCAGGTACCGAGTCGGCTCAGGCCTTACACACTTTCATCCTTGACTCGGGTGCTTCCCGCTCCTTCTTTCGCAACTGCACCACACTCTCGCCGCTCAGTCGGCCAGTGGCAGTCTCTTTGGCTGACCCCTCTGGGGGTCCGGTCCTTGCACACTCCTCGACGGTCCTGCCGTGTCCGGCGGTCCCGTATGGCTCTCTGTCTGGCCTCCACCTCCCCTCGTTCTCCACGAACTTGGTGAGTGGAGCTGACCTTCAGGACGCCTGGGTTGACCTGTTCACTCTTGGAGGTCAGCGGGTGACCCACTGTTCATGTACTCGGACGAGGCGACACCTGGCCACGTTCACTCGTCAGCCTGGGTCGAGCCTGTACACCCTGACTACCGTGTCTCCTCCGGTTGCTGCGTCTGGTCAGGTAGCTTCGTCGGGTCAGGTGTTTGCTGCCGCGTCCCGGTCTGGTCCTGAGTCTGCCCCCTGCTCGTGTCGCCTCCTGTCTCACCAGACTCTCCTCAGGCACCACCGCCTTGGTCACCCCTCCCTGCCTCGCCTCTGAGGCATGGCCTCCTGTGTCCTTGTCACTGGTCTTCCCCGGTCTCTCCCTCCCCTCCCCCCGGGGCCTGCCCCTACCTGCGTTCCTTGCGTCGAGGGGCGGCAGCGCGCCGCCCCTCACTCCTCCGAGTTTCCTCTCACGGAGGCTCCCTTGCAGACTCTTCACATGGACGTGTGGGGCCCAGCCCGCGTCCGTGGACAGGGTCACGAGCGCTACATTCTGCTGGTCGTTGATGACTACTCGCGTTACACCACAGTCTTCCCCTTGCGCCGCAAGGGTGAGGTCACTGAGGTGCTGATCAACTGGATCCGCGCTGCCCGTCGTCAGCTCAGCGAGAGTTTCGGCTCGGACCTTCCTGTTCTGCGTCTGCACTCCGACAGAGGTGGAGAGTTTTCCTCCTACCTTTTGCAGGCCTTCTGTCGTGCGGAGGGCATCCGCCAGACGTTCATGCTTCCGGCCTCTCCACAGCAAAATGGGATTGCTGAGCGCCGCATTGGCATGGTCATGGACGTCGCTCGTACGTCCATGATCCATGCGGCTGCTCCCCATTTTCTGTGGCCGTTCGCAGTTCAGTACGCGGCGCATCAGATCAGCCTCCAGCCCCGGGTCTCCATGCCGGAGACCTCCCCTACCCTGCGGTGGACGGGGAAGGTTGGCGATGCGTCTGCGTTCCGTGTCTGGGGATCTCGAGCTTTCGTCCACGACTTGTCTGCGGACAAGCTGTCCTCCCGTGCCGTTCCCTGCGTCTTCCTTGGCTTCCCCCCTGACGCGCCTGGTTGGCAGTTTTACCACCCTACCTCGCGCCGTGTTCTGTCCTCTCAAGACGTCACGTTTGACGAGTCGGTTCCTTACTACCGTCTCTTCCCCTACCGCACTGCCCCCCTCCCCCCCCCGCCGCTCTTCCTCGCGCCAGGTCCTCCCCCGGTAGACCCCCTCCCCCCTCAGGGTCCTGCCCCCTCAGGTGTGTCCCAGGTAGACGCAGTCGAGCCTGTCGAGGTAGCTGTTGACTCTGGTGCTGCTAGGGGTGCTGAGCCTGCGGGTGCCGGGTCTGGGGGTGCTGAGCCTGAGCGTGCGGAGCCTGGGGGTGCTGAGCCTGAGCGTGCGGAGCCTGGGGGTGCTGAGTTTGGGGGTGCTGAGCCTGGGGGTGCTGAGTCTGGGGGTGCTGAGCCTGGGGTTGCTGAGTCTGGGGGTGCGGAGCCTGAGGGTGCTGAGCCTGCGCGTGTGGAGTCTGGAGGTGCTGCGCGTGGAGGTCCTTCGGGTGCTTCGTCCCGGCGGGAGCCACTCTCTCCACAGCAGCTGCGCGAGTGGTTTGCTTGCCGCTGGAGTCGTGCTGCTGGAGCTGGTGGTGCTACGGGCGCTGGAGGTCCTGCTGCTGGGGGTTCTGGAGCCACTGGTCCCGGAGGTGCTCGTACTGGAGGTACTGGAGCTGCTGGGCCTGGTGGTGCTGCTGGGGCTGGAGCTGCAGGAGGTGCTGGAGCTGGAGGTACTGGAGCTGGAGGTGCTGCTGGAGCCGGTGGTCCTGGGGGTGCTGGAGTTGGCGCTACTGGAGCTGTTGGAGGTGCTGCTCGAATTGTTGGTGCTGCAGGAGTTGGAGCTGACGCTGGGGGTGCTGGTGCTGTCCCTGATGGTTCTGGAGGCGCTGCGCGGCCGCGGCCGTACTTCGTTCCGCTCCTTGAGCAGGTTCTTGGTCTCCCGCCTTCTACTGGTCCTGCTCCTTCCTTAGAGTGTCCACAGCGTGTCCAGTCCGAGTCACACTTACAGCCGACCTCTCCACTGCCTGCTCCTTCTCCTTACACTGGTCCGACAGGAGGTCTTACGGAGCATCGTGAGCCTGAGTCTCGTCCTGCGTCGCCTGTCCGCGTTGTTTGCACTGGTCGTCGTGCTCCGCGTGAGCGTCCTCCTCCTGTCCCTGGCACGCACCAGATGGCTCTGCGTCCTTCCACTACTCCGCAGCGTGTCCCTCTGCCGTCTCCTTCTGCGTCCTCTCTTCATGCCCTTGCTGACCCGGAGTCTGACTCCCTCCGTGCTGCTAGTCCTACTGTCACGCGTCTCCTGGCCACTGTTGTCACTGACCCTTCCTTTGAGTCCACTGCTGCGTCTGCCTTAGTTGCTGAGCTTGTCGACTTTGCTGCTCACTGTCGTCTAGACTACGCCGCTAGTCTTGTTGCTGAGTCTGAGTCTGTCTGTCCTCCGTCCGTTGGGGGTGAGTGTGCTCTTGGCACGGACGTCCTTGAGGACAGGCAGGAGGACTTTGAGTGCTTTGCAGCCGCTGTACCTCATCTCGTGTCCATGCTGGTTGCACCTGAGGGAGACCCGGATGCACCAGACATCCCGACCCCGCGCTCTCAGTGGCAGGCAGCCATGGACGCAGAGATGGCATCCTGGAAGTCTACAGGCACCTACGTCGACGAGGTTCCCCCTCCTGGGGCGAACATCGTCAGTGGCATGTGGATTTTCAGGGTGAAGCGGCCGTCGGGTTCTCCGCCTGTCTTCGAGGCGCGTTACGTTGCTCGAGGCTTCAGTCAGCGACAAGGAGTTGACTTCTTCCAGACCTTCTCCCCGACCCCGAAGATGACCACTCTTCGGCTTCTGCTGCACGTCGCTGCTCAGCGTGACTACGAGCTTCACTCTCTTGACTTCAGCACTGCTTTTCTACAGGGCAGCCTGCACAAGGAGATCTGGCTGCGCCGCCCACCTGGCTTCACTGGGTCGTTTCCTCCTGGTACCCAGTGGAGCCTCCGGCGGCCAGTCTACGGTCTCCGCCAGGCGCCCCGTGAGTGGCACGACACACTGAGGACTACGCTTGCGGCTCTTGGGTTTGCTCCTTCTACTGCTGACCCGTCGCTGTTTCTGCGCACCGACACTTCGCTGCCGCCGTTCTACATCCTCGTGTACGTCGACGACTTGGTCTTTGCCACTACTGACACTGAGGGACTCGCCCACGTGAAGTCGGAGCTGCAGAAGAGACACACGTGCACAGACCTGGGTGAGCTGCGCAACTATCTTGGCTTGCAGATCACCCGGGACAGAGCACGACGCACCATTACCTTGACTCAGTCACACATGGTGCAGCAGGTCCTTCAGCGCTTTGACTTCACGTACTCCTCGCCTCAGGCCACTCCTCTGTCTACTCGCCACTCGCTCTCAGCTCTGCCTTCGGATGAGTCCGTAGAGCCGAGTGGCCCGTACCCAGAGCTTGTTGGCTGCCTCATGTACCTGATGACCTGCACTCGACCTGACTTGGCATACCCTCTTAGCATCTTGGCGCACTATGTTGCTCCTGGGAGACACCGACCAGAGCATATGGCTGCAGCTAAGAGGGTGTTGCGCTACCTGTGCAGTACATCGGGCATGGGGCTCGTGCTTGGAGGAGGGGCTCGAGTTGTCCTCACTGGTCACGCAGACGCTTCTTGGGTTGACGACTTGGCTACGCAGCAGTCGTCACAGGGTTACACCTTCAGCCTTGGTTCCGGCTCTGTTTCGTGTCGGTCTACCCACTCGTCCTCTGTTCTCAGCTCCAGTTGTGAGGCTGAGATCTACGCTGGGGCCATGGCTGCACAGGAGTTACGCTGGCTCACCTACCTGCTGACCGACTTGGGAGAGGCGCCTCGTTCTCCTCGAGTTCTGTACGTCGACAACAAGGCCATGCTGGCCTTGTGTCAGGAGCACAGACTGGAGCACCGAACGAAGCACATTGCTCTGCGCTACTTCCTTGCTCGAGAGTTGCAGCAGCGTGACTAGCTTCGTCTTGCTTACGTGGCCTCTCGGGCCAACACTGCTGTTATCTTCACCAAGGCACTTCAGCCTTGTGATCATCAGCGTTTCTGTACTATGCTAGGTCTTGTGCCTGCAGGGCCTCACTTACTCACCTCTTGACTTTGCTTGTACTGTGATCTATATATACCTGCACCTACTTGCTTGCCCTTGTTAGGTTGAGATCACTGTCTTGCTTGTTCACCTTGATTTATAATTCTGCATGTGAACTGGCCTTGTGGCCTTGAACTTGTGCTCGGAATGTGTGGTGACTTTGTGATCCACCCTGAGCTTGACCTTGTCTTGTTCTCTTGCTTGTCCCCCACTTTGCCTATGGGGGTGTATCAGAACCATATTGTAGGCTGTAGTGGGGTTGACAATATGGGGTACAACCCTTTTAGGTTTTCATACTTGTACCCACTTGCTTCCTTGTTGATTCCATTCCTCGTACTATTTTCACAATCGCTGAGCGTCGCATTGGCCTGATCATGGAGGCTGCTCGTACCTCCATGATCCATGCGGCTGCTCCCCATTTCATGTGGCCGTTTGCGGTCCGATACGCCGCGCATCAGCTCAACCTCTGGCCCCGTGTCTCTGCTCCAGAGACCTCACCCACACTCCGTTGGATGGGACAGCCTGGTGATGCGTCGTCGTTTCGGGACTGGGGCGCGCTCTCCCTTGTTCGCGATACCAAAGCAAGCAAGCTCTCTCCTCGCACTCTCCGCTATGTCTTCCTGGGCTTCCCCACCGACGCCCCGCCCTGGCAGTTCTACCACCCTGCCTCGCGTCGTGTTCTGTCCTCTCAGGACGTCACCTTCGACGAGTCGGTTTGTTACTACCGACTTCACCCACACGCGTCCCACCCGGTCCCCCTCGCGCCTCTCTTCCTGGTACCAGTCCCCCCCCCCAGTAGACCCCCTTCCCCCACAGGGTCCTGCTCCCTCAGGTGTGTCTCAGGTAGATCCACCCCCCTTGGATGAGCCAGTGGAGATATCTTCTGACTCCTCTGACCCAGCTGAGGGGGATGACACCGCCGCCGACGACACGACGACCACTCGCCGCACTCCTCGCTTGGAGACTCCCCCAGGTTTCCCGCCTCGGCTGTCTTCGCCACCTCCGCAGCCTGCTGCTGTGGACTCTGGAGCTGAGACTGCTGGAGCTGGGCCTGGGGTTGGTACGTCTGGGGGTGTCCGCTCTCCTCGTTTGGCTACCCCCCCCGGTTTCCCGCCTCTGCAGCCTTCTGCAGTGGACACAAGAGCTGAGACTGAGGGTGCAGGGACTGAGAGTACTGAGCCTGCGGGTGCTGGGACTGAGGGCACTGAGCCTGCGGGTGCTGGGCCTGAGGATACTGAGACTTTGGGTGCTGAATCTGGGGGTGCTGAGACTTCGGGTGCTGACTTTGGGGGTGCTCCGAGTCCTTCTGGAGGTCCTGGAGCTGGAGGTACTGGAGCTACTAGGCCTGGAGGTACTACTGGAGGTACTCGAGGTACTACTGGTGCTAGAGATACTGGTGCTACTGGTGCTAGAGATACTGGTGCTACTGGTGCTGGAGCTGCGGGAGCTGCTGACCCTGGAGGTGCTGGTGCTGCTGGTGCTGGAGGCGTTGGAGCTGGAGGTACTGGAGGTGCTGGAGCTACTGGTCTCGGAGGTGCTCGTACTGGAGGTGCTGGAGCTGCCGGAGCAGGTGGTGCTGCTGGTGCTGGAGGTACTGGAGGTGCTACTGGAGCTGCTGGCACGGGAGGTACTGGAGGAACTACTGGTGCTGGAGGCGCTGGAGCTGGAGCTGGAGGCACTGGAGGTGCTGGAGGTACTACTGGTGCTCGAGGTGCTGGCGCTGTCGGAGCTCGTGGTGCTGGAGGTGCTGGAGCTCCTGGTGCTGGAGGTGTTGCTGAGGGTACTGGAGGAGCTGCTCGTGCTGGAGGTACGGGAGCTGCTGGTGCTCTTTGCCACCTTCTCAGTCTTCCGCCCAGTGCTACTGACTTCCCTGTGGCAGGTACTACTCCCCCGTTGCTGTTTCCACCGGCGGACCAGCCACAGCCGCCGCTGCTACCGCACTCCCCACTGCCTGCTCCTGCTCTTTACACTGCGGTGACACAGTCCCTGACTGAGCGTCGAGAGCCTGAGACTTGTGCTTCCACCCCTGAGCGTCGAGAGCCTGAGTCTAGCTTTGACCTTTAGCCTGAGCCTAGAGCTGCTGTCCGTGCTTGTGTTCCTCGTGTTCGTCGTCCGCGTGCTCCGGCTGTCCCCGGCACTCACAATATGACACTCCGTCCTTCCTCTGTTCCACAGCGTGTTGTCCTCTCGTTACCTCCTGCGTCCTCTCTTCCTGACGTTGCTGACCCTCCGTCTGACCTTGCTCGTGCGTCCAGTCCGACTGTTACTCGCTTCCTTGCTACGGTTGTGACAGACCTTACGTTCTCGTCTCCTGCTGCGTCTGCCTTAGTCGCTGAGCTCGTTGACTCTGCTGCAGTGTACCGCCTAGACTACCTTGCGAGTCTTGTCTCTGACCCTGACCCTGCCTGTCCTCCGTCCGTCGGGGGTGAGACTGCCCTTGGCTGTACTGCCCTTGGCTGTGACGTTCTTGAGGACAGACAGGAGGAGCTGGAGTGCCTTGCGGCCGCTTCACCCCATCACGCGACCATGCTGCTTGCCCCTGAGGAAGACCCGGATGCACTTGTCATCCCCACCCCGCGCTCCTACAGGGAGGCGATTTCGGGTGAGTACTCCTCTTAATGGCAGACAGCCATGGACGCAGAGATGGCTTCCTGGAAGTCCACAGGCACCTACGTCGACGAGGTTCCCCCACCTGGGGCGAACATCGTCAGTGGCATGTGGATTTTCAGGGTGAAGCGGCCGCCGGGTTCTCCGCCTGCCTTCAAGGCACGTTACGTTGCTCGAGGCTTCAGACAGCGTGAGGGGATCGACTTCTCCTCACCTGTTGGTTGCTTGACTTGCTCTTGTTGTACACTGATATATATCTTTATACATGCTTGTTTATTCTTGCTAGGTTGTGATCAGTGTACTGCCTTGCTATTATAACTCTGCATATGAACTGGCCTTGTAGCCACTTGCTTGTGCTCAGATTGTGTGGTGTCCTTGAGATCCACCCTGAGCTTTGCTTTGCTTTGCTTGTTCTCTTGCTTGACTGGTCTTGTGACCGTCTGTTGTGTTTGCTATCTCCCACTTAGCCTATGGGGAGGTGTCAAACTGTATGTTTGTGTTATCTCTAGGCTATAGTGGGTTAGCCTACAAGGGGTACAACACTTTAGGGTTAGGTTCTTGTACTCATGCATGCTACCTAGTCCACCATTCCTGCCTGCTTATTCTAACAGAACCGCATTCTGAGCTCCAATTTACAAGTTACGCAACTTGCCAGTGTCGCATGGGGCCACATCAGCACTGATTTACTGTCGCCCAATATCTCAAATCGGCAACAGTGCGTGACAAGAGGTTGTTCCGAAATGCCGATTTACAAGTGTGGAAGGGTGCGCTGATAAAAGGTTAGCCTGATAGGGGCCCGTAGGAACACGCTCTTAAAGGAAAAAATACCATATCATAAGCCCCGGGTCTTATAAAAATCGTACAATATGTATAGACCCCCTAGGTTTATTTCTTGAAATTTTCATAAGACCCTAGGGTCTTTTATCCAGGTGATTACGGTATTTTTCACAAGGCAGCAACGAGAGTAGCAGGGGAGGGGGCAGAGGGAGTAGCAGAGTACATACATCCCGTGGGCAATGCAACTGATATGTTGTACGAATCAGACCTGACCTTTATGCATGCGCACACTACTCTTTCAGATGCTAATCAATACCCTCCTGCTATGAACCATCTGCTGGAAACTGTACCTGCACGTGAGGAAACATAAATAATTATAAAAGCTGTGACGCTTTTCAAACTTTTGGTACGGAATTTTGAAAGCGAAGCTGTTTGTAATGTAGGAATGGGCAGAGTCGAACCGCGCCGAACGCTCGTTTTTTAGTACATAACGGGTCAGGCAGGGGATGTGAGAATAAGAACGAGGAATGGATTGACTAGGAATGAGAAAGGTACAAGTATGAAACCCTATTGGCTACCCCACTACAGCCTACACAGGCTATATCATGTATGTCTGACACACCCCCATAAGCAAAATGGGGGAGAACAAGGGGTCACAAGACCAGTCAAGCAAAGCAAAGTAAGCTCAGGGTGGATCACAACGTCACCACACATTCCGAGCACAAGTTCGAAGGCCACAAGGCCAGTTCACATGCAGGATTATAAATCAAAGTGAACAAGCAAGACAGTGATCACAACCTAGCAAAGGTAAGCATGCAAGAGCAGGTATATATAGATCACAGTACAAGCAAAGTCAAGAGGTAAGCAAGTGAGGCCCGGTAGGCACAAGACCTAGCATAGTACAGAAACGCTGATGATCACAAGGCTGAGTGCCTTGGTGAAGATATCAGCAGTGTTGGCCCGAGAGGCCACGTAAGCAAGTCAAAGCTGACCACGCTGCTGCAACTCTCGAGCAAGGAAGTAGCGCAGAGCAATGTGCTTCATTCTGTGCTCCAGTCTGTGCTCCTGACACAAGGCCAGCATGGTCTTGTTGTCGACGTACAAAACTGGAGGAGAAAGAGGCGCCTCTCCCAAGTCGGTCAGCAGGTAGGTGAGCCAGCGTAACTCCTGTGCAGCCATGGCCCCAGCGTAGATCTCAGCCTCACAACTGGAGCTGAGAACAGAGGACGAGTGGGTATACCGCCACGAGACAGAGCCGGAACCAAGGCTGAAGGTGTAACCCTGTGACGACCGCTGCGTAGCCAAGTCGTCAACCCAAGAAGCGTCTGCGTGACCAGTGAGGACAACTCGAGCCTGTCCTCCAAGCACGAGCCCCATGCCCGACGTACTACACAGGTAGCGCAACACCCTCTTCGCTGCAGCCATGTGCTCTGGTCGGTGTCTCCCAGGAGCAACATAGTGCGCCAAGATGCTAAGAGGGTATGCCAAGTCAGGTCGAGTGCAGGTCATCAGGTACATGAGGCAGCCAACAAGCTCTGGGTACGGGCCACTCGGCTCTACGGACTCATCCGAAGGCAGAGCTGAGAGCGAGTGGCGAGTAGACAGAGGAGTGGCCTGAGGCGAGGAGTACGTGAAGTCAAAGCGCTGAAGGACCTGCTGCACCATGTGTGACTGAGTCAAGGTAATGGTGCGCCGTGCTCTGTCCCGGGTGATCTGCAAGCCAAGATAGCTGTGCAGCTCACCCAGGTCTGTGCACGTGTGTCTCTTCTGCAGCTCTGACTTCACATGGGCGAGTCCCTTAGTGTCAGCAGTGGCAAAGACCAAGTCGTCGACGTACACGAGGATGTAGAACGGCGGCAGCGAAGTGTCGGTGCGTAGAAACAGCGACGGGTCAGCAGTAGAAGGAGCAAACCCAAGAGCCGCAAGCGTAGTCCTCAGTGTGTCGTGCCACTCACGGGGCGCCTGGCAGAGACCGTAGACTGGTCGCCGGAGGCTCCACTGGGTACCAGGAGGAAACGACCCAGTGAAGCCAGGTGGGCGGCGCAGCCAGATCTCCTCGTGCAGGCTGCCCTGTAGGAAAGCAGTGCTGAAGTCAAGAGAGTGAAGCTCGTAGTCACGCTGAGCAGCGACGTGCAGCAGAACCCGAAGAGTGGTCATCTTTGGGGTCGGGGAGAAGGTCTGGAAGAAGTCAACTCCCTCTCGCTGACTGAAGCCTCGAGCAACGTAACGCGTCTTGAAGACAGGCGGAGAACCCGGCGGCCGCTTTACCCTGAAAATCCACATGCCACTGACGATGTTCGCCCCAGGAGGGGGAACCTCGTCGACGTAGGTGCCTGTGGACTTCCAGGATGCCATCTCTGCGTCCATGGCTGACTGCCACTGAGAGGAGTAGGGACCCTTTATCGCCTCTGCGTAAGAGCGCGGGGTCGGGATGTCTGGTGCATCCGGGTCTCCCTCAGGTGCAATCAGCATGGACACGAGATGAGGTACAGCGGCTGCAAAGCACTCAAAGTCCTCCTGCCTGTCCTCAAGGACGTCCGTGCCAAGAGCACACTCACCCCCAACGGACGGAGGACAGACAGACTCAGACTCAGCAACAAGACTAGCGGCGTAGTCTAGACGACAGTGAGCAGCAAAGTCGACAAGCTCAGCAACTAAGGCAGACGCAGCAGTGGACTCAAAGGAAGGGTCAGTGACAACAGTGGCCAGGAGACGCGTGACAGTAGGACTAGCAGCACGGAGGGAGTCAGACTCCGGGTCAGCAAGGGCATGAAGAGAGGACGCAGAAGGAGACGGCAGAGGGACACGCTGCGGAGTAGTGGAAGGACGCAGAGCCATCTGGTGCGTGCCAGGGACAGGAGGAGGACGCTCATGCGGAGCACGACGACCAGTGCAAACAACGCGGACAGGCGACGCAGGACGAGACTCAGGCTCACGATGCTCCGTAAGACCTCCTGTCGGACCAGTGTAAGGAGAAGGAGCAGGCAGTGGAGAGGTCGGCTGTAAGTGTGACTCGGACTGGACACGCTGTGGACACTCTAAGGAAGGAGCAGGACCAGTAGAAGGCGGGAGACCAAGAACCTGCTCAAGGAGCGGAACGAAGTACGGCCGCGGCCGCGCAGCGCCTCCAGAACCATCAGGGACAGCACCAGCACCCCCAGCGTCAGCTCCAACTCCTGCAGCACCAACAATTCGAGCAGCACCTCCAACAGCTCCAGTAGCGCCAACTCCAGCACCCCCAGGACCACCGGCTCCAGCAGCACCTCCAGCTCCAGTACCTCCAGCTCCAGCACCTCCTGCAGCTCCAGCCCCAGCAGCACCACCAGGCCCAGCAGCTCCAGTACCTCCAGTACGAGCACCTCCGGGACCAGTGGCTCCAGAACCCCCAGCAGCAGGACCTCCAGCGCCCGTAGCACCACCAGCTCCAGCAGCACGACTCCAGCGGCAAGCAAACCACTCGCGCAGCTGCTGTGGAGAGAGTGGCTCCCGCCGGGACGAAGCACCCGAAGGACCTCCACGCGCAGCACCTCCAGACTCCACACGCGCAGGCTCAGCACCCTCAGGCTCCGCACCCCCAGACTCAGCAACCCCAGGCTCAGCACCCCCAGACTCAGCACCCCCAGGCTCAGCACCCCCAAACTCAGCACCCCCAGGCTCCGCACGCTCAGGCTCAGCACCCCCAGGCTCCGCACGCTCAGGCTCAGCACCCCCAGACCCGGCACCCGCAGGCTCAGCACCCCTAGCAGCACCAGAGTCAACAGCTACCTCGACAGGCTCGACTGCGTCTACCTGGGACACACCTGAGGGGGCAGGACCCTGAGGGGGGAGGGGGTCTACCGGGGGAGGACCTGGCGCGAGGAAGAGCGGCGGGGGGGGGAGGGGGGCAGTGCGGTAGGGGAAGAGACGGTAGTAAGGAACCGACTCGTCAAACGTGACGTCTTGAGAGGACAGAACACGGCGCAAGGTAGGGTGGTAAAACTGCCAACCAGGCGCGTCAGGGGGGAAGCCAAGGAAGACGCAGGGAACGGCACGGGAGGGCAGCTTGTCCGCAGACAAGTCGTGGACGAAAGCTCGAGATCCCCAGACACGGAACGCAGACGCATCGCCAACCTTCCCCGTCCACCGCAGGGTAGGGGAGGTCTCCGGCATGGAGACCCGGGGCTGGAGGTTGATCTGATGCGCCGCGTACTGAACTGCGAACGGCCACAGAAAATGGGGAGCAGCCGCATGGATCATGGACGTACGAGCGACGTCCATGACCATGCCAATGCGGCGCTCAGCAATCCCATTTTGCTGTGGAGAGGCCGGAAGCGTGAACGTCTGGCGGATGCCCTCCGCACGACAGAAGGCCTGCAAAAGGTCGGAGGAAAACTCTCCACCTCTGTCGGAGTGCAGACGCAGAACAGGAAGGTCCGAGCCGAAACTCTCGTTGAGCTGACGACGGGCAGCGCGGATCCAGTCGATCAGCACCTCAGTGACCTCACCCTTGCGGCGCAAGGGGAAGACTGTGGTGTAACGCGAGTAGTCATCAACGACCAGCAGAATGTAGCGCTCATGACCCTGTCCACGGACGCGGGCTGGGCCCCACACGTCCATGTGAAGAGTCTGCAAGGGAGCCTCCGTGAGAGGAAACTCGGAGGAGTGAGGGGCGGCGCGCTGCCGCCCCTCGACGCAAGGAACGCAGGTAGGGGCAGGCCCCGGGGGGAGGGGAGGGAGAGACCGGGGAAGACCAGTGACAAGGACACAGGAGGCCATGCCTCGGAGGCGAGGCAGGGAGGGGTGACCAAGGCAGTGGTGCCTGAGGAGAGTCTGGTGAGACAGGAGGCGACACGAGCAGGGGGCAGACTCAGGACCAGACCGGGACGCGGCAGCAAACACCTGACCCGACGAAGCTACCTGACCAGACGCAGCAACCGGAGGAGACACGGTAGTCAGGGTGTACAGGCTCGACCCAGGCTGACGGGTGAACGTGGCCAGGTGCCGGCCCGTCCGAGTGCACGAACAGTGGGTCACCCGCTGACCTCTAGGAGTGAACTGGTCAACCCACGCGTCCTGAAAGTCAGCTCCACTCACCAAGTTCGTTGAGAACAAGGGGAGGTGGAGGCCATACAGTGAGCCAGACGGGACCGCCGGACACGGCAGAACCGTGGAGGAGTGGGCAAGGACCGGACCCCCAGAGGGGTCAGCCAGAGAGACTGCCACCGGCCGACTGAGCGGCGAGAGTGTGGTGCAGTCGCGAAAGAAGGAGTGGGAAGCACCTGAGTCAAGGGTGAAAGTGTGCAAGGCCGCAGCAGGCGCAGTACCAGAGAGAGCTGACTCACCAGCACCTAGAGGAGTGGACTCCCTAGCGCCTAGAGCAGCAGCCTCACTGGCACCTGGAGCAGGAGACGCACCAGCACCTAGAGCAGCAGCCTCACCAGCACCTAGAGCAGCAGACTCGATACCTGGGTCAGGCGGCACACACAGGTATCAGGCACCCTCAGCACTAGTAGGCAATGCATACATGGCAGTGAGGAGAGCATCATAGTCAAGAGCATAGATATCTACCCTCTGCCTAAGCAGCTCCACCCAGTCGGGGAGCTTAGCCGCGTCGCCAAACTCTGTACGCCAGGCGTCGCTCAGACGGGAGAAGCAGCGGGGCTCTGTGTGACCAATCGTCCCGCAAGGCTGACCAGCCCGAGCACCAGTGCGAATGATGTACAGGCAGCGAGCAGTACTCCGTGACCCTCCACTCTGAGCGTACCACTCACGAAGCTGCTAGGGCGAAAGGACCGTGCGCGGACGCTGCTGCAGCTGCACCAGGGCGACTCCCACCACGACCACGCCTACAACCCCAACTAGCGTACCACTCAGGAAGCTGCTTGGGCGTGAGGGACTCACGCGGACGTCGCTGGAGCTGCATCTGGCCACCGCCAGGAGCAGCAGTAGCAATAGTAGCCGCAGTAGCAGCAGTAGCAGCAGGAACAGCAGTAGCAGCAGTAGCAGCAGTAGCAACGCGGCCACCCCTACAACCCCAACTAGCGTACCACTCACGAAGCTGCTGGGGCGTGAGGGACTCACGCGGACGTCGCTGGAGCTGCATCTGGCCACCGCCAGTAGCAGCAGTAGCAGCAGTAGCACCTAGGGCAGCAGCACCTAGGGCTCCTCTTCTTTTTTTTTAATAATTATTTATTTATTTTAGGGTTTGGCAGGGCGCACTCGGCGCTGCAGAGGCGGCTCGCGGGCTGCAGGGGTGGCTCGCGGGCTGCAGGGGTAGTGCGCTGGCTGCAAGAGGCAGGCGCGCTGGCTGCAGGGGCGGTTCGCGGGCTGCAGGGGAGGCTCGCGGGCTGCAGACGGGCGGCGCGCGAGCTGCAACGGTCTGCGCGCGAGCGGCTTGCAGGGGCGCGCGACGGGACGGGCAGCAGGGGCGCTTACCAGGGGCGGGTGCAGGGCAGGGCCGCGATGGGTGGGTAGGTCGAGTAAGGGCGACGCCCCGGGGGCGCCGCGACGAGTAGGGGCGGCGTCCAAGGGGCGCCGCGACGAGCAGGGGGGGACGCCGCGCGGGTCCCGCAGGGGCG
Organism: Closterium sp. Naga37s-1; assembly: GCA_947471745.1. Taxonomy (NCBI): domain Eukaryota; kingdom Viridiplantae; phylum Streptophyta; class Zygnematophyceae; order Desmidiales; family Closteriaceae; genus Closterium; species Closterium sp. Naga37s-1. Next base: position 216,886 of record CANJKZ010000949.1, on the reverse strand, counting down.
TCGCGACGAGCAGGGTCTAGGGCGGCGCGCGAGCTGCAGAGGCAGCTCCCACGGGCTGCAGAGGCAGGCACGGCTGCAGGGGCAGCGTCCACGGGCTGCAGGGGCAGGCACGGCTGCAGAGGCAGCGCCCACGGGCTGCAGGGGCAGGCACGGCTGCAGGGGCAGGCACAGCTGCTCGGGAGGGCGGCGCGCGGGCTACAGAGGCAGCTCCCACGGGCTGCAGAGGCAGGAACGGCTGCAGGGGCAAGCACGGCTGCAGGGGCAGGCACGGCTGCAGGGGCAGGCACGGCTGCAGGGGCAGCTAAAAAAAAAAAATTCAGTTAGGGCAGGGCGGAACGTTCGGTGGGCCCTAGGAACGATTCTGCTCTAATACCATGTGATAATAAGAACGAGGAATGGATTGACTAGGAATGAGAAAGGTACAAGTATGAAACCCTAGAAAAGTTGTACCCCCTATTGGCTACCCCACTACAGCCTACACAGGCTATATCATGTATGTCTGACAGGGGACGGTCAGTAGCGGCAACTTTTTCTGAGTTCCCGGAAAATGGAACGTTCGGTAGTTGAAGTGGTAACTCGGAAGGGCGAAGACGTTTCATGCAAGAATGGAGAATCTAGGAAGTGCAAGTCATAACTACTACCAACTACTATAAACGAGGCGCGTCTGACACTTCATTCGATACATATAACCTGAACCTGTAATTTGTTCTCTTCATTAGGGAGTCCTCATTTCTAGCATTTGGAAAACGTCCACCCTGTTCTTAAAGCCCGAGGTCAGCATGGTTTTTGGGAATGGAACAGAAAGGCTTTAACAGTGATGGCGAAAGGCAAAAAACCACGCGAGGGCCAAATCAGCTAACGAGGAAAAACAGTTTTCGTCAAACACATGTGCGACTCCTATCCCCAAGAATATGGGAGGGAGAAGATGTCATGTGCGACTGAAAAGGAGACCTGATGGGCGAAATTGTGCGAGGAACACTTTCGAAAAGGGGAACCCCCAAGCGATGTAGGGCGATATCGGCAGAGCTCCGATTGAGAATGGAAGCGACTTGGAGGTGTGTTGTCGCAGCCAACCAGGCCTCTGAAAACACAACTGCCGAATAGAAGAGCATTTCGCAACTGAAAGGGACCATAACAACGAGACAACCATGTGTTTCGCTGGGTGAAACAGGACGACGCGCTGACAGGTGGTAGGTAGAAACTGGCACCAGCCGCAAATGCGACACGATAGCTCCAGCCACGTAATATTACGTACATAAAAAACGTTCAAGAGGAACTGGTAGGTCCCTCGACTACCAGCCATGCTAGCGGCAGGGTGATACAACAATAAAGCGCGCCGCACGCGTGATACCGCGTCGCAGGAGAAGCCAGCATGAATTTCAGACAGAGTGCAACGTTTAGGATGAACGTTGGGAGTACGGGAAGAAGGAAGGTTGTCAGTTGGTGATTTTGAGAGAGACCGATCATATGGAGGCAACGTGGTGACGGAACGGGAGAAATCTCTACGCTGTACCCGAAAGAGTTGGTAGAAACGGATTAGAATTCAAAGTCTGACTTGCGACGATAATTTCCAGGCGCTGTACCCGAAAGAGTTGGTAGAAACGGATTAGAATTCAAAGTCTGACTTGCGACGATAATTTCCAGGATCAAAGCGACAATAGGCATGCGCATGAGGTAGGAGGGTGGTAACGGCGCTTGGCGTGGAGAAGACGTCTATAGGAGCTCTGAGTTATAGGGCGACAAACTGCACTACGAGCGTGACACATCTAGAACCTGTAAGAGGGTGGCAATGGGGTTGTGTTGTCACAAGGTCACGCGTGCGCAGGTAAACGACATGTCCTGTATTCTGCAGCACACAAAGATGGCGTTGCAATACCCGAGTGTTTCACCGCTGAGTGTCCATTCTCCGTGCACTGACGAAACCCACACATATATGATGTAAAGGACTCTCCTCTACTTTGCAGGAACTGGGATTTGTACTAATCACTAGAGCACACTCTTGGCTTTCCAAGGAGCCGTAGAACACGTAATTCGCCCAAGTATCGGCTGAGATACAGCTTTCAACGTGCTAGGTAGTGCTCTAAGATTGAAGGATAGAAAGTCTCTGGATTTTGTGTCGAGTTGAACCGTGTATAGAAAACTCTGATTTTCAGTATGAAACATGCATACAAAGCAACTAGTTTTATATCATGCAATCAACATCGAACCGCGTTCGTAACATCGCATCGCTACACTTCGCGAATGTTCTCGTAACATTTCGAAGTGGTGAAATTCGACACTCGAATTTCACTCATCCGAATGTTCCTTCAAGTCTCGAACTTTCTGGTGCTGCCATGTGGCACCGAATTGGTTGAGTCTTCCGAAGTCAATCTTCAGCCCCACGCCAACCTGCAGCTCACTCGAAGGTGAGAAGCAAAAGCAGCACCGTTCGGTGGTTGGGGGCAAAACCTAGCCCCACGCAACCTCCAACACTCCCCCTTGCACCCAAGCCACTAGGTGCTCAATCCAACACGCTCACAGCATGCACGGAATGAATTCTTAGGGAGTGGTTTAGTGAGGAAGTCCGCGGGTTGAGCTTTGGTGCTTATGTAAGTGAGTTTGACCTCACCCTTCTCAACCGCCTCACGAATGAAGTGATGCTTCACTTCGATATGCTTGGTTCGCCCATGAAGGACCGCGTTGTGAGAGAGGCTTATGGCGGCTTGGTTGTCACAAAAGAGAGGAGTTGGGTTCGTTTGAGGATGCCCAAGCTCCGCTAGAAGACGTCGTAGCCATATCGCCTCCATGGCACCTTGAGTGAGTGCCATATACTCCGCTTCCGTTGAGCTTAGAGCCACGGTTGGTTGCTTCTTGCTTTGCCAACTCACGGCCGCCCCAAGCAAGGTGAAGACATACCCGGAGGTACTCTTGCGCGTGCTCGGATCTCCCGCGTAGTCCGAGTCGGCATAGCCCTTGAGTTCAATCGGGCCGGCTTTATACACGAGCCCCAAGTTATGTGTGCCTTGGAGGTAGCGTAGAACGCGTCCTCCCGCGCGCACATGCTCGGTATGAGGGTTGCTCACGACTCGTCCAAGCACCCCGGCGGCGTATGCGAGGTCGGGACGAGTAGAAACGGCGGCATACATGAGCGAGCCCACTAGCGAATGAAACCGCTTCCCTTCGGCTTCATCGAGGGTGGATTCTTCCTCTTCCGTGAGGCAAGAGAACCCCGTAGCTAGTGGTGTTCCCACCGGTTTGCTATTGCCCATGCCGAAGCTCTCCACTACCCCCTTCACATACTTCTCTTGGTGGAGGTGGATGGTCCCGTTGGCTCGGTCACGGTCAACGTGCATCCCAAGGTAGTACGTGACCGACCCCAAGTCCCTCATAGCAAACTCCGCCCCTAGCCGTTGCTTGACCTCCCGAATGAGGTCTTTGGAGTCGGAGAAGAGGAGTAAATCATCGACGTAGAGTAAAAGCACCAATTGCTTCTCCCCCTCCTTCAACACGTACAAAGCGTTATCGCACTCGCTACGCGCGAAGCCGTGTTGAAGAAGAAAGTCGTCAATGCGCTTGTACCATCCGCGTGGACTTTGCTTCAAGCCGTAAAGGGTACGCTTGAGCTTCCACACCCTTCCGCTACCGTCATCGTACCCCGGGGTTTGCCGCATGTAGACTTCTTCCATAAGAAGCCCGTAGAGGAAGGCGGTGCAAACGTCCAATTGCTCCACCTCGAGATTGAGGGATGCCGCTAACGCGAGCAACACCCGAAGAGTTGTAGCCTTAGCGACGGGAGCGAAAGTCTCGCTATAGTGCTCCCCCTCCCGTTGAGTGTATCCTTGAGCTACAAGCCTCGCCTTGTAGCGTTCGATACTCCCATCGGCTCCCAACTTCTTCGTAAGCACCCATTTGCACCCCACCAAGTAGGCACCCTTCGGCGGGTCGACGAGCTCGAACACATCGTTCTCCTTGATCGATGCTAGCTCCTTCTCCATCGCTTGCTTCCATAGAGGTGCATCCGGAGAAGCCAAAGCCTCCGCGTGGGTGCGAGGGTCATCTCTCATGGTTGCGAAGCAATATGCCGCACGCTCCTCATCCAACTCCCCAACGGCTACCGTAGCGTAGTCGGCTAACTTCGTGTTGGGGCGAGGTGTACGACGCCCACGGGTCAACGCCAATGGTAGGGAAGAAGGTGCGGAGGGAGTTGCCTCCTCGGTTGGTGGCACCTCCACGACATCGTCATCGCTCTCCTCGTTCTCTCCCCCTCCACTTTCGGCTTCATTGTCCACTTGTGATGGAACCTCCACCGCCTCATCCTCCTCTCGTGCGGGAAGTACGACGGTGTGTTGCGGCATTGGTGGTTCTTTCGACGGAAACTTGTCTTCGTCGAAGACCACGTCTCGAGATGTGACGACGCGCCTTTCACCCAAGTCCCACACTCGCCACGCACGCTCGTTTGCCGCAATTCCCAAGTAGATTGCCGCACGAGCCTTCGGTTGCAACTTGTGACGAAGGGGATCCGGGACATGGTAGTAGCAAAGGCACCCAAAGGTGCGAAGGCGGGATAGGTTCGGCTTCGTTCCGGTCCATGCTTCGAACGGAGTCGTTCCCGGGAGCACCCTCGTCGGCAAACGGTTGCGAATCCACGCCGCTAGCGAACTCGCCTCGCCCCACCACTCGCTCCCAAGCTTGGAGTGTTGAAGAAGAGAACGAACGGCTTCCACCAAAGTGCGATTAAGCCGCTCCGCCGCTCCATTTTGTTGGGGTGTGTAGGGTGTTGTGACGTCGTGCTTAATGCCCTTGCACTTCATCCATTTCTCGAGCTCCGCATTCACGAATTCGCCACCACCATCGGTGCGAATACACTTGATCCACTTCTTGTCGTCGTCGCAAACTTCGAGCGCCCACTCTTGAATCGCCTTGGTCGCATCTCCCTTAGCCTTCAAGAGTCGGGTCCAACACATCCGCGTCGCGTCGTCGAGCATCACCAAGAGGAACCGCGCTCCTCCCTTTGATGCATGCCGCATCGGTCCACACACGTCCATGTGAACAAGCGCAAGCGGGTCCTTAGCGAGGGGAGAGGTACGGCTACCAAATGGCTTGCGAGCCATTTTTCCTTCGACACACGCCGCGCACACTCCTTTCTCGTCGTCGCCGGCGATCACGTCGACTCCCTTCGCTAGTCCTTTGTTGGCCAACGCCTTGACCGATTCGTAGTTGGCGTGCGCAAGCTGATTATGCCACGCATGGAGAGTCGCCTTGGACCCTTGCGCCACGTTGGAGGAAGCCGCTCTCGGGTGCGTCTTGAGTTGGTAGAGTTCTCCGTTGAGAACGCCTTGTGCGAATTGCTTCCCCTTCCAAATGAGGTTCATCGTCGCGCCATCGATGGTGAACTTCACATCCTTCTTCGCGAGTTGAGTGACGGAGAGTAGATTCACCTTCAACCCCGGGACGTGAAGCACATTCGTGATGTCCACCGGTCCGCCATCGACGATGAGACGCGTACTCCCAACTCCGACCACCGGTAGCGACTTGTTGTTTCCGAAGACGACACGCGTGACGTCTCCCGGTGCACCAACGTTGGTGAGGAACGATGCCGAGTGCGTCATGTGTTGCGTTGCGCCGGTGTCGAGGAACCACGCGTCGCTTGGAGTGTTGGTCCCGTCACCGGCCAATAACACGATCGACTCCCTTGTATCATCCGCCTCGCCGGATGCCGTGTGCGCGTTGCCCTCGTGGTTCCGCGCCTTCGATGGAGTCCAATCGCTCGGCCGCTTCCGACACTCTCGCCAAAAGTGTCCCGCTTTGCCGCAATAGTGGCACTTGCTCGCGCCATTCGATGTGTTTCCCTTGCCGCGATCGCTTCCACCGTACGACTTCTTCGTCGCACCCTTGCTCCACTTGGACTTTCCTCCGGAACTCCCTCCGGAGAACATGGCGGTCTCCACGTTCTCATTAGCGAATTGTCGGCGACGCGATTCTTCATGGAGAAGCCGACCGACCACCATTTCCTTCGTCCAAGTGTCTTGCACGCTATCGAGTGTCGTAATCACCGTCGACCACTCTTCCAGGGTCGCATAGCAAGGTCAAAATCCAATCCTCCTCCGTGACCGTTCCACCGAGGTCCATGAACGTTTCCCCGAGTTCCTCCACACGAGTCGCATACTCGTGCATCGATTCGCCCGCGCGCATCTTCACCGTGTAGAACGCGTTCCGGGCTAGGATCTTGCCGTGGAGAGTCTTGTTCACGTGGATGGTCTCAAGCCGCTTCCACGCTTCATGCGCCGACGCTTCGAGCTTGATGCACATGCGCACCGAACTCACGAGGTTGATGCCGATGCGCGAAATCAACGTTGCGAACGCCTTTTGGTCCTTCTTCTTCCATGCCGCGATGCCGCTCTCATCGTCCGGCTTCTTCTCCGTTCCATCGAAGTAACCCCAAAGTCCCCGCTCCATCATGAGCACTTGGAACTTAAACTTCCACGCGGAGTAGTTTTGTCCCGTGAAAATCGGTACCGCCGACGTGTCGAACATCGTCGAGGTTGCCCAGGGTTCGCCGGAATTCGAGACGACACCACCTGAGGAAGTGCCGGAGGCTTCGCTTGACGTCATCATGCTTGCTCCTTGTCGCGCGCGTAGACTCCTCCGACCAGCTCTGATACCACTGATGTAAAGGACTCTCCTCTACTTTGCAGGAACTGGGATTTGTACTAATCACTAGAGCACACTCTTGGCTTTCCAAGGAGCCGTAGAACACGTAATTCGCCCAAGTATCGGCTGAGATACAGCTTTCAACGTGCTAGGTAGTGCTCTAAGATTGAATGATAGAAAGTCTCTGGATTTTGTGTCGAGTTGAACCGTGTATAGAAAACTCTGATTTTCAGTATGAAACATGCATACAAAGCAACTAGTTTTATATCATGCAATCAACATCGAACCGCGTTCGTAACATCGCATCGCTACACTTCGCGAATGTTCTCGTAACATTTCGAAGTGGTGAAATTCGACACTCGAATTTCACTCATCCGAATGTTCCTTCAAGTCTCGAACTTTCTGGTGCTGCCATGTGGCACCGAATTGGTTGAGTCTTCCGAAGTCAATCTTCAGCCCCACGCCAACCTGCAGCTCACTCGAAGGTGAGAAGCAAAAGCAGCACCATTCGGTGGTTGGGGGCAAAACCTAGCCCCACGCAACCTCCAACAATATACATGTGCAGCAGCATAACGGAATCCGTCGCTGCTAAGGGATATCTCACATTTGGGATGCGTTAGTTTGCAGTACAAAGGTCACTGCAAGTGTCGACTGAGCCGCTGCTGTCGCAGTAACGGGCATCAATGCCTCTATGGTCACAGCATGCTGAGACAATTCTGTCACGACAGGTGTCAGCACTGCAGCAACTGTCACATCCATTGTTGTCACCTGTGATTCATCACACAGCACGTGGTCAATGCTGTTCCTCACAGAACATGTGGTGGCGGAACTGCTACTCACGCCACAGCACATGGTCACCGCTTCTCACAAAAGAGCATGTAATCACTGCTGCTCATGTCAAAGCCTTGTGGTAACTCCACCATACAGACACGAAGGGCATGTTGTCACTTCTACTCATGCTATAGCACGGAAGTTGCTTTTGCTCTTGTCAAAACATGTGGTGGTTCTTCTCAAGACAACGCCTGTGATCACTGCCGGGCGTCTCACAGCATGTGGGTGTCATGTCACTGCTAATGCCACATTGTCTGAGGGATTGCATGCCTCACTCATGGGGGGCAGCAGGGAAGGGGATGGGGGGAAGCAGGGAAGGAGATGGAGGGAGGAAGGGACGGGGATGGGGGGAAGGGGGGAAGGGGATGGGGGAATATAAGGGAAGGGGATGGGGGGAAGAAGGGAAGGGGATCGGGGGAAGCCTGGAAAGGGACATGGGGAAGCAGGGAAGGGGATGGGGGGAAGCAGGGAAAGGGACACGGGGAAGCAGGGAAGGGGTCATGGGGAAGCAGGGAAGGGGATGGGGGAATATAAGGGAAGGGGATGGGGGGAAGAAGGGAAGGGGATGGGGGGAAGAAGGGAAGGGGACACGGGGAAGCAGGGAAGGGGAAGGGGGGAAGCAGGGAAGGGGATGGGGGGAAGCAGGGAAAGGGATGGGGGGAAGCAGGGAAAGGGACATGGGGAAGCAGGGAAGGGGATGGGGGAATATAAGGGAAGGGGATGGGGGGAAGAAGGGAAGGGGACACGGGGAAGCAGGGAAGGGGACACAGGGAAGCAGGGAAGGGGACATGGGGAAGCAGGGAAGGGGATGGGGGGAAGAAGGGAAGGGGACACGGGGAAGAAGGGAAGGGGATGGGGGGAAGCAGGGAAGGGGATGGGGGGAAGCAGGGAAAGGGACATGGGGAAGCAGGGAAGGGGATGGGGGGAAGCAGGGAAAGGGACACGGGGAAGCAGGGAAGGGGTCATGGGGAAGCAGGGAAGGGGATGGGGGAATATAAGGGAAGGGGATGGGGGGAAGAAGGGAAGGGGATGGGGGGAAGCATGGAAAGGGACATGGGGAAGCAGGGAAGGGGATGGGGGGAAGCAGGGAAAGGGACACGGGGAAGCAGGGAGTCATGGGGAAGCAGGGAAGGGGATGGGGGAATATAAGGGAAGGGGATGGGGGGAAGAAGGGAAGGGGATGGGGGGAAGCATGGAAAGGGACATGGGGAAGCAGGGAGGGGGATGGGGGGAAGCAGAGAAGGGCGTGGGGGGAAGCAGGGACGGGGACATGGGGAAGCATGGAAGGGAATGGGGGGGAGCGGGGAAAGGGACACGGGGAAGCAGGGAAGGGGATGGGGGGAGGAAGGGACGGGGATGGGGGGAAGCAGGGAAGGGGATTGGGGGGAAGCAGGGAAGGGGATGGGGGGAAGAAGCGAAGGGGATGGGGGGAAGCTGGGAAGGGGACATGGAAAAGCAGTGCGGGAAGCCCAGGGGAAACAGTGAAGAGGATGGGGGGAAGCATTTCGTGGGGAGCGGGGGAGATGCCGGGGAGAGAGCAATCCGAAGAACGGTGGGGAGCCCGGAAATGGTGTGGGGAAGGAGAGAGGTAAGCGGTGTGGAGGTGAAAGGCGATCATTAGGGGAAGGGCCACCGTGTGGGTGGGTTGGAAAGGGGGCGTGACTGGTCCAAATGAGTTGGGAAGGGAGATGGGAGGGATGGCGACAGTGACGGAGATGCCAGGGCGACGAGGGGAGAGATACGGGGATTGCGAGGGGACGAGCGGGAGGGAGGGCGATAAGCAGCAGGGAGCGCGACGAGACAAAGGGGGGCAACGGGCGGAAGGGAGCGCGACGAGGGGAAGGTATGGCGGCGGGTGGTCGGGAGCGCAATGGGAGGAAGGGAGGGCGACGAGACGAAGGGAGGGTGACGGGCGGAAGGGATGGCGACGGCGGAAGGGAGGGCGACGGCGGACGGGAGGGCGACGGCGGACGGGAGGGCGACCGGCGGACGGGAGGGCGACGGCGGACGGGAGGGCGACCGGCGGAAGGCATGGCGACGGGCGACGGGCGGAAGGGATGGCGACGGCGGAAGGGAGGGCGACGGCGGACGGGAGGGCGACCGGCGGAAGGCATGGCGACGGGCGACGGGCGGAAGGGATGGCGACGGCGGAAGGGAGGGCGACGGGCGGAAGGGAAGGTGACGGGCGGAAGGGAGGGCGACGGCGGAAGTGAGTGCGACGAGCGCTAGGGGAAGCGACGGGCAGCAGGGCGACGGCGGGAGGGAGTTTGATGGGCGTAAGAGAGTGCGACGGGCGGAAGGGAGTGCAGGCACGCGGAAGGGAGTGCGACGGGCGGAAGCGGGTCCGTCGAACTTACATGTGAGGCAAGCGCCCGATCCGTGCGCTTCGAACGTACATGCCTGCGCCATCGTCCCTATAGAAATGGGCGTGACGCATGACGTTTTTCTTTATCCTGGCTAGTATTATTTTGTTGTTGGGAACAACAAACAGGCTGCTGCAAGGAAACTGATGTCTCGCTGCCATTGTCTACATGCGATCTTACGCGCTCTTGTGGTCCTGAACAGCGGAGCACACTACGTGTCTTAGACTCAATATGGCTGCACATAAGTACAACTTGGTTTTCAAGTTTACTGAATGTGAACAGTGGTCCAACTCCCGTTGACACTTCACGCGGAATACCTGTTTTGTCGCTGGCCAATCATGCATCAGAGATGTGAAGCCTCTCCACTGTGAGGCGACGGAAAGCTTTACTTCGGGTGGTAACCTGGTTTTTGGCGAGTTCATATTCAAGAATCTTGAATTTGAAAACAGCCATGTGGAACTCGGGCTTTAACTTTTTGACATGTTGTTACCGTAATATTTTTGGCAATATCGTTAGGAAGACAAGACATTCTCCATGAGGTGCATGCACTGTATAATAATTCTTTATTGACACAATCTAGCATTTTGATACTGTACCAAGTCCTGCACATTGCAATGACCAAAGCAAAGTGGTTTTGTTTCAGATCAGATAAAATGTCTCGTCTAAAAAACCTTCTACTTACCCACTTTCCTGATGTTCCCAAGCCAAGCCCAATACAACATCTCCTACTTTCCTGACGTTCCCAAGCCAAGCCCAATACAACATCTCAGGAACATTCCCCACCTCTATTCCCTCCCCCTCCCAAACTTATGTTCAACCTGCTGCAAAACTCTTGTCTAATTAGCTGGGGGACTGTCTCTCACTTCCAAACCCCTTCCCAGCTGGGCTCACCTGCACCTCTCATACCGTAACTCCTCTCCAGCCTCTCATAACTCCTCTCCAGCCTCCCATAACTCCTCTCCAGCCTCTCATAACTCCTCTCCAGCCTCTCATAACTCCTCTCCAGCCTCTCATAACTCCTCTCCAGCCTCTCATAACTCCTCTCCAGCCTCTCATAACTCCTCTCCAGCCTCTCATAACTCCTCTCCAGCCTCTCATAACTCCTCTCCAGCCTCTCATAACTCCTCTCCAGCCTCTCATAACTCCTCTCCAGCCTCTCATAACTCCTCTCCAGCCTCTCATAACTCCTCTCCAGCCTCTCATAACTCCTCTCCAGCCTCTCATAACTCCTCTCCAGCCTCTCATAACTCCTCTCCAGCCTCTCATAACTCCTCTCCAGCCTCTCATAACTCCTCTCCAGCCTCTCATAACTCCTCTCCAGCCTCTCATAACTCCTCTCCAGCCTCTCATAACTCCTCTCCAGCCTCTCATAACTCCTCTCCAGCCTCTCATAACTCCTCTCCAGCCTCTCATAACTCCTCTCCAGCCTCTCATAACTCCTCTCCAGCCTCTCATAACTCCTCTCCAGCATCTCATAACTCCTCTCCAGCCTCTCATAACTCCTCTCCAGCCTCTCATGACTCCTCTCCAGCCTCTCATAACTCCTCTCCAGCCTCTCATAACTTCTGTCAGCCTCTCATAACACCTCTCCACCCCCTCCTAACTCCCCTCCAGCATCTCGGGGTCACCGCTTCGGAAGCTAGCCTCGCAGTGATTCCTTCCCTGTTCCGCAACGCAACTGCTTCATCACTTATCTCATTCCGCCGCGTCCCAGGGGTGTGGTTGGCCTGCTCCCTGCCATGGGCGTGCCAGGCTGGCTCCCAGCTACACTGCCGCCCGATCTGATCTGGGCGAACTCACGAAGCATCGCCAGCAACGCTCGCGAATCCGATTCGGGTTTGCTGTTACCCGCGAGTTTCACCAGCGGCGGCAAGCACCCCTCGCTGAGAATTTCGCTCATCGCGTCATCGCCGTCGGACTTCGCCAACGAAAGTAACGTTCCCGCCGAAAGCTCCGCAGCCTTTTCCGAACCAGATTCCATAATCCCGATCAGGGTAACTCCACGTCCTCTTCCTTTCTTAACGCGTAGATACCCTGTGGGTATTTAACTAACGCGCAGAGCAAAACCGCCGCTTTTTCTTCCACTCCCGCTTCGTCTTCCCCTTCCAGCAGCGCAAAGACTTGGCGAACCAACCCGTGCTTAATCGCGTCCTCCGCAGCTTTCGGAAATAACGACAGGTTGTAAAGAGCGAGGCAGCAATCCTTCTTGGTACGCGCGCACGTCGCCTTTCGGAGGAGATTAATCAGCGGCGGGACAGCACCAGCCGACCAGGCGACCTTCTTATTCTCCTCCGCATTCGATAGCGCGAAGAGAGCCGCCGCTGCGTTCGATTTCGCCACCTCAGTCGCCTCGAACGATCCGTCCGGTCTGGGACTCATTAACGAGCCGCTACTTGCATCATTAGCACCCCTCGGAGTTAAACACATTCCGCCGCGCGATGTCTTTAAAATTTCGACGAGGTTTCTAACGCCGCCGGCAGAGACAACTTCCATGGCCCCGTCCCATTGAAGAGAGAGGTAGAGCGTCGCGGCTGATGCTTGCTCGACGATCGGACCGTCCGTTGAGAGCAGCATTTGCATCAACGGTCGGATGCCGCCCGCGGCGACCAATCGCGTGCGATTCTCCGGCGCCTCTTTCAGCGCGATCCTCAGCGTGTGAACCGCCTCGCGACGCTGGGCGACGTCGCCTGTTCGCAGAGCGTCGATCAAGGGTCGCATCTCAGTAACGGAACCCTGTTCGCTCGTGCGCCTGCTTCGTCGCGTCGGCGTCGCGCTTAGAAACTGCTTCGAATACGGCACCGCCTCCTGCGGCGACGCGGATCCGCGACGCGACCCCTGACGCTGCGCCCTCGCCGCGTTTCCCCCCGTGTTTCCAGACAAGAACGACCCGAGAGCTTCGTCGTTCTTCGCATCTTCATCCGTAGACGACAGCCACGGGTCGCTGCTATTCCGAGGCAGCACCTTTGGGCTCGCAGCAGCGTCGCACGGACTCGCAAGTTCCCCTTTCCTACGGGGCGACATCGTTCGTTGTAGGGGTCCATCGTTCGCGCTTGGCCGAAGATGCTTAGGAATAGCTGGCGGCATGTTCGCAGCGGCGGGAACGGCGGAAACGTAGGCGTTAGCAGAGGAGGAATTGGTGAGTTTCTTAGGCGTCTCGACCGCGGCAGGGCCAGAACCGCCTGCAGAGCTGCCCGTAGTCGAAGCGCCGGGAGTCGAACTGTTGTCACTAGATTGCAACGAGTGGCGCCGCTCGAGAATCGACTGCGGGGAGATTCGTGGCGACGCAGCGCTGCCTCCGGGGCCGGTCGCGGCAGAACTCTCGGCGGAACCCGCGGTTGCGCGATCCGCTGCCGCTGCTGCTGCTGCCCGAGCCTTCGCCAAATCGAACCGCTCTCCGGAAGCGGGGGATGGCGGAATCGACGAGTTGCGAGTGTTCTCCCCAGCTGGCGTAAGCGGGCTCGACGGGCGGAGCGGCTTGAGCGTCACCATGTGGGACTTGCACCAATCGGAAATGAGCTTCTGGAGCGCCTCGTTGGGCGTGAGCATTTGGTGCGCGAGCGGCTCGCCGGTTTTGGGACACGTGGTTCTTCCTTGCGCGAACCAGCGCTCGATGTAGACGCGCTCGAAGCTTTTACCGGAGCTGATTATAACGGGGTCGCGCATAACCTCGCTGGAGAGTGGGCATATGAATTCTTGAGGGAAGGAAACGCGTGGAGAGGGAATGGACGTTGCCGGAGGCCTTCGAAAGGCGGACTCCTGCCGTAGCCAATCAACAGCCGCCATTGTTGCGTCAATTTCGCCGCAGCTGACGGTCAGAGGTGATCAAGAGCTAGTGGTCCAGCAGCACACGGAGCTTAACGAGAAACGCAATAATCTGACTAAGTACTAAGTATATTGATGGTGGTACGCTGGATCTAAAACGCCAAAGCTGGAAGAGTAAGGCACAAGGTTTGGTAACTCCTTGTGAGGGTATGCGATACTTTTCGACGGAACGGCGCGTCTAAACGGCTAGAAATGAGGTGCAGCAAGAAACCTGTCTAGAATAGTACAGTGCTGTATTGCCCACCTAAGCGAAAAGTTTGCTCTAGAATTAACGCTGTATCTTTTCACGCGATGCTAGTTTCTGTAGCGAATGGCTTGCTCGGACTTTATGCTGGAGGGAGAATTCTAAAAGATGCTCGTTCTTCACAGCCACGACTCATGCATAACAGTACCCTCCTCCTGACTAGAATCTGGAGGAAAAGAGATGGAGGCCACAAGATGCACTGCCTGCCATGCTTGTGGATGAGAAAACGGCGAGAGGAAACGCGACACAAAACCTGCAATTGGTTCCTTCCGCAGTGAGGCCAACTGAAAGGCTTCAATGCAGGAAACGGAGAAACCGAACCGATGAAACTGAAGTGATGCTTGTTTGCACGATGCCGCACGGTCTGCCAGGAGGAGCTGGGAAGGGGGCCAAGGGGTGGGTGGGAGGGAAGGGCTGTGGGATGCAGGCCTGTACTCTATGAAAAAATACCCTGATTTGGCAACAGAACGGGGTGTAAGGATATGACGCGTTTAATCCATAGGGTTATTCTAACCGGCCTCCAGAAACTCAGGGATTTTGATTATCCCCAATCGGTTCGAGATGTTCGAAAAAGGCCTGCTTCCCGCCCCCAGCTCCAAGTCCTTCCTTTCCTCCACCCAGTGTCGGTCCTAGTTATCTGAAGGGAATGAGCCTCCTCCTCCTCCTCCCATGCTTCCAATGAAGCATGTGGGCATGTTCGTGCAATTTGTGGCTCTTATATTCCAATGACGTTTGGCGGTTGTACAATGGAATGAACCTTGTTTCGCTGGGCTGGTTCGAGATTGGTTGGGCTGGTTGCTTGGGCGCACCAGCACACAGTGACCAAGAGGTTACAGTGCAGCCACGAAATCCGCGGCGTGAGCATAGCCACAAAACGACCGAGGGCTGACCTGTCTTATCTGTTCCAGCAGCCCCTGCGCTGCGATATTGTCCGTCGAACAGACAATTCTTGCGCGCGCCATGCAAACAACGCCGCATTCTGTAGTTCACAGTTTGTCGGATGTGGAATGCCGAGAAGTACCAACTCTCGAACTTCAAAATCGGACGGTTGACATCTCTCAACATCCTTTTCCGTTGCTCGATCGAAGGGGGTCGATCGATCGATAGATATCCACTTTGGTTTGGTTTGGGTTTCACCCTCTGAACTGTAGCAAATAACCCACCCCTCCCAGCCAAGCAAGCTGCCAAGCACATCTTCTGCGCCAAACAAGTGGTCTCCCCCCCAGCTAAGATCCATTTCAGTCCTGCCCGCAGTTGCTTGCCCCGTTGATTTCGAGAATGAAAGGAAATAAAAAATCATCTCCAGGATGTTCGTGGTGATGGTATGGTAGTGGTGGTGGTGATGAAACACGACGATGTTTCGTGCGAAAAATGTACACCAACCACACTGTACACTCACCTACCAATCACATCAAACGGAATCGTACAAATGCATTTCGGCACGGGCAAATGAGAACTTCGAAGTCCCAAGTTCGGATTATCTCGAGATAGTACGGATGAAAACCCTTGATGAGTCCAGGTAACTGTGGTTTCTGAACACATTTTCCTCTGCAAGTTAGTTTTTGCTAAAAGATTCGATGGAGCGGACAAGAACCAGCCGGCTGTTGCCAGTATCCATCTGCAAATAGACGATGATCTATATGTACTGTTCACGTGATACATGTTTATCTAACCTGTAAGTGTAGTCGTACAGTAGTTCCTCGAGCGGCAGGATAATGGTCAGGTCACCTATTCAGGGCAGTGAAGGATGAGGACGAAAGGAATTGTGAAGCATGATGTGCAGAGAGGGAAATTAGGGCGGGATGCCCTGGCGTATCTTGCATTTGGATGATTTTCACAACTCTATATGTGTGGTCAGTAGTTAGGCTAACCGCTGAAGGGGAATGATACGTGGTCAGCATTAATGCGATCAGCGAACTTGCCACAGCAAATCTCAAAGAGTGGTGAGAAAAAAATCACAGCCAAAGGTGTCACGTGGAGGTGACAGTGGCCAACCAATAGGCACTTTTTACAGCGGTGAGGAACAGCTGAGTCTGACGATGACGTGACGCGATGCATCGCACCTGTATTTCTCGCGTCCAACAAAACATGCCACCCGTGCCAACATCTGCATGAATCAGAAACAGCGGCAATTATAAAAGATGCTAGCCTAGGTGAGGCCTTGGGAGCTGGCAGTAGTAAAGGTCTTAATACACATGATGTCCAACCTTATTCTGTGCATCTGCTTGTGCCATCCAAACACTAAGGCCATCGTGTGTTCGAATATGGGAAACGGTACATCGTTTAGAGTCAAGCGCAGAATGCATACATAAAGAAAAAGACACCTCAATTAAACAGTTACCCATGCACACCAAGGTATGTCACCAAGAAATCCAGGATTTTGACATTTAAAATTTTACACCCCTATTTTGCCCTTGGCAAACTCGACAACGACTGGCTAAACAGCAGTGCAGTTTAGGGTCTCTACAATGCTAAAACACGATTAACCTAAACGAATACAAAGTGTACCTTATTCTCACCTGACACAATTATGCATTTTGAAGTCAATTCTTGCCAACACGTTTAAATTGTACATCTTGCTTAGTCAAAGGGTGCAAAACATTCGATGCTCGACACTATTTTCAAGGAAGGCTTCAATCATGTGGAGCAATTTGTTACACTAACATCAATCGGCTTCAAAGCAATACTACGTAAGCTACTGCAAATTGCGGCTGCAACATTCTGATGTCATTTGTTTTGGCTTGACACCTCGATGCTCTTTTCATCCGGCATAATGTTGCAAATGTGACTAGGAAATATGTTGTGTATAGCTCATTCCACACCGTTTCATTCTTTGCCTGGGTGAATTGGTGCGTGTTTTCAATCAACTGTAGGAACGATGTATCTCCATCAACAAGAACCATCATCTAGCATACGACTTCCAATTAATATGGTCGAAGATTTAATGCGATTGATGTTTTGCGATATTTCAAACAACTGTACGGTTGCATGTAAATATCCGTATGCATCGATTTTATCGATGTCGACACTACGGACGTTGTAAACGCATTCCTCTTGATCGTCCAACTGGCGATCGCTCCCAGCGTGCACTCTCAAATGCGTCACTTCCCATAATTGCACGAGATATATGATAAAATTGTCGTGTATTAGAGTTACGATTCGAATTGAGTGAATGAACGATGATTGGACTACCGAGATAATTGAACAGCGTGAATGAAGGTGTGAGCGAATGTTATACAGCAAAACAGTTAGTAATGGCAATGAGTGAAAAATGGGGTGCTCTATCACCAACGCCAAGGATGGGAAAAGTCTGAGGCGTAGGGCCATATCACGACTTACCAGCTTAGGCGTATGGTTTGGGTGCGATGGTCGTGATGGCGTGAACTATTGTCAGGGAGAATATCGCGAAGTTGAAACGTGATAGAAATAGTCGCGTGTGGCGTATATGACGTTGTTATGCAATATGCTGGTGACCCGAAATAAGGAAAAAACAAATCCCTTTAACTTCCTCCTCCCCATGGAGACCCCATGTAACTAACTGTTTTCACATATCGACGATAATGGCTGCAGAGGTAGGCGGTGAAGACATGGTGGTTTTCAATATTTTCTAGGGGCACCCAACTGTTTTCGTTGGTATACTGGCCTTCCAGCAGGTGAGAATTTCGAGCTCCACGTCAATCACGAGCATTTTTTTTTTCCATGTTCGATGACTTGTTTTACTGGCGATCGTATCCAGCTGGATGGGCGACTGCGGGGTAGTTGGCTCGTGGTTGGGACGTAGGGACAGAGCAGGCTGATCTGGAATGAAGGGCCGACAAATCAGCTAACAAAGGAGGTGTGCTGTAACATGGGTTACCGTGTGGCTTATTTGAAATGGCATACAGTATCTTGAGCAAAAGTTTCAGGCATGTATATGTTGTTATGAGTTCGAGAAGGACAAAATATCCAGATTGGTATGTAGCGGGGCGGCGATGGCAGCCGGCCTTGCGCTTTGCTATACATTTTCTTTTTGGATTCTTCTGCACGCGCCAGGGCTGTTAGAATCCCATGCACTAACCACTGGGATAAAAGGGTTTGTTTGTGTAACGGGCGAGTGCGAGGTTGTATGCAATCTCGATGGGTGGAGGCTCCTGTTCCCAAGCCATTCGGTTGTTTGGTTGGTGCGTTCGGTTTGTCTGTCAGTTTTGTGGTGGTATGATGAACCGAACTGTAGTCGTATGTCGTACTGCAGCCACAAACTTCTCCATAAGTTATTCGTACAATTTGTATAGCGGTCGTTGATGATCACAGCTGGTATCTCGTAGATATGAACGACGGCGGAGATGAATAGTTAAGCTATTTCTTCGGCAGAGATGGATCTCTTATAGGCAGTTAAATGAGCCACGAATATCGTATCGTTACCACTTGCACCGGCAGGCAGCCCCGTGACGGAGTCCATCTTCACCTTGTTCCAGGCACGCCCTGGGGGTGGTATCAGTTGCAGCTGTCGTCCAGGCTTCTGTCATGATGATTTCATATGTTGGCAGGTGGGGCACGATGTGAAGTAAAATCGACCAGTATCTCCGACAGTATTAACATCTCTGTAGCTGCTGCCTTGTTTTTTCTACATCGACAGGTTCTGGGGTAACTTTGGGCTTAAAGTAAGAGCAGTTCGCGTAGTAAGGAGTAGCTCGGTTCCCAGATGTAGTTGGTGCCAACTTTTACATAAAACACTCGTCGTGCTTCAGTGAAACTGTTGCGAGTTTCCTCCAATTAAGATCGGGCCTGGCCGATATCCGTGGTTACATAGGCATGTGAGCAGTGGGCTAGTTTGAGCAAGTAGGACAAAGTGAATCTAGGCAGTCAAAAGAACAGTGCGCGTCGACATTTGAGGCTCCTTCTTTGCAGATGACCGTACAATGAAAATTGGATCCCTGAAAGTCCAACCAACAAATATGTCAGGCGTTAAGGTGGGGCTGTGCGTGGAGGTACCCTGGTGATATGAGCTCTGTTCATTCTATCTGGGTGACAGTGACCCATGGTCCTGGAGGATAGCGGTAGCCACCAAGTTCTTAGCGAACGAGGGGAGGTGGAGACCTGTGAGGAGGCCCGAAGGGGCCGCCGGACAAGGGAGAACAGTGGCGCCACGCGCAACTACTGGGCCACCGGAGGGGTCGGCTAGTGTGACAGGGACAGGGACTGTGAGCGGTGTGACTTTGGTGCTATCGCGGAAGAAGCGACGACACGCTCCTGAGTCAAGAGTAAAAGTGTGCAAGGCCTCCTCAGGCTCTGCACCTTTGCTAGCTGAGTCACACGCATGGGGACTAGTAGCCTCTACGCCACCAGGTGCCTCTACACCCCCAGTACGAGTACCCCAAAAACATCCGCCACCGGGGCTGCCCCACCGAACAGCCCACTCACGAAGCCGCTGCGGGGAGAGTGTCTCTAGCGGACGCTGCTGCTGCTGCTGTCCACCCCCAGAACCTCCGCGTCTACTAGCGGCACTACCAGCAGGAGTAGACTCACAGGTACCTCCAGTAGTAGCAACCCACCGGACAGCGCACTCACGACGCTGCTGTGGCGAAAGTGGCTTCCGCCGACGAGCTCCGCCACCGGGGCTGCCCCACCAGATAGCCCACTTGCGAAGCTGCTGCGGCGAGAGAGACTCCTGCGCACTCGGCTGCCACTAACATATGACACTGATAGTGGCCATGGTAGGCAGTGTCAGTCAGCAGCAGCGGCGCAAGGTGGAAAGTAGCTACTGCAGTGGCGATAGCTGGGACAGTAGGTGTAGTGGCAGCAGTAGTGGTAACAACTGTAGGAGCGTGCGCAGGCGGTAGCGACAGTTGGCGGTACGCGCGGGGCAGGGCAGGAGCGCGCAGGCAGCGCGAGCACGCAGGGCAGGTCAGCGCTGGGCAGTGTGCAGAGCAGCTCTGGCGGCAGCCAGGCAGGGCGAGGCGGCGCTGGGCAGCGTGCAGGGCAGCGCTGGCGCGGAGAGTGCAGGGCGCTGGTGCGGGCAGGGCAGGGCGCTAGCGCATGTCACAGGGAGGGCAGGGCGCGTGGCGCGGTGGCAGGGCAGGGCGCGTGGCGCGCTGGCAGGGCAGGGCGTGTGGCGCGCTGGCAGGGCAGGGCGCTGGCACGGGCAGGGCAGGGCGCTAGCACGCGCAGGGCAGGGCGCTGGCGCGAGGCGCAGGCAGGGCAGGGCGCGTGGCGCGGTGGCAGGGCAGGGCGTGTGGCGCAGGCAGAGCGCGCACGGGCAGGGCGGCGCTAGGCAGTAGTGGGGCGCGACGAGCGGGCTGCAGCAGGGCGCGACGCGCGGGGCAGCAGGGTGCGACGCGGGGGGCAGCAGGGCGCGACGCGCAGGCTGCAGCAGGGCGCGACGTACGGGCTGCAGCAGGGCGCGACGTGCGGGCAGGCAGGGCGGCGCGGCAGCCAGGCAGGGCAGCAGGGCGCGCGGGCAGGGCAGCAATGTGCGCACGCGAGCAGGGCAGCAGGGTGCGTGTGGGCAGGGCAGCTCGCTGGGCAGGAGGGCATGAAAAACAAATACAAGGCCGGGCAGGGCGGAACGTTCGGTGGGCCCTAGGGAACGAACCTACTCTAATACCATGTCAGAATAAGGAAACAGGATTGACTAATATTGAGGGGTACAAACATACCGTACAAGTACGAAACCCTAATAGGTTGTACCCCCTAATGAGTACCCCAATGTAGCCTACAGTGATACATTTGACACGAACAGTTCATCGTGCAGCAATGTGACGGGTTCATCGCAACGCTGTTCGATTCGAACCCGACAACACAGAGCTGCGTTTGCGTGCTAAAGTATTCAGCCACATTGAGCTCTGGACATGGTTTGCTGATGTGGCACTCGAGAAAGGTTTCGCGCGCGCATGTTCTTCTTAAAATACAAGTCCTAATTATGTGTTTTATAACACATTTCTCGAGTCTTGCCAAGTCTGATATGAGGTTGGCCTGATATGAGGCCGTAGGAACACGCTCAAAGGGGGCAGCCGGATTTAAAGAAGAGGACAGGGAGTGTTGAGAGATTCAGGCTCCTACACGTGGCTACCTTGAGTGGCCTCGTCACCTGGCGTGAAGTAGCTTAGATCGGTAACTTGTATCCACTACAGTAGGGAAACAAACGAAAGAACAGGATTGCACGCAGGCTAGGCTTGAGTCGCCTGGGCGCTGGTTGGCCCCCGCTGATTTCCTGTCCCCCAAGGGTCCTCGAATTCTTCTCCTATGCGCACCGCAGCCTCCAATGTTACCAACTTTGCGTCACTCCCAGAATCCCAACTACCGCCAGCTAAAGCTGCATATTACAAATTGCACTTCCTACTTAACATTTAACGGAACATACTGCTGCAACTTACCATAATATTCTGTGACACCAACTCCCCTTTTTACTCTGCAAAATGAGATAGCTAGCGCGCACCCCTCAAGTTGAGCCCCAAGGCCCGATTGTGCGCTTCCCTTCCTCCCTATCCCTTCCCTCCCCTTCCCATCCTTTCTCTTCCCCTCCCCCCGTTACTCCGCAATGTGGTAATGCGCACCCCTCACGTTGCGCCGAAGGTGCTCATAGCGTCAAAGTCTGGGGTCCCCTCCCCTCACCCCTCCCTCTCCCCTTCATGTGCTCTCCCTCCCCTCTTTACTCGGCAATGTGGTAACGCGCACCCCTCAGGTTGCGACGAAGGTCTTCATAGCGCTTGATATCCTGCAACATATAGCACGATACAGTACAGTGCAATAGTGTTGAATGTGAAACGACACAATGCAACTTGTGATATGATGTCGTTTCATAGGATTAATGCGCTACAGTTCATTGACTGAATTCATTGCAATACAGTTGAAAGTGATTGAGTACAATGCGAAAAGCTTTATTGCGGTTGAGTATGATGCAAGTTGGTACAATCAAGTGGAGGAGAACGTGATGAAGAAGTGAATGCATTAAAGAAGAATGCGATATACCAGTACAGCACGATACAGAACAGTGCATACGAGACAATTTTTAAAGGTTCCTCAGAAGCAATACGGTTATTGAGGCGTCTCAAAAGCAGGACGAGATTTGTGGCATCTCAAAGGCAAAACGTTTCTTTGTTGCACTTCAAGAAGCACCAACAGGCACACCACAGATGAGCAGATACATCCAAATACTTGAAAAAGCTTCTAAGTCGACTCAAAAGTGAGTCGACTCAAAAGAAAGAAGCACCAACAGGCATACCACAGATTAGCAGAGAGATCCAAATTCTTGAAAAAGACCCACAAACCCGCACGCCCACCTGAGGAGAAACCGAAGGGACAATTCGAGTCAGTGCCTTCTTGAAATGCCGAGCCTCCACTACAGGTCCGGGCCGAGCCTGCACTCCCTTGTCCAACACGGCAGCAGGAGCGACAGGAGCGGCAGCAGTCAACGTAGGAGGAGCAGAAGCAGCGGCAGCAGCAGAGGCGACAGTCGCAGGAGCAGCAGCAGCAGAGAGGAGGTGAGCTGATTCCTCATCTGTGCGTCGATTGGACATGCGCTCTCGCAGTGCTGTCACACATGCTTCCCGCACCTGCAGGGGGTAGACGAGAGGCGAAAGAGAAAGTCGAATGACCTGTGATGATTCCTCATCTGTGCGTCGATTGGACATGCGCTCTCGCAGTGCCGTCACACACGCCTCTCGCACCTGGGAGAAGAGAGAGAGAGGGGATGGGAGAATGACAGGAGACATTGCAGCAGAGGGGCCAAAAGGGGCCTAGTTTTGAGTCGACTCAAAACCAGTCGCACCTGAAAAAGAAGAGAGAGAGAGAGGACGGGAGAATGACAGGAGACATTATGGTGATGATTGCAGCAGAGGGGCCAAAAGGGGGAAGTAAGGACATGCCTCTCGCACCTGGGAGAAGAGAGAGAGAGAGAGGATGGGAGAATGACAGGAGAAAGTATGATGGTGATTGCAGCAGAGGGGCCAAAAGGGGGAAGTAAGGACATGCGCTCCCACAGTGCAGTCACACACGCCTCTCGCACCTGCATGTGTAGAGCCACGTGAAAAAAGGAGTGTTTTGAGACACCTGGCTTTTCAAAACACTCCTTTTTTCACGTGGCTCTCGCACCTGCATGTGTGGAGTAGAACACATGAGAGAGAGACAGAGGTTTGAAGAATGTTACGATAAGGAAGAGCAAACGGGGGCATGCCGTTGCAAGAGGGCGAAGAGTTTAATTTCTGGAGATGTAAAGATTGCTGCGATTTCTAGGAATTTCAAAAGCGGAAACGTTATGGTAAGTGCAGAAGAGTACAAGGGGGAAGCATTTTCAAACACCATCACGTTTAGCCAAGTAAATCAACTACACGTCCCTCACACAGGTCAAGCAAGTCAACTTGAGTCTTCTTGAATCTGCACAGCGCTCAGCTCAAGTCTAAGGTAGTCAATGCAGGTTCTTGGACATTAAACAAGTGAGTGCAAGGACCAGGTCCTTTGACCTGGTCAACCAGGTCAACTGGAGTCAACTCGTCAACGATGCTGAAATCGCTTTTGAGAATTCTCAAAAGTGATTCCAACACAGGTGAACGCAAAATGAAGAAACTCAACTAGATCAACTGGAGTCAGCTCACCAGCACCGCCAGGTCAGCGGTAAGAAGCAAGTCAACCAAGTCAATGGAAGTCAACGCACCAGCAGTTCCATATTAGCAGGAAGAAGTCAATTGGAGTCAACTCACCAGAGCTGCCAGGTCAGCGCCACTGAATCCATCACAAGGGGCCTTGCGTCCTCTAGCCGCTCCTGGAAGCTTCCCTCCCACCTTCCTATCCCTTGCTTTCTGCCCGTCCGATTCAGCTATACTTGAATCTTCTCTATTCTGCTCTCCCAGACCTGCTGATCCTCCTCCTTCTCTCTGCTCCTCACTTCCAGACACATTTTCTCCTGCTGGTTCTGACCCGGCTGCTGCTGCTGCCTCCCCTGCAGCCGCCCCTGCTGCCTCCCCTGCTGCTGCTGCTGCTGCTGCCTCCCCTGCTGCCACTGCCCCACCATCCCCAACCCCTGCCAGTTCATTCATAAGCTCAACATTTACGTCAGCCGCCCGGGGAATCGAGCGAATGAGAGTGCACAGAATGGCCGCCCGAGACGGCGCGTCGGGCAGCGGAATGAAAAGAAGTTTGTCGAGCCGACCGGGGCGGAGGAGAGCTGGGTCGATCATGTCAGGCCTGAGCAAGAGAGGGATGGGAGGGGGGGCGAAATTTGTTTTTTTTTTTTAGATTTCTCGAAGGGGAGGGGAACGAGCAAAAGCTTGTTAAGACCACCAGGGAGGGAAGGCAGGTCGATCATCTCAGGCCTGGGGAAGAAAGAATGTAGGATGCGGGGATGAGGGGATGAGGGGATGAGGGGTTGAGGGGATGAGGGGATGAGAGGTTGAGTGGATGAGGGGATGAGGGGATGAGGGGTTGAGAGGGTGAGAAGGGGGGGGAGATGAGAGCATGACAAAGAAGCTTGTCAAGACAAGTGGGACGGAGAGGAGCCGGGCCGATCATGTAGGTCTGAGGAAGGCCAGCTATACTGGTGTTACTCTAATGTTTTCTGAAAAGTAACACCAATATAGAAGCTTCTCAAAAGTACGACTGGGGATGAGGAAAGCCGGGTCGACCATGTACGCCTGAGGAAGAAAGGACGCAGGGTGAGGGGGTGGCGGGGGTGGAGGGGGTGAGGTGAGAGGGTGAGAGGGTGAGCGGGTGAGAGGGTGAGAGGGTGAGAGGGTGAGAGGGTGAGCGGGTGAGAGGGTGAGAGGGTGAGAGGGTGAGAGGGTGAGAGGGTGAGCGGGTGAGAGGGTGAGAGGGTGAGCGGTTGAGAGGGAGAAGGGAGGGTGTTGAGATAATTGCAAAGAGGCTTGTCCAGTCGACAGACCGGAGGAGAGCCGGGACTCATCGTCACATGAGGCATCACACAACAAACGAGCATGTCCCCTCCCCCTGTCCCTCACTCTATTCCCCCCCAGCTCTTCCCTTTCCCCATGCGCACACCTGTCGGTGGCAGCAATACTGTAGACACTCTTGCGAGACTCAAGGCTCAAGCCCACCCCCCGCCACCCTTCCTGCCACCACCCCCTCTCTGCCCCTCTCCCTTCTTCCGCCTCACTTCACTTACACATTGTGCACCACACCCCCCTAACCCCACAGCACACACCTGTTGGTGGCCGCGATAATGTAGACGATCTTGCGTGACTCACACCACACACAACAACACGAGGCTCACACATACATAAATCTAACCACACACAGACACACCTAACCGCGCACAGACCCGCCTAACCCCACAGCACACACCTGTTGGTGGCCGCGATGATGTAGACGCTCTTGCGTGACTCACACCACACACAACAACACGAGGCTCACACACACATAAATCTAACCACACACAGACACACCTAACCGCGCACAGACCCGCCTAACCCCACAGCACACACCTGTTGGTGGCCGCGATGATGTAGACGCTCTTGCGTGACTCAAGCCCATCCATCTCCGTTAAAAGCTGATTCCACAATGCAATAAAACGGAGAAAAGCAGAAGGCTGAGATAAGAAAGCCAAACACTACCGCAAAACGGTACATCAAGATCAAGACAGCAAGAGTTGAGGTGACTTTTGAGTCGACTCAAAAGTCACTACGGTACATCAAGATCAAGACAGCAAGAGTTGAGGTGACTTTTGAGTCGACTCAAAAGTCACTACGGTACATCAAGATCAAGACAGCAAGAGTTGAACCTCCCACCGCGCTGGTTGGTTCACCCTTCTCAGAAAACCGCCTACAAACTACATGATAGAAGTAGTGTTTCGAGACGTCTCAAAACACTACTTCTATCACCCAAATATGGCTCTCTCCCACCACGCTGGTTCCTCAAAAGTCATATGGCCTTCTCAAAAACCGCCTACAAACCACAAGACCTCCCACCCACCCACCACGCCCACATTGACCCACATTCACCCACGTTGACCCTTGTTGACCCACACTGACCCGCACCCTTATGACCCACACTAACTTGCATTGACCCATGTTGACCCACACTGACCCACATTGACCTGCGTTGACCTGCAACCTCACCTGGTTGACCACTCTCTCTGCTGCCCCATTGCCGTCCGACCCTCTCCTCGGAGCCATTGCGTCCATCTGGGTAGGTGGGGAGGGGTGGGGAGGGGTGGGGAGGGGTGGGGAGGGGTGGGGAGGGGTGGGGAGGGGTGGGGAGGGGTGGGGAGAGGCATCAGGGCACCCCTCCAGGAGGCAGTGCCATGCGACCCTCTACTTTGAGCCATGGCATCCATCCTCCGCTTCGGGTGAGGTAGCCACACTTAAGAATTCTCACAAGCCACACTTGAGAATTCTCACAAGCCACGCTTGAGAATTCTCAAAAGCCACGCTTGAGAATTCTCAAAAGCCACGCTTGAGAATTCTCAAAAGCCACGCTTGAGAATTCTCAAAAGCCACGCTTGAGAATTCTCAAAAGCCACGCTTGAGAATTCTCAAAAGCCACGCTTGAGAATTCTCAAAAGCCACGCTTGAGAATTCTCAAAAGCCACGCTTGAGAATTCTCAAAAGCCACGCTTGAGAATTCTCAAAAGCCACGCTTGAGAATTCTCACAAGCCACGCTTGAGAGTTCTCAAAAGCCACGCTTGAGAGTTCTCAAAAGCCACGCTTGAGAATTCTCAAAAGCCACGCTTGAGAATTCTCAAAAGCCATACTTGAGAATTCTCAAAAGCCACGCTTGAGAATTCTCACAAGCCACGCTTGAGAATTCTCACAAGCCACGCTTGAGAATTCTCAAAAGCCACGCTTGAGAATTCTCAAAAGCCACGCTTGAGAATTCTCAAAAGCCACGCTTGAGAATTCTCAAAAGCCACGCTTGAGAATTCTCACAAGCCACGCTTGAGAATTCTCAAAAGCCACGCTTGAGAATTCTCAAAAGCCACGCTTGAGAATTCTCAAAAGCCACGCTTGAGAATTCTCAAAAGCCACGCTTGAGAATTCTCAAAAGCCACGCTTGAGAATTCTCACAAGCCACGCTTGAGAGTTCTCAAAAGCCACGCTTGAGAGTTCTCAAAAGCCACGCTTGAGAATTCTCAAAAGCCACGCTTGAGAATTCTCAAAAGCCATACTTGAGAATTCTCAAAAGCCACGCTTGAGAATTCTCACAAGCCACGCTTGAGAATTCTCACAAGCCACGCTTGAGAATTCTCAAAAGCCACGCTTGAGAATTCTCAAAAGCCACGCTTGAGAATTCTCAAAAGCCACGCTTGAGAATTCTCAAAAGCCACGCTTGAGAATTCTCACAAGCCACGCTTGAGAATTCTCAAAAGCCACGCTTGAGAATTCTCACAAGCCACGCTTGAGAATTCTCACAAGCCACGCTTGAGAATTCTCACAAGCCACGCTTGAGAATTCTCACAAGCCACGCTTGAGAATTCTCACAAGCCACGCTTGAGAATTCTCAAAAGCCACGCTTGAGAATTCTCAAAAGCCACGCTTGAGAATTCTCAAAAGCCACGCTTGAGAATTCTCAAAAGCCACGCTTGAGAATTCTCACAAGCCACGCTTGAGAATTCTCAAAAGCCACGCTTGAGAATTCTCAAAAGCCACGCTTGAGAATTCTCAAAAGCCACGCTTGAGAATTCTCAAAAGCCACGCTTGAGAATTCTCACAAGCCACGCTTGAGAATTCTCACAAGCCACGCTTGAGAATTCTCAAAAGCCACGCTTGAGAATTCTCAAAAGCCACGCTTGAGAATTCTCAAAAGCCACGCTTGAGAATTCTCAAAAGCCACGCTTGAGAATTCTCAAAAGCCACGCTTGAGAATTCTCAAAAGCCACGCTTGAGAATTCTCAAAAGCCACGCTTGAGAATTCTCAAAAGCCACGCTTGAGAATTCTCAAAAGCCACGCTTGAGAATTCTCACAAGCCACGCTTGAGAGTTCTCAAAAGCCACGCTTGAGAGTTCTCAAAAGCCACGCTTGAGAATTCTCAAAAGCCATACTTGAGAATTCTCAAAAGCCACGCTTGAGAATTCTCACAAGCCACGCTTGAGAATTCTCACAAGCCACGCTTGAGAATTCTCAAAAGCCACGCTTGAGAATTCTCAAAAGCCACGCTTGAGAATTCTCAAAAGCCACGCTTGAGAATTCTCAAAAGCCACGCTTGAGAATTCTCACAAGCCACGCTTGAGAATTCTCAAAAGCCACGCTTGAGAATTCTCACAAGCCACGCTTGAGAATTCTCACAAGCCACGCTTGAGAATTCTCACAAGCCACGCTTGAGAATTCTCACAAGCCACGCTTGAGAATTCTCACAAGCCACGCTTGAGAATTCTCAAAAGCCACGCTTGAGAATTCTCAAAAGCCACGCTTGAGAATTCTCAAAAGCCACGCTTGAGAATTCTCAAAAGCCACGCTTGAGAATTCTCAAAAGCCACGCTTGAGAATTCTCACAAGCCACGCTTGAGAATTCTCAAAAGCCACGCTTGAGAATTCTCACAAGCCACGCTTGAGAATTCTCACAAGCCACGCTTGAGAATTCTCACAAGCCACGCTTGAGAATTCTCACAAGCCACGCTTGAGAATTCTCACAAGCCACGCTTGAGAATTCTCAAAAGCCACGCTTGAGAATTCTCAAAAGCCACGCTTGAGAATTCTCAAAAGCCACGCTTGAGAATTCTCAAAAGCCACGCTTGAGAATTCTCAAAAGCCACGCTTGAGAATTCTCACAAGCCACGCTTGAGAGTTCTCAAAAGCCACGCTTGAGAGTTCTCAAAAGCCACGCTTGAGAATTCTCAAAAGCCATACTTGAGAATTCTCAAAAGCCACGCTTGAGAATTCTCACAAGCCACGCTTGAGAATTCTCACAAGCCACGCTTGAGAATTCTCAAAAGCCACGCTTGAGAATTCTCAAAAGCCACGCTTGAGAATTCTCAAAAGCCACGCTTGAGAATTCTCAAAAGCCACGCTTGAGAATTCTCACAAGCCACGCTTGAGAATTCTCAAAAGCCACGCTTGAGAATTCTCACAAGCCACGCTTGAGAATTCTCACAAGCCACGCTTGAGAATTCTCACAAGCCACGCTTGAGAATTCTCACAAGCCACGCTTGAGAATTCTCACAAGCCACGCTTGAGAATTCTCAAAAGCCACGCTTGAGAATTCTCAAAAGCCACGCTTGAGAATTCTCAAAAGCCACGCTTGAGAATTCTCAAAAGCCACGCTTGAGAATTCTCACAAGCCACGCTTGAGAATTCTCAAAAGCCACGCTTGAGAATTCTCACAAGCCACGCTTGAGAATTCTCACAAGCCACGCTTGAGAATTCTCACAAGCCACGCTTGAGAATTCTCACAAGCCACGCTTGAGAATTCTCACAAGCCACGCTTGAGAATTCTCACAAGCCACGCTTGAGAATTCTCAAAAGCCACGCTTGAGAATTCTCAAAAGCCACGCTTGAGAATTCTCAAAAGCCACGCTTGAGAATTCTCAAAAGCCACGCTTGAGAATTCTCAAAAGCCACGCTTGAGAATTCTCAAAAGCCACGCTTGAGAATTCTCAAAAGCCACGCTTGAGAATTCTCAAAAGCCACGCTTGAGAATTCTCACAAGCCACGCTTGAGAGTTCTCAAAAGCCACGCTTGAGAGTTCTCAAAAGCCACGCTTGAGAATTCTCAAAAGCCACGCTTGAGAATTCTCAAAAGCCATACTTGAGAATTCTCAAAAGCCACGCTTGAGAATTCTCACAAGCCACGCTTGAGAATTCTCACAAGCCACGCTTGAGAATTCTCAAAAGCCACGCTTGAGAATTCTCAAAAGCCACGCTTGAGAATTCTCAAAAGCCACGCTTGAGAATTCTCAAAAGCCACGCTTGAGAATTCTCACAAGCCACGCTTGAGAATTCTCAAAAGCCACGCTTGAGAATTCTCACAAGCCACGCTTGAGAATTCTCACAAGCCACGCTTGAGAATTCTCACAAGCCACGCTTGAGAATTCTCACAAGCCACGCTTGAGAATTCTCACAAGCCACGCTTGAGAATTCTCAAAAGCCACGCTTGAGAATTCTCAAAAGCCACGCTTGAGAATTCTCAAAAGCCACGCTTGAGAATTCTCAAAAGCCACGCTTGAGAATTCTCACAAGCCACGCTTGAGAATTCTCAAAAGCCACGCTTGAGAATTCTCACAAGCCACGCTTGAGAATTCTCACAAGCCACGCTTGAGAATTCTCACAAGCCACGCTTGAGAATTCTCACAAGCCACGCTTGAGAATTCTCACAAGCCACGCTTGAGAATTCTCAAAAGCCACGCTTGAGAATTCTCAAAAGCCACGCTTGAGAATTCTCAAAAGCCACGCTTGAGAATTCTCAAAAGCCACGCTTGAGAATTCTCACAAGCCACGCTTGAGAATTCTCAAAAGCCACGCTTGAGAATTCTCACAAGCCACGCTTGAGAATTCTCACAAGCCACGCTTGAGAATTCTCACAAGCCACGCTTGAGAATTCTCACAAGCCACGCTTGAGAATTCTCACAAGCCACGCTTGAGAATTCTCACAAGCCACGCTTGAGAATTCTCACAAGCCACGCTTGAGAATTCTCAAAAGCCACGCTTGAGAATTCTCAAAAGCCACGCTTGAGAATTCTCAAAAGCCACGCTTGAGAATTCTCACAAGCCACGCTTGAGAATTCTCAAAAGCCACGCTTGAGAATTCTCACAAGCCACGCTTGAGAATTCTCACAAGCCACGCTTGAGAATTCTCACAAGCCACGCTTGAGAATTCTCACAAGCCACGCTTGAGAATTCTCACAAGCCACGCTTGAGAATTCTCAAAAGCCACGCTTGAGAATTCTCAAAAGCCACGCTTGAGAATTCTCAAAAGCCACGCTTGAGAATTCTCAAAAGCCACGCTTGAGAATTCTCACAAGCCACGCTTGAGAATTCTCAAAAGCCACGCTTGAGAATTCTCACAAGCCACGCTTGAGAATTCTCACAAGCCACGCTTGAGAATTCTCACAAGCCACGCTTGAGAATTCTCACAAGCCACGCTTGAGAATTCTCACAAGCCACGCTTGAGAATTCTCAAAAGCCACGCTTGAGAATTCTCAAAAGCCACGCTTGAGAATTCTCAAAAGCCACGCTTGAGAATTCTCAAAAGCCACGCTTGAGAATTCTCAAAAGCCACGCTTGAGAATTCTCAAAAGCCACGCTTGAGAATTCTCAAAAGCCACGCTTGAGAATTCTCAAAAGCCACGCTTGAGAATTCTCACAAGCCACGCTTGAGAGTTCTCAAAAGCCACGCTTGAGAGTTCTCAAAAGCCACGCTTGAGAATTCTCAAAAGCCACGCTTGAGAATTCTCAAAAGCCATACTTGAGAATTCTCAAAAGCCACGCTTGAGAATTCTCACAAGCCACGCTTGAGAATTCTCACAAGCCACGCTTGAGAATTCTCAAAAGCCACGCTTGAGAATTCTCAAAAGCCACGCTTGAGAATTCTCAAAAGCCACGCTTGAGAATTCTCAAAAGCCACGCTTGAGAATTCTCACAAGCCACGCTTGAGAATTCTCACAAGCCACGCTTGAGAATTCTCACAAGCCACGCTTGAGAATTCTCACAAGCCACGCTTGAGAATTCTCACAAGCCACGCTTGAGAATTCTCAAAAGCCACGCTTGAGAATTCTCACAAGCCACGCTTGAGAATTCTCACAAGCCACGCTTGAGAATTCTCACAAGCCACGCTTGAGAATTCTCACAAGCCACGCTTGAGAATTCTCACAAGCCACGCTTGAGAATTCTCACAAGCCACGCTTGAGAATTCTCACAAGCCACGCTTGAGAATTCTCACAAGCCACGCTTGAGAATTCTCAAAAGCCACGCTTGAGAATTCTCACAAGCCACGCTTGAGAATTCTCAAAAGCCACGCTTGAGAATTCTCACAAGCCACGCTTGAGAATTCTCACAAGCCACGCTTGAGAATTCTCACAAGCCACGCTTGAGAATTCTCACAAGCCACGCTTGAGAATTCTCACAAGCCACGCTTGAGAATTCTCACAAGCCACGCTTGAGAATTCTCACAAGCCACGCTTGAGAATTCTCACAAGCCACGCTTGAGAATTCTCAAAAGCCACGCTTGAGAATTCTCAAAAGCCACGCTTGAGAATTCTCAAAAGCCACGCTTGAGAATTCTCACAAGCCACGCTTGAGAATTCTCAAAAGCCACGCTTGAGAATTCTCACAAGCCACGCTTGAGAATTCTCACAAGCCACGCTTGAGAATTCTCACAAGCCACGCTTGAGAATTCTCACAAGCCACGCTTGAGAATTCTCACAAGCCACGCTTGAGAATTCTCAAAAGCCACGCTTGAGAATTCTCAAAAGCCACGCTTGAGAATTCTCAAAAGCCACGCTTGAGAATTCTCAAAAGCCACGCTTGAGAATTCTCACAAGCCACGCTTGAGAATTCTCAAAAGCCACGCTTGAGAATTCTCACAAGCCACGCTTGAGAATTCTCACAAGCCACGCTTGAGAATTCTCACAAGCCACGCTTGAGAATTCTCACAAGCCACGCTTGAGAATTCTCACAAGCCACGCTTGAGAATTCTCAAAAGCCACGCTTGAGAATTCTCAAAAGCCACGCTTGAGAATTCTCAAAAGCCACGCTTGAGAATTCTCAAAAGCCACGCTTGAGAATTCTCAAAAGCCACGCTTGAGAATTCTCAAAAGCCACGCTTGAGAATTCTCAAAAGCCACGCTTGAGAATTCTCAAAAGCCACGCTTGAGAATTCTCACAAGCCACGCTTGAGAGTTCTCAAAAGCCACGCTTGAGAGTTCTCAAAAGCCACGCTTGAGAATTCTCAAAAGCCACGCTTGAGAATTCTCAAAAGCCATACTTGAGAATTCTCAAAAGCCACGCTTGAGAATTCTCACAAGCCACGCTTGAGAATTCTCACAAGCCACGCTTGAGAATTCTCAAAAGCCACGCTTGAGAATTCTCAAAAGCCACGCTTGAGAATTCTCAAAAGCCACGCTTGAGAATTCTCAAAAGCCACGCTTGAGAATTCTCACAAGCCACGCTTGAGAATTCTCACAAGCCACGCTTGAGAATTCTCACAAGCCACGCTTGAGAATTCTCACAAGCCACGCTTGAGAATTCTCACAAGCCACGCTTGAGAATTCTCAAAAGCCACGCTTGAGAATTCTCACAAGCCACGCTTGAGAATTCTCACAAGCCACGCTTGAGAATTCTCACAAGCCACGCTTGAGAATTCTCACAAGCCACGCTTGAGAATTCTCACAAGCCACGCTTGAGAATTCTCACAAGCCACGCTTGAGAATTCTCACAAGCCACGCTTGAGAATTCTCACAAGCCACGCTTGAGAATTCTCAAAAGCCACGCTTGAGAATTCTCAAAAGCCACGCTTGAGAATTCTCAAAAGCCACGCTTGAGAATTCTCACAAGCCACGCTTGAGAATTCTCAAAAGCCACGCTTGAGAATTCTCACAAGCCACGCTTGAGAATTCTCACAAGCCACGCTTGAGAATTCTCAAAAGCCACGCTTGAGAATTCTCACAAGCCACGCTTGAGAATTCTCACAAGCCACGCTTGAGAATTCTCAAAAGCCACGCTTGAGAATTCTCAAAAGCCACGCTTGAGAATTCTCACAAGCCACGCTTGAGAATTCTCAAAAGCCACGCTTGAGAATTCTCACAAGCCACGCTTGAGAATTCTCACAAGCCACGCTTGAGAATTCTCAAAAGCCACGCTTGAGAATTCTCAAAAGCCACGCTTGAGAATTCTCAAAAGCCACGCTTGAGAATTCTCACAAGCCACGCTTGAGAATTCTCAAAAGCCACGCTTGAGAATTCTCACAAGCCACGCTTGAGAATTCTCACAAGCCACGCTTGAGAATTCTCACAAGCCACGCTTGAGAATTCTCAAAAGCCACGCTTGAGAATTCTCACAAGCCACGCTTGAGAATTCTCACAAGCCACGCTTGAGAATTCTCAAAAGCCACGCTTGAGAATTCTCAAAAGCCACGCTTGAGAATTCTCACAAGCCACGCTTGAGAATTCTCAAAAGCCACGCTTGAGAATTCTCACAAGCCACGCTTGAGAATTCTCAAAAGCCACGCTTGAGAATTCTCAAAAGCCACGCTTGAGAATTCTCAAAAGCCACGCTTGAGAATTCTCAAAAGCCACGCTTGAGAATTCTCACAAGCCACGCTTGAGAATTCTCAAAAGCCACGCTTGAGAATTCTCACAAGCCACGCTTGAGAATTCTCACAAGCCACGCTTGAGAATTCTCACAAGCCACGCTTGAGAATTCTCACAAGCCACGCTTGAGAATTCTCACAAGCCACGCTTGAGAATTCTCAAAAGCCACGCTTGAGAATTCTCAAAAGCCACGCTTGAGAATTCTCAAAAGCCACGCTTGAGATTTCTCAAAAGCCACGCTTGAGAATTCTCACAAGCCACGCTTGAGAATTCTCAAAAGCCACGCTTGAGAATTCTCACAAGCCACGCTTGAGAATTCTCACAAGCCACGCTTGAGAATTCTCACAAGCCACGCTTGAGAATTCTCACAAGCCACGCTTGAGAATTCTCACAAGCCACGCTTGAGAATTCTCACAAGCCACGCTTGAGAATTCTCACAAGCCACGCTTGAGAATTCTCACAAGCCACGCTTGAGAATTCTCAAAAGCCACGCTTGAGAATTCTCAAAAGCCACGCTTGAGAATTCTCAAAAGCCACGCTTGAGAATTCTCACAAGCCACGCTTGAGAATTCTCAAAAGCCACGCTTGAGAATTCTCACAAGCCACGCTTGAGAATTCTCACAAGCCACGCTTGAGAATTCTCAAAAGCCACGCTTGAGAATTCTCACAAGCCACGCTTGAGAATTCTCACAAGCCACGCTTGAGAATTCTCAAAAGCCACGCTTGAGAATTCTCAAAAGCCACGCTTGAGAATTCTCACAAGCCACGCTTGAGAATTCTCAAAAGCCACGCTTGAGAATTCTCACAAGCCACGCTTGAGAATTCTCACAAGCCACGCTTGAGAATTCTCAAAAGCCACGCTTGAGAATTCTCAAAAGCCACGCTTGAGAATTCTCAAAAGCCACGCTTGAGAATTCTCACAAGCCACGCTTGAGAATTCTCAAAAGCCACGCTTGAGAATTCTCACAAGCCACGCTTGAGAATTCTCACAAGCCACGCTTGAGAATTCTCACAAGCCACGCTTGAGAATTCTCACAAGCCACGCTTGAGAATTCTCACAAGCCACGCTTGAGAATTCTCACAAGCCACGCTTGAGAATTCTCACAAGCCACGCTTGAGAATTCTCACAAGCCACGCTTGAGAATTCTCACAAGCCACGCTTGAGAATTCTCACAAGCCAGTGCCATGCGACCCTCTAGTTTGAGCCATGGCGTCCATCCTCTGCATTGGGTGAGGGGAGATTGGGGGGTGCAGGAGAGAGGTACGAAGGGTTGGGAGAAGGCCGTTACGCACTCTCCTCCCTCCCAAGACGATTTTTGAGGCGCCTCAAAAAGAACTCTCCTCCCTCCCAAGAGCCGTTGCCTTTCAACCCCCTCTGCGTGGAGCCATGGCCTTCCATTTGTGCTGTTGGGTGAGGGGAGGTTAAGCGGCGGGAGAAAAAGGTTGAAAGGGGTGGGGCGAGATAGGGGAGATTCCCAGGAGCCATTGCCGTCACGTCACACCCTCCCTCGTGCAGAGGGATGGTGCCCTATCCTGCACAAACAGCCACCCAGGAAGGGACTTTTGAATCGACTCAAAAGTCGTTCGCCCTCATAAAACGACCTTTAAGGTGCTTAGAATCAAACATAAGTAGGGAGTAAAGGAGGGAGAGGGAAAGGAGGGAGTAAAGGAACAAAAGTAGAGCGCGGAAGAGGAGAGAGATTTGGGGTGCGTTTGAATCAGCTTGCCAGCACAAACAGATGCCTCACCGACCGCTCGCTCTCCCCCACATACTTGTTCAGGAGCTCTGGTCCCTGGGACGTGAGGCGGGTTGAGAGAGAGGGGGGAAGTGAGTGGCGAAAGAGAGCAAGGCTGCATGCATCACAAACAGCTGCCTCACCGACCGCTCGCTCTCCCCCACATACTTGTTCAGGAGCTCTGGTCCCTGGGACGTGAGGCGGGTTGAGAGAGAGGGGGGAAGTGAGTGGCGAAAGAGAGCAAGGCTGCATGCATCACAAACAGCTGCCTCACCGACCGCTCGCTCTCCCCCACATACTTGTTCAGGAGCTCTGGTCCCTGGGACGTGAGGCGGGTTGAGAGAGAGGGGGGAAGTGAGTGGCGAAAGAGAGCAAGGCTGCATGCATCACAAACAGCTGCCTCACCGACCGCTCGCTCTCCCCCACATACTTGTTCAGGAGCTCTGGTCCCTGGGACGTGAGGCGGGTTGAGAGAGAGGGGGGAAGTGAGTGGCGAAAGAGAGCAAGGCTGCATGCATCACAAACAGCTGCCTCACCGACCGCTCGCTCTCCCCCACATACTTGTTCAGGAGCTCTGGTCCCTGGGACGTGAGGCGGGTTGAGAGAGAGGGGGGAAGTGAGTGGCGAAAGAGAGCAAGGCTGCATGCATCACAAACAGCTGCCTCACCGACCGCTCGCTCTCCCCCACATACTTGTTCAGGAGCTCTGGTCCCTGGGACGTGAGGCGGGTTGAGAGAGAGGGGGGAAGTGAGTGGCGAAAGAGAGCAAGGCTGCATGCATCACAAACAGCTGCCTCACCGACCGCTCGCTCTCCCCCACATACTTGTTCAGGAGCTCTGGTCCCTGGGACGTGAGGCGGGTTGAGAGAGAGGGGGGAAGTGAGTGGCGAAAGAGAGCAAGGCTGCATGCATCACAAACAGCTGCCTCACCGACCGCTCGCTCTCCCCCACATACTTGTTCAGGAGCTCTGGTCCCTGGGACGTGAGGCGGGTTGA
Organism: Closterium sp. Naga37s-1; assembly: GCA_947471745.1. NCBI lineage: Eukaryota > Viridiplantae > Streptophyta > Zygnematophyceae > Desmidiales > Closteriaceae > Closterium > Closterium sp. Naga37s-1. The sequence continues at coordinate 180,097 of CANJKZ010000949.1, read as the reverse complement.
GAGAGAGGGGGGAAGTGAGTGGCGAAAGAGAGCAAGGCTGCATGCATCACAAACAGCTGCCTCACCGACCGCTCGCTCTCCCCCACGTACTTGTTCAGGAGCTCTGGACCCTGGTGAGTGAACGCAGGTTGAGAAGAGACGGAGAAAGGGCGCGTGGGAAGAATGAAACAGGGTGTCTTTTTTTTTTTTTTTTTTTTTTTTTTTTTAGGCTGCCGCACTGACCGCTTGCTCTCCCCCACATGTTGAGAGCACTTGTTATCAAGTCATGCAATCACACAAACACACACACACACACACACACGCACGCACGCACGCATATGCCTGGAAAACATTCTTTGCCTGCATACCTTGATGGAGATGAAATTGGCTCCGGCGTCGTTGGCAATGGCCTTGGCCACCAGCGTCTTGCCACAACTTGGAAGGCCTAAAAGCACCCACCCTCAATTGTGCTTGTGGCACATGGCACGTGGACGGTGGGTGCCCCAATGGCCTACCTTGATAGAGATGAAATTCGCTCCGGCGATATGAGTGATTTGTTGAGACGTCTCAAAATTCCACTTTTAGCATGTGGACGGTGGGTGGTTGGCCTGGCCCCATGGCCTACCTTGATGGAGATGAAATTCGCCCCCGCGTCGTTGGCAATCGCCTTAGCCACCAGCGTCTTGCCGCACCCTGGCGGGCCGTAGAGGAGGATGCCTGTTGCTGCCCGGAGCCCCATGGCCTGCAAAGGACAGACATACAGACAGACAGGCGGGCAAATAGCGAGTCTAATTTGGATTCTGTGGTTCTGGCACAGCGGTGGACTTGCCACACCCCGGAGGGCCGTACAGGAGAATGCCCGTTGCTGCCTGGAGCCCCATGGTCTGGAGGAGACAAGGAGCCATTAAGGCAAGGATAACAAGAGAGAGGCAGAGGGGGCAAGAGAGGGTGGAGGAGGAGGGTCGCCTTGGCCACCAGCGTCTTGCCACACCCCGGTGGGCCGTAGACCCATGGCCTGGAGACCCATGGCCTGGAGACCCATGGCCTGGAGACCCATGGCCTGGAGGAGAGTCAGACAGAGGGACAAAACGACAGACAGGCAGATAGGACACGGAGTCGACTCAAAAGCCATAACGAGGTGAGGAGCGTTGCTGCACCCGGGAGGGCCATCGAGGAGCCTGGAGCCCTTTTGAGCCTGGAGCCCGGGCTCTCAAGAGGAGCCCGGAGACCCATGGCCTGCTGGCCCCATGGCAACAAGAGAAAAAGACAAAACGACGGAAAGACAGGGGGGGGGGGGGGCAAGAGAGAGAATGGAGACGAATGGATTGCAGCGACCCCCCTCCCCCTTATATCCTCGGCTCGGGGTGGTTGATTGGCCGAGAAATCGAAAACTCCATCTAGCTCCCCCCTCACGTCTGCAAGAGCCCCCAAGTCGTCCCAGGTGACATTGGGGAACCATGGCGTTACATGTTACTCAGCACATGTCCGGCAAGACCCTCACCTCATACTCCTCGTGGAGTTTTTGAGAATTCTCAAAAACTCCCTGCTCCCGGGAACCATGGCGTTACATGTTACTCTAAACATGTCCGGTAATACCCGCACCTCATACTCCTCGGGGTACTTGATGGGCCGAGAGATGGAGAACTCCAGCTCCTCTCGCACGTCTGCCAGAGCCCACGTCGTCCCAACGGAACCTCATGTGTGCTGTATGCATGAAGGCCAACCCACCCACCTCATATCATGCTCCTCGGGGTACTTGATGGGCCGAGAAATGGAGAACTCCACCCCCTCCCTCACGTCTGCCAGAGCCCCCACGTCGTCCCAGGTAACTAGAAATGGGACCAACACGTAACATGCTCCCAGCCCACGCATGTGCAGCGATCCCCCAATCTCACCTTACAGAACCCAACCCACCTCATACTCCTCGGGTCGGGGTACTTGATGGGTCGAGAGATGGAGAACTTCACCTCCTCTCGCACGTCTGCCAGTGCACCCACGTTGCCCCAGGTGACAATGAGGGAAGGAGGTAAAGCCCTCCTACCCAACCCACCTCATACTCTTCGGGGTACTTGATTGGACGAGAGATGGAGAACTCAAGCTCCTCTCGCACGTCTGCCAGAGCCCCCACGTCGTCCGAGGTGGCACTTGGGATGGTATGGTGTTTAATCCCTGCAACCGACTCACCTCATACTCCTCGGGGTATTTGATGGGCCGAGAAATGGAGAACTCCAGCTCCTCCCTCACGTCTGCCAGAGCCCCCACGTCGTCCCAGGTGACCCCGGGGATGGTGGTGAATCCCCCACTGCACTAGCCATGTTACACAGATGCTGCCACATACCTTACGCCCGAGTAGTTGTTTCCACACATAGCCAAGCAATCAACCCACCTTATACAGAAAAATCAACTCACCTCATACTCTTCGGGGTATTTGATGGGCCGAGAAATGGAGAACTCCAGCTCCTCTCGCACGTCCGAGAGTGCACCCACATCGTCCCAGGTGGCACTTGGGATGGTATGGTGTTTAATCCCTGCAAACAACCCACCTCATACTCCTCGGGGTACTTGATCGGTCGAGAAATGGAGAACTCCAGCTCCTCTCGCACGTCTGCCAGAGCACCCACGTCGTCCCACGTGACCCCAGGGATGGTGGTGAATCCCTCCCGTTTGGCACTCGGTTGCACCTTCGCCACTGCTGCCTGTAGTGGTTGAGAGTGGTACAGAGTGGTAGATAGTGGTGAGATTGTTCATGCCAATAACCCAGGTGACTCCGGGGATGGTGGTGAATCCCTCCCTCTTGGCGCTAACTGTGATGCTCAGCGCCTGCAGCTCCTACTGCCAAGTGCATCATGAGTCTGTGCGCATGGCATGCCATATCACACAACCAAGCATCTCTCCCTCTCGACCTCCGAGGGAGGGAAATATGTTGCAGCGTATGTTGCAGAGAATTCTCAAAAAACATCTCTCCCTCGCGACCTCCACTCCAATCCACCCCAACGCACCTCAAAGTCTCCCATTGTGATGCTCAGCGCCTGCAGCTCCTCCTACGTGCATCATGAGTCTGTGCGCATGGCATGCCACCATGTCTCTCTACTCCACCCCAACGCACCTCCAAGTCTCCCATTGTGATGCTCAGCGCCTGCAGCTCCTCCTACGTGCATCATGAGTCTGTGCGCATGGCATGCCACCATGTCTCTCTACTCCACCCCAACGCACCTCCAAGTCTCCCATTGTGATGCTCAGCGCCTGCAGCTCCTCCTCCTAGGTGCAGCACATACCCTGGACCCGAAAACTGAAACCCTAAACCCTCTCTACCTCCACTCCACTCCAATCCACCCCAACGCACCTCAAAGTCCCCCATTGTGATGCTCAGCGCCTGCAGCTCCTCTTCTCTCCACGGCTCCCTCCAAGCCTCCCCCGCTTTCTCCCTCCCCCCTTCTCCACCACCTTCGCCCTGCCTTTCCCCTCCGCGCCCTTCCTCCCCTCCCCCACTCCTCCCCACTTCTTTTTTCTCTACTGCTCCCTCCTCTCCATTCGCCATAGGAACAATCTCCTCTCCATCCACCAGCATACAGTCACCACCTAATGCTGCTGCTGCCCCTGCTGCCGCGGTTGCCGCTGCTGAAACGTCTTCCCTTACTCCTGTCACTTCCATTTCTCCTCCTCCCCCTACTCCTGCTATTGCCGCCACTCCTGTTCCTGCTGCTCCACCCAATCGCCCACCACCCACCAGCACCACTTCCTTACTCGTAAAAATCCTCTTCACCGCAATCGCCGCCGCTTCTTTCGCAAGAGCCGCTAAATCCGCCCCGACAAACCCCGGGGTACGCCGCGCAATAACCCCGAAATCAAACGATCCCTGCAGCCGCAGCTTCCTGGAAAGTACCTCCAGGATCCGTGCCCGCGCTGACTCATCGGGGATCCCCAGGGAGATCTCGCGATCAAATCTGCCCGCCCGCCTCAACGCAGGATCCAATGAATCTGGACGGTTCGTTGCTCCTATCACAACTACATGTCCTTTTAGCTTTCTCCTCCTCTCCTTCTCCCGTTCCCTCTCCCTCTCCTCTTGGTCCTCTATCCCTTTCTCCTTCTCCTTCTCCGTCTCCTCTCTCCCATCCCCTTTCTCATCCCCATCTCCTCCACCTGCTGACGTGTCAGGAGATGACTGGAGGTCGTCCAGACACGTCAGCAGCTGCGCAACAATCCGCCTCTCCATCTCCCGCTGAGCCGTCTCCCTCTTGGGTGTGATTGCATCGATTTCATCGATAAACAGAATGGCCGGAGCAGCACGTTCGGCTGAGGAGAAGAGCGACCGTAGCTTGGCCTCCGACTCACCTGGCAGTGTCGAGTAAGAAAACACGGAGAATAGAAGACACAACACAAGGAGAACACAAGGAGACCGTAACTTGTCAAGTAAGAAAACACGGAGAACAGAAGACACAACACAACGGGACTGTCAGCAGCACATCACGTGATAAAAGTGTTGTTTTGAGACGTCTCAAAACTCACCTGGCAGTGTCAAGTAAGAAAACACGGAGAACAGAAGACACAACACAAGGGGACTGTCAGCAACACATCTCCCTTTGGGTCGTCTCCCTCTTAAGGGTTAGCGCATCAATCTATTCGATGACCAGAATGGCTGGGGTCAGCCCTTTCAGCCAAGGAGAAGAGCGACCGTAGCTTTGCCTCCGACTCATTGCCTTGCCACACCCATTCTGTGCCTTGTGTAGGAAGCCGAGGAGGAAACCATTCGCCCCCGGCTTCCTACGCAATTGTGATGTGATGAGTTGAGGCGGCTCAGAAGAGACACAAAACGCACCTGACGTGCCCGAGACAATCTCAGGAGCAGCGATATTGAAGAACGGCACTCCTGCCTCCTGTGCAGCATTGCCTTGCCCCACGCAGGAGGCCCGTGGTGAAAACCACCAATTTAGCTCCTTACCTGACATGCCCGAGACGACTCAGAAGCAGCGATCTTGAAGAACGGCACCCCAGCTTCTTGTCCAATGGCATGAATGTGCCAGCATCGTCGTTTGAGGCGCCTCAAAAGTCGTCTATGGCATGAATGTGCCGGCATCGCCTTGACACACCCCACGCAGGAGAAGGACCTTCACCCCATGCACCCCACGCAGCCGTACCACCTTCACCCCATGCACCCCACGCAGCCGTACCACCTTCACCCCATGCACCCCACGCAGCCGTACCACCTTCACCCCATGCACCCCACGCAGCCGTACCACCTTCACCCCATGCACCCCACGCAGCCGTACCACCTTCACCCCATGCACCCCACGCAGCCGTACCACCTTCACCCCATGCACCCCACGCAGCCGTACCACCTTCACCCCATGCACCCCACGCAGCCGTACCACCTTCACCCCATGCACCCCACGCAGCCGTACCACCTTCACCCCATGCACCCCACGCAGCCGTACCACCTTCACCCCATGCACCCCACGCAGCCGTACCACCTTCACCTTGGATGCGCCAACACTGCACTGCAGTGAGGCTGGGGGCCTAGGAGTCGGCTCATAAACGCACCTGACATGCCCGAGACGATCTCAGGGGCAGCGAGCTTGAAGAAAGGCAGGCACTCCCGCCTCCCGTGCAATGGCATGGGCCAGCAATCGTCTTGCCTCACCCAGGAGGGACGTGCACTAACTGAGGCGCACTGAAACAAAGAAACGGCATACCTGACATGCCCGAGACGATTTCAGGGGCAGCGATCTTGAAGAAAGGCACTCCCGCCTCCCGTGCAATGGCATGGGCCAGCATCGTCTTGCCACACCCAGGAGGCCCGTGCAGCAAAACTCCTCTCGGAGGTTCGACGCCGAGCCAAGCGTACAGCTCCGGATGCGCCAGCGGGTACAGGATCAGCTCCCGAACCTGCTCCACCACCCCGTCGATTCCTCCGAAATCCGCAAACCGGACCTCCCGAGGCGCGGCCCGGGCTGAACCTCCATCTCCCGGACCTGCTTCGTCTGGGAAGATGTCCGCCACACCCGAACCTCTAGCTCCGGCCTTCTTCTTCCCTTTAGTGCCCACCCGCTTTATCCTGTCCCTCAAAAGATCTCTGCTGGTGTCGCCACCTTTACTCAACCCCTCTGACTGCCTCTCGCGTTCCGACCCTCTCCCCCCCTCACTCACCCTCCCCCTTTCAGACACCCTGTTCGTCCCCTCCTCAGCCACTTCCATCCCTTCCTCCTCCTCCACTCCCCCCAGTTTCTTACCAGCTGCTAGTCCCCCCACCTCTACTCTATTTTGCGAACTCACTGCCTTTCTGCCCCCTGCCTCTCGGCTCCCTCCTGTACCCCCTCCTCTGCTCCCTCTCTGCTTGCTCCCCTGGCTCTCTGTGCTCATAGCAGGACCGGCAGTGCTCAAACTGGCGCCACCGGCACTTAAACTAGTGCCGCCAGCACTTAAAGAAACACCACTAACGGTTTTCTTCTCTTGCAGATGATTCTCTTTGAGCCTAGCAGCTGCTGCTGCCTTTACCCCTGCTCCTGCTGTTCCTGCTCCTGTTCCTGCTGCCGCTGCTCCTGCTGCCAGTGGCCTTGCTCCTGCTACTACAATATCAGTGGTGCCCTTATCCGCTCCCTGTTTAGTGGCATCCGTTACAATCACATCCTTCTCCTTTCGCTTCACGCCCCTTCTCTCTCCCTGCTGCTGCTGTCCCTGATTCCGCTGCAGCTGAAGCTGCTCCAACGCTTCTCCTGCTGCATCAACACCAGGAGCAACGGCTACTCCATTCCCGATTGCTACTCCATTCCCAACCACTGGCACGGCAGAAACTGAAACACCAGCAGCAGAAGCAGCAGCAGCAACTGCTGCGGCGGCGGCAGCAGCTGCTGCGGCGGCGGCAGCGACAGCAGAAGCAGCATTTGCAGTAGCGACAGCGGCAGTACTGGCACCAGCAGCAGAAGCAGGGGTGCCAGGAACAACAATAGGGTTAGCAGCAGCAGCAGCACCTGCGCTCACTTGCTTCCCTTTGCCAGCCAGTCGCTCCGCCTCCCTAAGAGCTGCTGCCTTGATAGCACTCAGAGGCGCAAACGCAGGAGCTGAAGCAGCTTTGCCTCCTCCGCTTCCTCCTCCTGCTCCTGGCCTTTCACCTTTCCCTGCCGATTTCCCTGCTTCCACTGCCTTATCCCCCCCTTTCCCTTCCCCCTTCCCTTCTCCCTTCCCTCCTCCTGGTGTTCCTGCCTTGTCGTAAGTCTTCCTGAGAGCAGTGTTAAGGAGATTAAAGCCGCGTGTACCTATGTCCTTAGGGCTCTCTGGTGGCTCCTCACTCTCTCCCTCACTCTCTCCCTCACTCGCTCCCTCACTCTCTCCCTCACTCTCTCCCTCACTCCACTCCACGCTCATCGCCTCATTCTCCCCCTCCACACTCTCTCCCGCTTCACTCCCCACCTCTCCATCCCCCTTTTCCTCTCTCCCTTCCTTACCACCCCCACCCACAGCCCCCCCAGCGTTATCCTTCCCTCCCCCTTGCTTCCCCGCGCCCTCCTTCCGCGCTCCCCCTTTGCGCTTCTCCGCCAAGCCCAAACTTCCGCTAGTCCCCGCTAAACCCTCAACCCCGATTAAACCCTTTCCATCAGGTTTCTTCCCTGTGCTCACCCCCGCTTCCCCTTCTCCCTCAGCCTCCGCCTTCCCTTCCCCCTCCCCTTCCGCCTCCCTTCCCCTTCATCTCCCCCCTCCGCCTCCACTATCCCCCTTGCGCGCATGTGCGCCTGCTCCAGCTGCGACAGGCGCTGGTCCTCCGCCCCTCCCCCTTCCGCCTGCCCGCCTTCCGCCTTCTTCTTCCCCCGTACGCTCGCCTCAAACTCCGCCTGCTCGCGGCTCATTCCCCCCTCCAGCCGCTGCTGCGCCGCCTGTAGAAGGAAGGGGGGAGAGGCCGGGGAGGGAAGAGGGAAGCGGCGGAAGGAGGGGGAGGTGGGGGGGAAGAGGGGGGAGGGGGGTAGGAGAGGGGGGGGGGGCAGGGCGGGTGCGAGGTGTGGGTTGGGGGAGGGGAGGGGGCGTTCATAAAAGTATCACGCTTACTTGAACAAAACTTTTTTTAGAGTTTTTAGCTAAAGAAGCATCACAGGCATCGTTTAACTGACTGGTATCAAGGGCTTCAGTGAAATTCCCGAATTCAACGATCCACGGTTGACGTACCTCCACCGCTTTAGTCACGCTTTTTAAGAACGGCCCTTGCGGCTTGCGCTGATAATCCCGAGGATGAGCTTCGCGAAGTTTCAGTGCAACGTCTTCCACGGTCACGTAATCGTTATCGGCCAATATCTTCTCGACACGTGTCACCAATTGCGGATCCATAATGTAAACATTTCCTGGTCGGGGTTTAGCGGGATTTGTTAGTGGAATTCCCGATTGTGGCACATTCGCTTTTGCACCACCCTGTGAAGCTCCCGGACTGAACCGTCCGGGATTTGGGGAATGGTGCGGCGACTGCTGCTTTCGGCGCTTCGACTTCGCCATATTTTGTGACTAAGAGATAATGTTGACGTTCACCGTTCAAGGACACGTGGCCGCCACGCTGCTGACAGAGAGGTAACGATTCTGTTACCGTTCAGTAGAACGTGACCGTTGCCCTCGCTACAGATTCGCAAAATGCTGGAAAATTCCGCCTGTACAGCCGCTGCTTTCTGAACTGAGGCCGCGACCAAATAATAACGAAGTTGTCTGAAGCCGTGTTTACCTAACAACGGGAAACGAGGGACCCTGTCTACTCATGTATTAATTTGCGACTAAAGATGTAAGAGGGAGGCGAAGTATGGGATGTTGAACGAGGGTGATGTGAGGCCTTGTGGGAAGGTGCAGGTTAGGACTTGGGAGGGTTGAGGGTTCGGGTGATGAATTCACACCAACAGGTGTACAGTTTCAGAAGCACAGAAATGGAGGGTATGACAGTAAGACCGCTCAGAAGCACACAGCGCCGTGCTCAACCGTTCTATAAAAACTAAATATTGAACTATACGTCTTGTGTCAGAAAAACGCGTGCGACAGGGGAGGTTGGTACGAAGGGCTCGTTTTTTGAAGTCAAAGAGACCTGATACAGACGAGCCAGTTGAAATCGTTGGCCAATCTCTGTTATTGGCTGGTGAGCGTGGCATAGCAGAATGAACGAATCAGATTTTTTTGGAAACCTACATGGAACCCGAATTCTCATGACCGCTTTTCTTAGGAACGACGACACCAGACGAGAAATCACGGATTCTTGAATCAGCTCATCCTGTCGCAAAACACGCCATGGCACATGCACCTCTCTTCAGATGTCAGATTTTATGACCGTCCAGATAGGAGTTGAATATCATCGCTCGAGTTCAGAATCCAGATAGATGACAGTGCATCACAAGAAGACATCAGGCACATTGCTCTAGTCTGCTTCTGATGCCGTAATCCAGCCACGGATGTTTGAGAAAATCGTAACGCCACCAACTTTTACAGTCTAAGCGTGAATCTTGCAGCAAATCCTCTTCTTTCGGGTCTAGTCTGCTGATACTACGCAAGCGAAGTTACCATTCTCACGCGATTTTTTCGCTCCACGGGGATCGTCGGAAGAAGTCTTCGTGCACAGTCGCCCTCCTGGTTCAGCGCTCGCTGTTCTATGATAGATAGTAATGCCGGCTAAGTTTTCGGAGCGTCTTCCGAGTGTGTCTACTCGCTGTTTGAAGCACATTCGTTAGCCGCACTTCATGCTCTAAGGTCGCATTGGTTTCCCTTCGGTAGTTACTAACCATGGCAACCGCGGCTTTGAAAAAGCCAGCGGCCCGCGTTATAATCACTCGTAGTCAATTAGAAACGATTGCGTTGCTGGTAATCGTACTTATCAACCCGCTTTTATCGGTCACGGCGTCACCAGACCATTCGTCATCGTCTACATGGAAATTTCTGTCGCCTGACGGCCGTCAAGTCTCGTCTGACACAGCTAGCGCTCGAGGGACGGAGTTACCGGCCGCCTTTAGCAAAAGCAGACGACCGGAATTAGTCACCGGTAGCGATTGGATGCCGACCAGAAGCTTCGCTGGAACTTTCCAGCCGCTGAGCAGTAGTAGTCCGGCAGGGAGTTACCGGCCGTCAACTAGTGCTGGCAGGAGACTGCCGGCAATTCGCGACCCGCTTTTGGAGCTGATTCTGCCGTGCGAGGAATGGGAGGGGTGTGACTGGAACGATGTGACTGAAACGGGGGGAAAGGGAGAGCTGGAGGAGGGGAGAGGGTTGGGGAATGGGTTATCTGAAACGGCTATAGACATCGGGCATCAAGCGGGATTGAGGCTCGGAGAGATGGACGGCGGAGATGAACCCGAGGGATCAGGGCTGGGTCAGATGGACGGCGAGGATCTGCGAAATGGTGATGGTGGAGGGAAGGATTTCGGTAAACATAGTGGGGGTGTTGAGTTGAATGCGGGAGAAGAGAGAGGTTTGGAGAGTGCGGAGGTGTTGGATAGTAAGGAGGAGAGGGAGGAGCTTGAAATGAGTGGTGATGCGGGGGAAGAGAGCGAGGAGAACGATGATGAGGAGGAGGAAGAGGGGGAGCAAGAGGAGGAAGGGGAGGCAGAAGAGGCAGCAGACGAGGATGAGGAAGATATTATTGAAAATCTCTTTAGGGAGATTGGTAAATGGAAGGGGGAAAGGAGTTCACAAAGTGAAGGGCAGGGGGATACCGACCCCAGGGCGGGAGAGAGCACGGGGGGTAGTAGAGTTGGCAAGCGGGAAGAGGGGAAGAACAGTGGGGTGAGGGCGGTGAGGGAAGCGAGGGAAGAGAGTGGAAAGAGGCGAGGTGTGAGTGGGGTTCCTAAGGGGGTCAGAAGGGGCGGGAGGACGGGGAGACGAAGGCTGGTGGACGGATGGATGGCAGGAGTGCCGGAGAATACGGAGAGGACAGCAATTGAAAGGCCAAGCAGGAGGAGGAGAAAGGCAAGCAAGAAAAGGAGGAGGTTGGTGGATGGGTGGGTGGCTGGGCCGCAGGAGAAAGGAGAGTCGGCGTTCCGGTGGCGGAACGAGGTGGGGGATGAGGAGGAGATGCTGACTCAGCACCACGACAGCTACCAATGGCAGTGGCCCGTGGCGCGGCTGGGCGACAGCTGGCGCGGCATGTTCATGCGGGAAGCCCGATACGACATCGCGGTAAGCACTTAGTTAAGTGTTGCTGGTGGAGATTTTGTTGCTGGGCAACAGCTGGCGCTGCATGTTCATGCACGAAGCTCAATATGACATCGCGGTAAGTTCTTAACTAAGTGAAGTGTTTAGCCAGGGAGATGCTGTTGCTGCTGCTGCTGACTCAGCACCAGCACCACAACAGCTGGCGGGGCATGTTCATAATCCGAAGGACGTGATTAGGTCTCACTGTGAGCGTTATGTGAAGTGTTTAGCCAACGAAACCTGCCTCTCACTCTTCCACTCTGCTCTCCCCCCTCCCCCACAGAACACCCCCTCATGCAAGGACATCCTCCCCCCGCCAGCCTACACCAACCTCCCCATTCTCGGCCGCGACTCTCATCTTCTCACCATCCCTCTCCTCTCCTTCCCCTCCCACCCCTACAGAGCACCCCCTCATGCAAGGGCTTTTTCCTTCCACCAGCCTATGCCAACCTCCCCATTCTCCAGCTCCCCACCCCCATCTCCATTTCCAACCCCTCCCGCCCCTCCCTCCCCTCCCCCCCCCTCCCTCCCCTCTCCCACAGAGCACCCCCTCATGCAAGGGCATCCTCCCCTCTCCAGCCTACGCCAACCTCCCCATTCACGGCCACGGCTCTCATACTCTCACCTTCCCTCTCCCTTCCCTTCACTCCCTTCCCCATCCCTCCTTTTCCACAGAACACCCCATCGTGCAAGGGCATCCTCCCCCCGCCAGCCTACACCAACCTGCCCATTCACGGCCGCGACGCCAACGAAACCGAATTGAAGACCCTCGGCAACGTGCGGCGCCAACAGGAGAAGCACGAGCCCCTCCCGCTGGACCTCCTGCTCTCGTGGGCTAGGGTCGGGAAGGAGACGCAGCTGCCCATCTCGCAGGCGCTTCAGGGTGATACGCCCAGGGAGCGCTGGCTGATTTGGACGCCGCGGTTTGGGTTGGGGAACTCGCTGCGGGGATACACCTCGGCGTTCATCTTTGCTTTGCTGTCGGGACGAAGGTTCTTGCGCTGGCACGGGGGTTCTCACAAGAGGGTGAGTGTTTTTGGGGTGGGTTATGGTGTCTCAGAGTGTAAGGTGTAGGGTTTCAGGTGTTAGGGTGGGAAAGAAAAGGCGCGAACCCATTTCCCAATCCCTTTTGGATTCCAAGCCCTGCTGTAGGGAAGGAGGCTCCTCAGGTGGCCTGGGGGGGCTCACAAGAAGCTGAGGGAGGGGGAGAGTATGGGGCATGCAATTAGTATGAAAATGTTTGGCGTACTTACTACGGTACCCCTTTTCCTAAATACCCTCACCCTCCCCTCCTCATCATTCCATCATCCAATTTCCAGGTCCTGGAGCGTCTGTGCGATGCGTTCTACTGCGGGCTAGACGAGTTGCACTATAAAGGGGATATGCGCAAGCACACAAAGCTCATGGAGGGGCGGGAGCTTGTGATCCACGGGCTCAACTATTACTCCCCTGTCATGGCTGTCACCTCGGGTATGGTTTTTGTTTCAAGGTTGGGGATGTGGGCTTTACGGCATGAACAGATGGGGGCTTGATTGATCCATGGGCTCAACTGATCCTCTGTCATGGCTGTCGACTTGTGTATGCCCCTTGTTCCATCGGCGTATTTGAGTGTATGCAAATGCAGGTGAGTGGAGGCCAGTGCAGGCTTTCTCCTCCCACCTCCTTGCGCCCCCCCCTCATCCCTGAGTAGAGTCACTCTACAACGCACTCTACAACGGGAGTAGACTACGTAATAGGGCACATGGTTGTGCGGCTAATCGTAGCGTTATATTAGCGTTCTCACTGCTTGCTGTGTTCACAGAGAAATTTGACAAAAAATTCACTAGCAAAAAGAATCGAACAACATTAGCAAGAAAGGCATTGCAACACGTAGCAACCATTCTGCAAAGCGAACTGCTATCACAGCAGAAGAGCGGCTTGCCAACGATGCAGCAGGGAGGCCTACCAGTGTTGCATCCAAAGCGGTCAGCCAGCACTGCAGTCGCAGGTGAGCATGTGCGTCACCTACCAAGTAAGTAGGTGCAGGTATGATTGTTGCACATTGCGCAGATGTCAGGTTGAATACGTGTCGACGATTTCGCCAGATATCCACCGTCGAGCACGTGATGCCGTTTCGCAGATCGACTTCGCCAAAACCTCGTGGGAAAAATTCGCACACCCCCGCAGAATTTCGTAGTCGAGCAAATTCGAAAGACCAGTTCGCTGAGACGAGTCTCGCCGAATAGCCCCTGTCGGTCAGAGAACGGGCTCGTCGACGACCATTCTCGTCGACCAGCAAGGTCTGTCATCGACATCGGAATCCCGTTGAACAGGGTAGGGTGGGGGCATTGTTGACAATCACTGCCGTCGACTAGCGAGAGCCCATTCGATGACCACTTCGTCGAATCCACCCTATTGGCATCAAGACGACTGTGCCGAAGCGAGGGCGGGGCCTTTCACTTCGACACTCCCCTCCCCTCCCCTCCCCTCCCCTGCTCGCCCTCACCTGCTGCATTCTTTGACACCTTTTGGCGCCAGAATTTTCCGATCAACTTCCGCGGCCGCTCCATCTGCTGCATCCAGTCTCAAGTGCTCTCTCTCGTCCTCCTCCCCTTTACACACCCTCCCCCCTCTCCCCCCCACCCCTCCCTCCCCCCTCTCACCCCAGATGCGTGCACTACGCCTTCCATGGCCGCTCCCTTTGGTGCATCCACTGTGCTCTCTTTCCTCCTGATCCCCCTTGCACTCCCTCCTCCTCCCCCTACCCCATTCATTCCCACCAGGAGCGTTCTTTGACGCATTTTGGCGCCGGGACCCTCAGATCAACCAGTGCATGCACGATGCCTCTCTCTCCTGTCATCAGTATCCCCTCTCCTTCCCCTCCCCTGCTCGTCCCCACCACCAGGAGCGTTTTTCGATGCCTTTTGGCGAAGAAATCCTCAGATCAACCAGTGTGTGCACGACGCATTCAACTGCCGCTCCCTCTGGTGCATTCAATCGCAAGTGCTCTCCCTCCTCCTCGGCAAAGGGCCAAGGCCGGGGGTGCAAGAGGTGGTTGATAGAGACTTGAGGGTGGTGCCGCCGCTGGTGTTCCGAGGGGGAGGGATGGGGATGGAGGAGGGGGAGGCGAAGGGGGGAAAGGTGGAGCCGCAGATGGTTGCCAAAGGGGAGGGCTGGAAGCTGCAGTTTGACTTGTCAATTCACATCCGTGGACATTCAGTGTAAGTGCAAAGCATGCAGGATCAGCTATGCTTAGTGTAAGTTTGAAGGGTGCGTTATTGGTTGTTGTCTGCTAAACATGAGGAACGGGCGAACTCAAACGTGATTGCTAGAGGATGCCTGGATTGGAGAAACACGGCTGACCACGGTCGGATTTCGAATCCCGCTCTATTCTTGGAGATGTAGGCTAAGTGGAGAAAGATGCACAGGACGCAGGCCAAGATGCAGGACGCTTGGCCGGATTTTTTTCGGGCTGACTGAAAAAAAAAAGTTAGGGCGTGAAATTGACAATATTTTCGACGCGACAGTTACATTCGCGAAATCAGGACCCCCCCACCTAACCCCCCCCCCTAACCCCCCCCCACCTTCCTATTGAAAACGAAGTCAGGAAGCGCCCCAAACAGAATTACGCCCAAGGGTTTACCTCACACCAACTAGAACCCCAACCAAAGGGCTTTGTTCTCACTTAAGGAGAACAAGGCCTTAATTTGGGGTACACACCTTGGTTTTCCAGAATTATCCTTCGTAAACCCTACCTTAGAATTCTCCGTCGTAAACCCTAAACCTGGAAAAAAAATACGTGGGGATAATCTTGTTTATGTGTAGTTATGTCCTTCTACCCCTCCTCCCCATGCCCTATGTGAGGTTTTTTTGCCTGCCCGTACGTTCTATTTAGCCTGCCTGGCCCTGCGTCTGTTTAGCGTCTCGGGGACCCTGAAAAGTAAGTCCTGCGTCTAAAGCGTTGCGTCTGGACGCTAGCGTCCAAGACGCAGGACACGTCTTTCTCCACATAGGTTGTAGGACATGTGGTTCTTTGGGTGAAGGGTTGGGGTTTTCCATTGAGATTTTGTGGTGACGTAGTAGAGGAAGGGTTGGGGTTTTCCAATGAGATTCTGTGATGACGTAGTGGATGAAGGGTTGGGTTTCCTGGATTCTAAGGGGTGGAGGGTGGTTTGAGTATTGTTGTGCTTGGGGCCTGTTTTGGGGGGGTCAAATGTCGAGTTCAATTTTGCGGGTCGCGTTTTGGGCAAGGAAATGTGACCCTCGAAAAGTGTAGCAATTGTTTTTTTTTCGATTCCGGGCTGCCCAAAAAACATTTGGCCAGAACGTCAAGCGATTTGATGCTTGAATCTAGAGGTTTCTGGCGTCAAATCCATCATAGGTCGAAAGTACGCCTTGTACGCCAGTGTCGGTGCCGTATAATATTTATGTCGGTGGCTGAATTTCAAAATACGACAAATAGAGAGAACGTTATAGAATCAGAGTAGTAGTTTCCTTGAGGTGAACTAAAGAAAGAGGAAAATAAAGATAATAAAATGAAGGAAAAATATGAAAATAGAGACCAGAGCAATGTCCTTAACCAAGGATGGTGAAATGGTGAAGCCATATATATATGGCTGAGCTCTTGAGGCTAGGTGCAGCACCTCAAAGTTGAGGTCAAGGTTAGACTTTCCATCCCTTTTGACTCTCTCCTCCGTCTCCTTTCATTTCTTTCTCCAACCAGCAATGTGAAGGGCGATCACTGCAGTGCAGGGACAAGGACACGCGGTGCAAGGAGAGAGCCTAGCAGGGAGGCTGAGCACTGCGAGTGACATCCAATCTCTTTTTTTTATCCGCGTGTCAGCCCCACCTTTTCCCAAGCAGCAACGTGGAGGGCGATCACTGCAGGGACAATAAGGACGTCAAATGCCAAGAGAGAGCGCAGCAGGCGGAGCTGAGAGCTGTGATTGTCCCTCAGTTTCTCCTACACCCCCTTTCCATCTCTTCCGTCCGCCCCATTCCTTTCCCCGACCAGCAACGTGGAGGGCGATCACTGCGGGGACAAGGACACGCGGTGCCAGGAGAGAGCACAGCAGGCGGAGATCTCCCGAGCGCACAACCTGATGAAGCCCAACCGCTGGCGCTGCATCGCCAGGCTGGCGCAGTTCCTGCGCGTCAAGAAGGCTGCTGCCGGCGGCTTCCCCAACGCCACAGCCGCCGCTGCCGCCTGGTTTGCCAGCGCTACAGCCGGCACTGACGGGAATGTCAATGCGACAGCTGCCAACAAGTCAAGTGAAGGTACAGCGTCGGCATCAAGCAAAGGCTCGGCCAAACCTCCGCTAATCAAAGCTACAACTCCAGCAGGTGCAAGTGTCAGCATGGCAATCATTGCTACCACTCCCAATGTGACAGCCTCTTCCAAAGCCACAGCCGCCGCACCAGCCCCTGCTTCATCATCGCCCCTATCTCCCACCCTTTTAGCACCAGACCCTTCACCATCAGTGCCTGCATCCCTGACTGCACCCTCCAGTGCCGCATCTCCATCTCCTTCTGCCCTCCCCTCCGCCCCATCCCCACGTTCAGAATCAGCGCCTTCCTCTGCTGGTGCTCCTTCGCCTTCTCCTCATCCTAACGACACCACCGCCATATCCTCTTTATTAGCAGCTTCGAGTACGAAGCGGCGCCTGCTGGAGTATTCGCAGCAGCGAAGTGCTAAAGTAGGGACGAAGTTGAACAGGAGAAGGAAGCTTCAGCAAAGGAGAACGTTGCAGGAATGGACAGTTGAAGACTCAAATCTTGTGGCCTCGATTGTGCCACCTGGCGGGCCCTCAGCCTCTCATCTAGGCCATCTGAGGATATTTGTGGCGACAGATACTGATATTCTTCGATCGCAAGTTGTGGAAATTTTACGACCTTTTGGCGAGGTGTATTTCTCAGTTTCGCCGGCAGTTCACTTGTCAAAAACGGGTGGGAGTCATCTCGCAACGTTGGCCGATTTTGTGCTTCTAGGCAAAGCAGCGGTTTTGGCGAGCTTCACTCGATATATTAGCACATTCGCGTTGTTTGCAGGCATGCTGGGTAATGGGACCCTTGTGGCTGATCCCGCATCAGATCATACGTGCCGCTTTGTTGTGGAGCATATGGGAGAGTTGTCACCTTGAAGTGGAAGAATGTCACATTTTTGTTTAGGTTTTTTTTTTTTTTTTTTTTTGATAATGCAAGTTACACTATAGCAGTGCATACAAGCATTGACAGTCGTAACTGTAGCCGATGGGCCTTGATAGCAACCAGCCATCGCACCCATCCTGACACTTTACGGGGGGCGGTAGAACGTGCGCGGGTTGGCCCAGATGGATGTGAAACCACTGGTCCACGCAAGCGACTTAGCTGAGGTGTCACAGATCCTGCGCATAAGACGGAACTCATCCGGGTCCAGCCGCTCTAAGGTAGAGTGCTGCCCCGGCCCTAGCATAAAACCAGCTGCCTTGCTTCCCTTTTTGGCCCGTAGGTAAACCCTCGCGTGGGTGTAGAAAGTCGCTGCAATTTTCCGCAAAACCCTTTTGGACCGGAACTGCCCTCTCTCAAAAGCCGCATCACACTTTGTTTAGGTTTCTAGTTTATTCTTGCTACTTATTTATACACACGAGAGCCGCCACTATGGCGGATAACTGAAGGCAAGGTTGGTTGGTATGGTAGGATCGACCGTTCAATTCAAGTAATGCGAAAGTATGGCTGTAGCTTTCGCCGAGAGAGCCGCTTGTCGTCGATTACCCTGACGTGTAACGCGGTTTCCAGTGAACTCCCAGCAAAGCAAAGCAAAACGAGCGACGCATTAGTGAGACACAGCTGTGCGATTTCGTCCATGCGAAACACTTGCGAATTCTTGAGGCACCTTGCCAGCTTTCAACATCATCGAGGTGAGAGAGGGCTGCACCTTTGTCTGCTCGTCGACAAATAATGGTTCGGTGTGTTCTAATACGGTAACCAGCGGTTCATGGCAAGTTCTGTCTGCTTCGGGAATCTAATGTCGCTGGTCACAGCACTTAGCATTAGAAGAGCATATTATTCGGCTGGCACCGCGCATTTACTGGCTTTGTTGTGGACCTTGTCCTTGTCAGACAGAGTCGGTAGGAACTTCTTCGCGAAATAGGAGCATTTTTGTTGTCGAAGTAGGAGCATCTACTTTTGAGCGTCCACATTCCTTGAACTCATTGATGCCATGAAGTTGCATGCATTCTGTTATGTAGGGGCATTCGACTAGTACAGTCTCCCTAACTTGCATATGTCCAGTCTCCATACCACTCAGTGAGAGGAAGGAGCGGCGCAGGAACAGTCGTGGCGAGAGCCAAGGCTTTGATTTTAGCGAACGCGTTGGCGAGCCTGTTGCGGAGAAGGTGACCTTTGAGTCGGCTTAGGGTTACCTGGTTCGTGGCGAGTAGCAAAGCTTTGATCCTAGCGAACGCGTTAGCGAGTCTGTTGCGAAAGAAGAGAGGCAAGGGGGAAAGGAAGACACGGAAGAAAAGGAGCGCTTTTGAAATGACGACGGAACGAGGTAGGTAGACGAGCTCGTAATTAATATAGTAGGCTATTCCAGTATTACTACTATAGTATGCTAATTTCTTGCTTCGTCCTTCCTCTGGCGGTATGAGAATATTTAATTATTAGTTATTTTTTTATTTCATTTTTTTCTGAATGAATGCATTTAGTGGTGATTTGGCCTTTTTTTTCCAGAACGGTCTTTCCCTCTGGCCTTCCTGGTTTGATAATTCGAAACAGTCTCGCTCCTTGTTAAATCGTAGAATTTCCGAAACTGAACACGACCTAATTGATTGTTGAAAACCAAAGATGCTCCCGTCCCCTCAAGATAACTCTTAAATTCACTCTTGAAGGCAACCTGCTTCGCTTGAAGGCAACCCGATTCGCTTGTTTGATTAATCCCCGACAATTCTGAAACTCGTTCCTCTTTCCACCCCCACTCCACCCACATCCACCTCCCTGGCCCTCCCTCTCCCCCTCCCCCCCGCGCCTTCTCCCCTTCCGCCCACTCTCCTCTCCAGATGCTTCCCTCCATTCGCGGAAACTGTGAAGTCCATTCTCCAAGGCATCCCAACCTGCATGATTGAAAAGTCAGTCTCTAAGATACTCCACTCCAGGATGCCTCCTCTACAAACCATGGCCGCAGTTACCAACAGCTCTGACCCAGACATGCTGACTCAAAAAACTTGCATTCTCAGTCTCAAAGACTCTCCTCCCCATGCATCCGACATGCCGACTCAAGACAGCTCCATTCTAGATCTAAATGATGACGTCATCATCAACATCTTCAGGCGCCTTCCAGGAAGGCGCGGCAATTTCGCTCACGCGCTCGTCTGCCGTCACTGGCGCCGCCTGGCCTACGAAGCCCTCGTTTCAATCACATTCGAGCAGGACCGGCGCTGCCGAATCCTCCTTTCCCTCCTTAACTTCCCGAACCTAGCTTCGCTAACCTTTCCTGATAACTCCCTGGCTTGGACTTCCGATTCTATTCTGGAAACAGTTTCTAAGTACTGCCCGAACCTGAGGGAGCTTCGGATAGGGCACCAAGGCTACGGGGCCACGTTCGGGGAGACGGGGCTGAAGGCGATTTTTCGCGGCTGCCCGAAGCTGGAGGTGTTCACTTTTGAGAGCTTAAACCGCTCGCCAGTGGCGATCCCGGGAGAACTCGGGCAGGCGAGAAAACTTAAGCTGCTCAAGATTGGAAAATGGGAGAACGGATTCTGGGATGATTCCAACCTTGAAAGCATGCCCGAAACACTGGGCAGCCTGACAGAACTTTCTGAGCTGACCATCGCTAGCGACAAACTTTCTCACCTGCCCGACGTTTTTGGCCCACTGGTAGGCTCCCTCCGTTCAGTGCGCATCCGTTCGATGGAACTTTCTTTCCTGCCCGACTCAATGACTCTGCTAACTTCGTTGACTAGCCTGGAGCTCGAATGCATGGTGCTTTCGAACCTGCCTGAAGCCATCCATTCTCTTTCTGCCCTGACCAGCCTTTCACTCTCTTGCTGCGGCACTTTGTCCCACCTGCCCGAAACTCTGGGCAGCTTGCCGCAACTCACACAGCTTAAACTTCATTCCTGCCGATCTATTTCCGGGCTGCCCACATCAACAACCGCCCTTTCCTCCCTAGAGACCCTCACCATTTCCCGCTGTGCTTCTTTTGCTGCCCTGCCCAAGATCTGCGGGCGGCTAAAATCCCTCCGCACCCTGCACCTGGACGTTTTTGAAGTTTTGGAGTCACTGCCCGAGTCTATAGGCGACCTGCAGAAGCTAGAAAAGGTTTTCTTATCAGCCCCGGGCATCAAATCTCTCCCGAACTCATTTGGACGGCTGAGATCTCTCCGAGAGATTGAGATGGAGGGTTGCGAGAAGCTCTGGTACATACCATCATCATTCGGGCAGCTTTCAAATCTTCGGGTTCTGCGGATCATCCAGTGCCCAATGCTCAGCAGTCTGCCCGGAACTTGCGGGCAGCTTTTCGGGCTGGAGGAATTTGTGGTGGGAGAATGTGGGCATTTTCACGTGCCTCCAGCTCTATCAAGCATTGTGACGTTTGAAAGCCCGAACTTCTCGCTGCTGCAGATTTAGAGGAGTTGGTATTTGGTAGAAGGGCATGGTTTCACTCTCAGGTTTGTCGTTTCGTGCGTGTATGTATGCATATGCGTGTGTGCGCGTGCCTGTGTGTGCATGTGTCTGTGTGTCTATAATCTTCGTTTTATGTAAGGTACCCCTGCACTGATGTGAATCACATATATTTTTATGCACTCTCGAAATACCCAGCCGTATTGCCACACTTACTGTAGGGCAAAGTCACACCCCTCTCACTGACTCCCATTCCCCCTCACCACGTGTCCCCTTACAGGAACCAGCCCGTGAAATGTTCACCGGCACAATTGCTCTTATCACCATGGAAATTGGCAGCAGCAGCTGCAGCAGCAGCAGTGGCATTGGCACCAGCACCAGCAGCAACATCAGCAACATCACCACACCACCATCAGCAGCAGCACCATCAGCAGCACCACCATCCGCAGCAACACCGTCAGCAGCAGCACCATCAGCTCAGCAGCACCACCACTTTATCAGCAGCAGCAGCAGCACCACCATCAGCAGCAGCAGCAGCACCATCAGAAGCAGCACCACCATCAGCAGCAGCAGCAGCACCACCATCAGCAGCAGCAGCAGCACCATCAGCAGCAGCACCATCAGCAGCAGCACCAGCGGCAAAACCAGCAGGAGCTTCCTGGCGCTCCCGTGGCTTCTCTCCTTGTTGTCTGCTCCAATAAGAGCTGGTGGGCTAAAGAATTACTCTGATGCAAGAATTATACTAATGCACTAACCGAATCGTTTGCGGTAGATAGCTTTGAAAATCAATCAGAAGCCTGTGGTGATGTTCGTAGGTCAGCACCAGTCGAGTTCTGGTATTGATGCTAATTACAAATAAACTATCAACTGTATGTATAAAACATGTTACGGTACTGTTTTGCCTTACATTATTCTCCTTGTACAACAGCCTTTCAGGATGCTTGATATGTGCAAGAACACCGACAATAATGTGTACCCAACCTGACACAGTACAGTAGTATCAGCACTGCCCAAATCTGCATAGCAGACTCTTGCTATACAAGCCTATATACACTCACCAGACCACAATCTTGTTATACAAGCCTATATACACTCACCAGACTCTTGCAATACAAGCCTATTTGCGCTCACCAGACTCTTGCTATATGCCTATTTACACTCACCAGACTCTTGCTATACAAGCCTATTTACACTCACCAGACTCTTGCTATATGCCTATTTACACTCACCAGACTCTTGCTATACAAGCCTATTTACACTCACCAGACTCTTGCTATACAAGCCTAATTACACTCACCAGACTCTTGCTATATCACTGCCAGAACGGAACCTCATTCTACAGCCACTTGAACCGCTCTGAAGCTGAAGCCTCCAGCAGCAGCAGCACATCCAACCCCTCTGCTCCCCCAACCCCCTCCATCACCACTACCAAGCCATCATTGCATGGCAGCCTTGGTAAGCCCACATACCATGGCCGGTGCCACAATCCGCATCACCGTAAAAGCCTGTATACACAAGGCTCTTGCCAAATCAGCCCCAGAACGGAACCTCATTCCATAGCCTCTTGAATCGCTCTGAAGCTGCAGATTCCAGCAGCAGCAGCACGTCTAGTCCCTCTGCTGCCCCAACCCCCATCAACCTCGGTGTAGGCCCATACCAGACCCTACATCACTGCCAGAACGGAACCTCATTCCATAACCTCTTGAACCGCTCTGAGGCTGAAGCCTCCAGCAGCAGCAGCACATCCAACCCCTCTGCTCCCCCAATCCCTTCCATCACCACCACCATGCCATCATTGCATGGGAGTCTCGGCAAACCCACATACCACGGCCGGGAGCCAAAATCCGCATCATACATGCCCATATGCACCCATGACGTCAGCATGATGTCATCCCCAAAGAAAAACTTCATCCCGACTCGCACGGAGGAGAGGTTTCGTTGCTCCTTGAGGAATTCTATTGCGTCGCGCATGTAGATATTGGAGCAGCTTATAATGGATCGCCGGATTCTCCGCGCGACGAGGCGCAGGGCAGCAGGTGTTGTCTCCCTAAGCTCCGAAGCGGAATAACAAGATAAGGCGTTGTAAACTACATTTCCACAGTAATTTTCGGGCAGAGGAGGAATTAATCTTCTCCTGGCGTTGACTCCGGTGGTGAAACGGACATCTTTATTATGGCCTCTGGCTTGAGAGACTAAGAGGAGCATGAGTGCCGACACAGAGTCAATATTGCTGACGTAGGTGGGTCCTTGAGGGCCGTGATCCGTTGAATGGTCTTCTGATCTGGAATCCGACGGCCCTGGTGCGATGGAGCCATTCAACGGTCCAGATGCAACAGATTTGAGTGTTTTGAGCTGGTTGGGGGACAGGTGGAAGATGGAATGTGAGGTTGCAGGAAACACACGCTTTGCTGCTGCTGCTGCTGCTGCTGCTTTTGAAACTGTTGGTGCTGCTGCAACTGCTTCTGATGCATGTGATGCTGCTGTTTCTGTAGCTGCGGGCTTCAATGCTGCGGCTGCTGCTGCATGTGCAGGTTTTGCAGAAGGTTCTAGAACCTTCAACTCTGGATGAGGCAGTTTGGACCCAACTCCCTTCCCAAACAGCAGCGACCTGTCATGACAAATTACCTGCTGCTGCTCTGTACCACTCCTCACCCCTCTGTACCGCATCCCCCACATCTTCATGAATGTGAACATTCCCTCTCCGTCCATCAGGCAGTGACTAACATTTACACCGACAGCCATCCCGCCATCCGCTAGAATAGTAGCCTTGATGGAGATTAACTCAGTCCGCTCGCGCTCCGGCATTAATGACATAGGAAGGGAAGCCATGGCCTCGGTGGTTGTGAGAGTAGGGATGAGGTTTTGACAGGAAAGAGATTCTTCTCGGTCCAGGTCGGTTGGCCCTCGCACGGAATCCGGTAAGAAAGCTTTTGGGACTAGAGTGAATCTGATTGCTTTCGCGCCAGCCGCAAGGCATTCCCTCGTTTGTTGCACACTCGCTACGCCCGTTACAGGATCAACGTGCAATCTGCCCAGCATAATAGGGTAATCTTGTTCGATTAGATCCACGAATGACGCGCGAAGTCGATCCAAATCGTACGGTTTATTCATCAACTTCTCGGTTGTCTCGGCGAGCATATTAGTATGTGCCTCGGAAGACATTACAGCTTCAGCATAAATAGGTTCGTAAGGCCTATCTGAATCGGCAAGTGGTGCATACGTTCGGCTGGTAACTCTTCGAGGCTCGAGAGGGGGGGACTCGCGGGTTCTTGGAGGTTCGGGAGGCGGGAAAATGTTAAGTATGGTGAACCCAAACCGACCCATTACTGCATCTTGCGGAGATAATCGAATCATCTTATCCTCAATCGTAGCCGCCGCGCCAACAGTATTAGCAGCCTTAGCGCCAGCTTCTAGCTTATACGTTGCGGCGGAATTCTCGGTTTTAGCTACCATGATGGTCCAACGCGAACAAATAACAGATGAGCGCGGCCAGGCAAGAACGCGTGCGAGAGGTAGGAGGACTGGCGGCACGGAAAGAAATAGAAGATAGGTGAGCGAGAGAAGAGACGCTGGAAAGCTCGGAAAACAAGAATCAATTGCGGGTGTGCGGTACAAAGAACTAATATTGTGGAATGCATCGTGTCTGGAGTCTCGTTGGCAAGAATATTAGGACGTGTCTCACTTCCGACGAGTCTGCGAGCCGGTCCGCTCTTGGAAATGTTGCACCCCAAAACCGTGGACTGGTCCGCCGGACCAGGTTGAGTCCGTACTGGCGAACCAGCTTCGGACGGGTCCGCTGATGAAATCTACAGTGGCGTGAAGGCGAGAACACTGCGTGTTTTTCCCAACACTAGGTTACTGTGACTCGTAAGGGCTTCATGTCATTGGGCAATCCGCCATCGCGCGCTGTCAATTTTTGCGACACTTGTGGGGTGAGTTCGCAACTATTCGTGAAAAGACGACTGTTCAGGAGTCCGACGTGGACCAGCTCGCCGAACCAGTCAAGACTCCCCAGTACAGTTTTTTTCCGTCGTTAAAACACGCGGGTCCACGCTCCGGTCCACGCTCGGGTCCGTGGTGGTTTGGTGGACTGGTCCACGTCGACCGCCTAGATCCAGCGTGGACCGAAGATTTTGAGACACCTTCCGATACTGCAGCCGGGGCAACGGAGCAAATTTGGTAATGCCGTAGTACATATGGCCCGATTATCGAGATTTCACGCGGCGGGTCGGCCAAAAGACGAAGGGTAACCCGAGCTTCCGTGGGGACACGGGAATTTCACTTCTAGAAAGCCGGTTTTCCGCGCTCTCAAACGCAGACCCAGTTCGTCTCGCGATAGCGAATTTTTTGTCGGGTAACTATGTTTTGCGTTCGCACCCGTTTTCTCTCGGCATTTCGTCCTCTCTCAATCCCGTCGCGTGTGCACATTGCAGGTTGTGTCGCTGTAAGAGTACATATCCAGATTTCGTAGCGTGGCGGTCTCAGGCTATGGTTTCCTGGATCATTTATTGGAAATCATCGCGCGCTAATTCCCCACAAACAGTCAGGCTCGGACTAGGCTCGAGGGGAGTTCAGTTTGGTTTTGCGAGGCATGTACCATGTCCTGACGGCATGTACACAAACACCCAACACTCTGCTTGGACTGGACCACGTTACCGCATCGAAAAGTTTTGAAACCCTTTACAACATCTGTTTTAAAATTCTGGGGCTTCTACCCGTTAGTAAGCAGCCCATGGCAAACTTGGTACCAGGTCACGCATGTGTAATCATAAAAAGCTAACAAGATGCACTAGCTTCATTCCAATAATGAAGTGCACACTATTTTGTTCTGTTAACACCATTTTCTGGACCAAGCATTTTAGTGTCCTCGTACATCCTAAAGCACGCGTGTGGCATAACAACATCTATGTTTACTGGGTTATTTTGAAGGCCGGTAAGCCCATCCATGGGAGTGTAGAAAATGTTCAGCAGCATCCCTTGCTCCCCGGTTAGGAATGAGATGCTGACAAAAAAGAGGCCTCCTGGTTACTGGGTCAAACGAGTTGCCCTGAACAAAGAAAGAAATATTGAAACAAAATAAGGAACAGTCCAGGAAGACACATGAATGACACGGGGGTAAAACCAAACGAGTTTGATCAAGATTGATACCGTCTCGTCTCTCATACGTCACCTTATTGAGATTACATCACTCTGCTCGGGGTTATCGCGTAATTGATTAAATGGCACTCATATTTCTTCAGCACATTCTTGTAACACTCTTACCGTTTTGAGATGCTCCTCTATTGCCGATCGTTCGTATGTCACTCCGCTCGGTGTTATCACGGGATCGCGGAGAATGTCGAGCATGATGCGGCACGAGAGGTGCTCTGGCAGCTGGTGGGAGGGAGGGGGGGAAAGAGAGGAGAGAATGGCAGGGAGGAAGGAGGGAAGAGATGGGTTGATGGAAAATGTCGAGCATGATGCAACATGAGAGGTGCTCTGGTAGCTGGTGGGAGGATGGGGGGGTTTAAGCACAGTGTTGTGAATGACTACGGTGGTTATTCAAGAAATTGAACGAGGTGATTGGGAATCAATTAGGGTTCGAAGGAATACAAAGAATGCGCGCATGGTGGGGCAATGCCATGTGTTGGGGCAACAGCGTGTTGTGGCAAGTACCGTACCTGTACCCCGAAGTATCCCATTCGGCTCAGCACCTTTGCTTTCAGCTTGCCTGAATGGAGCAGCAGATAGAAGCAGAGAGCGGAAAAGCCAACTACCATACATACCTCGCCAGGAGTGTTCTCTGCCTGTGCCAGTAATGTTCGACTGGAGCACCAGAGAGAAGCAGAGGGGGCAGCAGAGAGAAGCAGAGGGGGCAGCAGAGAGAAGCAGAGGGGGCAGCAGATAGAAGCAGGGAGAGGAGCAGAGAAAAAGCCCAATACTACACGGGCCATACCTCACCAGGGGTGTCCTTTTCCTGTGTCGGTGACGTTTAAGTCGATTCGAAAGGAGAGCAGCAGAGAAAAAGCCTATACGGTCCATACCTCGCCAGGGTTGTCCTCTGCCTGTGCCAGTCGGAACACGTTGCTCAGCGCCTATGCTTTCTCAATGTACGACTGGAGCAGCAGGGAGTAGCAGAGAGAGCAGAGAGAAGCAGAGAGAGCAGAGAGTAGCAGAGAGAGCAGCAGAGAAAAAGCCCAGTACTATACCGTCCGTACCTCGCCCGGGGTGTCCTCTCTCTGTGCCAGTCGGAACACGTTGCTCAGCGCCTCTGCTTTCTCAATGTACGACTGGAGCAGCAGGGAGTAGCAGAGAGAGCAGAGAGTAGCAGAGAGAGCAGAGAGTAGCAGAGAGAGCAGCAGAGAAAAAGCCCAGTACTATACCGTCCGTACCTCGCCCGGGGTGTCCTCTCTCTGTGCCAGTCGGAACACGTTGCTCAGCGCCTCTGCTTTCTCCATGTACGACTGGAGCAGCAGGGAGTAGCAGAGGGAGGGCAGGCAATGAACCAAGTAAGTGCCATACCTCGCCCGGAGTGTCCTCTCCCTGTGCCAGTCGGAACACTTTAGCCACGTGTTTGAAGTATTGTTCTGAGACGTCTCAAAACACGTGGCTAAACCAAGTAAGTGCCATACCTCGCCCGGAGTGTCCTCTGCCTGTGCCAGTCGGAACACGTTGCTCAGCACCTCTGCCTTCTCAATGTATGATTGGAGCAGGAGAGAGCAGCAGAGAAAAAGCCCAACGCTATACCGTCCATACCTCGCCAGGGGTGTCCTCTCTCTGTGCCAATGTGAACACGTTGCTCAGCGCCTCTGCCTTCTCAATGTACGATTGGAGCAGCAGAGAGGCCGCCTCCTCCACTGCTGTCGCATCCTCTGCTGCATCCCCAGCTGCAGGCCCCGCTGACGTGGCATTGTCTGCTGACGTGGCATCTACGGCTGATGTGGCACCCTCTTTTGACAGGAGGCTGGCCTCTCTGGCCTGACCTTCGTTGTAGTCACACTGTGCCTGAGTGAACCCAGAACCAGACCCAGCTGCTGTGCTGCATCGGGTACAGTCACCCTTGATAGAATCACCTTGATCACAATCACACCTCCCTTCTTGCATACACCTGGTTTCTGTACAAACCCCTTCGATATAGTCACTCCTGCAACGCTGGTCCACTCCATCCTCGTTATAGTCACTCCTCTCTGCAGGCCGTAGCTGTCCTGCTGCTGCTAATGCCTCTCTTGGACCTGGCTCTGCTGCTATGCCTGCTGAACCATTCGCTGATGAACCATTTGCTGCGTCGACTTCACATCTGTCCATCCCTGCACCACCAAGCATTGCAACAGCTGCCTGGGAACCCCTGGGAGAAACACCACCAAGCATTGCAATGGTCGGGACTGCCACTGCCGTTGCTTCTCCTTCTCCTCTTACTGATAATGCTGCTGATTCCCCTGGTTCAACTGCAGGAGCAGAAGCAGTAGCAGCAGAAGGCAGGAAATGAGTAGCAGCGTTCCCTTCCCCTGATTCAACTGCCACTGCTGCTCCTGTTCCTGCTCTTACTGGATCAGATGGTGCTGCTGCTGCTGTTACTCCTCCCACTCGATCAGACTCCCCACCTAGTTCTGCTGCTGACGCAGTAGCAGACGCCCAAGCCGCCGCTGCTGCTGCTGCTGCTCCTCCTCCTGCTGCTCCTCCTCCTGCTGCTCCTCCTCCTGCTGCTGCTCCTCCTGCTGCTGCTCCTCCTCCTGCTGCTGCTCCTCCTGCTGCTGCTCCTCCTGCTGCTGCTCCTCCTCCTGCTGCTGCTCCTCCTGCTGCTCCTCCTCCTGCTGCTCCTCCTGCTGCTGCTCCTCCTGCTGCTCCTCCTCCTCCTGCTGCTGCTCCTCCTCCTGCTGCTGCTCCTCCTCCTGCTGCTGCTCCTCCTCCTGCTGCTGCTCCTCCTGCTGCTGCGGCTGCTGCTGCTGCTCCTCCTCCTCCTGTTGTTGCTGCTGCTGTTGCTACAGGGGGGGCACTGGTGGTGTTCGGCGCTCGGGGCACGGAGGGGCAGCAGCAGCTGCCTGGGAACCCCTGGGAGGAGAAGCACCCCCCTCTCGGCATCTGAGGGGATAGCGGCCCCCTCTAGAAAACACCTAAATACAGAAGCACACGTGGGGCATGCGAGTATGTGAGTGGCATGCGAGTATGTGAGTGGCATGCGAGTATGTGAGTGGCATGCGAGTATGTGAGTGGCATGCGAGTATGTGAGTGGGCATGCGAGCATGCGAGCGAGCGTGTGCGTGCCTCCCTAATTCCAATCCCCTAATTTCAATTCCCTAATTTCAATCCAGAAACAGAGTTTCGAGCTTACTTTTGAGCCGACTCAGAAGTCAACCATGAGTGAGCGTGTGTGCACACGCATGTGTGTTTGCCTACTTGCAGAATCAGCGCTCCCCCCTTTTGAGCCGAGGTGACTTTTGAGTCGACTCAAAAGGCATGTGTGTTTGCCTACTTGCAGAATCAGCGCTCCCCCCTTTTGAGCCGAGGTGACTTTTGAGTCGACTCAAAAGGCATGTGTGTTTGCCTACTTGCAGAATCAGCGCTCCCCCCTTTTGAGCCGAGGTGACTTTTGAGTCGACTCAAAAGGCATGTGTGTTTGCCTACTTGCAGAATCAGCGCTCCCCCCTTTTGAGCCGAGGTGACTTTTGAGTCGACTCAAAAGGCATGTGTGTTTGCCTACTTGCAGAATCAGCGCTCCCCCCTTTTGAGCCGAGGTGACTTTAGAGTCGACTCAAAAGGCATGTGTGTTTGCCTACTTGCAGAATCAGCGCTCCCCCCTTTTGAGCCGAGGTGACTTTTGAGTCGACTCAAAAGGCATGTGTGTTTGCCTACTTGCAGAATCAGCGCTCCCCCCTTTTGAGCCGAGGTGACTTTTGAGTCGACTCAAAAGGCATGTGTGTTTGCCTACTTGCAGAATCAGCGCTCCCCCCTTTTGAGCCGAGGTGACTTTTGAGTCGACTCAAAAGGCATGTGTGTTTGCCTACTTGCAGAATCAGCGCTCCCCCCTTTTGAGCCGACTCAAAAGCCCCCACCTCAGCTGCTGCTGCTGCTGCTGCTGCTGCTGCTTCTTTCTCAACCACGACTCCACCTCCCGTTGCCGATACCTTGTGTGCAAGTGCATACGCATGTGTGCAAGTGCATACGCATGCGTGCGCGTGAGTGTACATGCACGCCACGATAAAAAGCAGTGCTCCCCTGCCCCCTCCCCTCACCTCAGCTGCTGCTGCTTCCTCTTTCGCATCCACGATTCCACCTCCCACTGCCGGTACATTGCGTGTGTGCGTGTTCACATGGGTGTGTGCATGCGCATGCTCATACTTTCCACACCTGTGCGACCGACTCACCTCAGCTGCTGCTGCTTCCTCTTTCGCATCGACGATTCCACCTCCCACTGCCGGTACCTGGCAGTTGTGAGGAGGGGAATGATGGAGGAGACAGGAGGGAGGAGAGCAACCGAAGCATTAATTTGAGTCGCATCAAACAGAGAATCCACCTCCCACACGTCGTTCAGGTTGCCTGTGCTGCTGCCCAGCACTGCACGGAGCAGTGACGAATCACTCCTGAGCACCAGCTGCGTGCTCAGGAGTGACGAATGCAATGGCCGCTCGAAGCCCTGCCCGCCCACCCCACCCAACAACAGAGTCGCACAACCACCCACCTGGCAGTGGCCATTGCGTTCCACACGTCGTTCAGGTTGCCTGTGCTGCTGCCCAGCACTGCACGGAGCAGTGACGAATCACTCCTGAGCACCAGCTGCGTGCTCAGGAGTGACGAATGCAATGGCCGCTCGAAGCCCTGCCCGCCCACCCCACCCAACAACAGAGTCGCACAACCACCCACCTGGCAGTGGCCATTGCGTTCCACACGTCGTTCAGGTTGCCTGTGCTGCTGCCCAGCACTGCACGGAGCAGTGACGAATCACTCCTGAGCACCAGCTGCGTGCTCAGGAGTGACGAATGCAATGGCCGCTCGAAGCCCTGCCCGCCCACCCCACCCAACAACAGAGTCGCACAACCACCCACCTGGCAGTGGCCATTGCGTTCCACACGTCGTTCAGGTTGCCTGTGCTGCTGCCCAGCACTGCACGGAGCAGTGACGAATCACTCCTGAGCACCAGCTGCGTGCTCAGGAGTGACGAATGCAATGGCCGCTCGAAGCCCTGCCCGCCCACCCCACCCAACAACAGAGTCGCACAACCACCCACCTGGCAGTGGCCATTGCGTTCCACACGTCGTTCAGGTTGCCTGTGCTGCTGCCCAGCACTGCACGGAGCAGTGACGAATCACTCCTGAGCACCAGCTGCGTGCTCAGGAGTGACGAATGCAATGGCCGCTCGAAGCCCTGCCCGCCCACCCCACCCAACAACAGAGTCGCACAACCACCCACCTGGCAGTGGCCATTGCGTTCCACACGTCGTTCAGGTTGCCTGTGCTGCTGCCCAGCACTGCACGGAGCAGTGACGAATCACTCCTGAGCACCAGCTGCGTGCTCAGGAGTGACGAATGCAATGGCCGCTCGAAGCCCTGCCCGCCCACCCCACCCAACAACAGAGTCGCACAACCACCCACCTGGCAGTGGCCATTGCGTTCCACGCGTCGTTCAGGTTGCCTGTGCTGCTGCCCAGCACTGCACGGAGCAGTGACGAATCACTCCTGAGCACCAGCTGCGTGCTCAGGAGTGACGAATGCAATGGCCGCTCGAAGCCCTGCCCGCCCACCCCACCCAACAACAGAGTCGCACAACCACCCACCTGGCAGTGGCCATTGCGTTCCACACGTCGTTCAGGTTGCCTGTGCTGCTGCCCAGCACTGCACGGAGCAGTGACGAATCACTCCTGAGCACCAGCTGCGTGCTCAGGAGTGACGAATGCAATGGCCGCTCGAAGCCCTGCCCGCCCACCCCACCCAACAACAGAGTCGCACAACCACCCACCTGGCAGTGGCCATTGCGTTCCACACGTCGTTCAGGTTGCCTGTGCTGCTGCCCAGCACTGCACGGAGCAGTGACGAATCACTCCTGAGCACCAGCTGCGTGCTCAGGAGTGACGAATGCAATGGCCGCTCGAAGCCCTGCCCGCCCACCCCACCCAACAACAGAGTCGCACAACCACCCACCTGGCAGTGGCCATTGCGTTCCACACGTCGTTCAGGTTGCCTGTGCTGCTGCCCAGCACTGCACGGAGCAGTGACGAATCACTCCTGAGCACCAGCTGCGTGCTCAGGAGTGACGAATGCAATGGCCGCTCGAAGCCCTGCCCGCCCACCCCACCCAACAACAGAGTCGCACAACCACCCACCTGGCAGTGGCCATTGCGTTCCACACGTCGTTCAGGTTGCCTGTGCTGCTGCCCAGCACTGCACGGAGCAGTGACGAATCACTCCTGAGCACCAGCTGCGTGCTCAGGAGTGACGAATGCAATGGCCGCTCGAAGCCCTGCCCGCCCACCCCACCCAACAACAGAGTCGCACAACCACCCACCTGGCAGTGGCCATTGCGTTCCACACGTCGTTCAGGTTGCCTGTGCTGCTGCCCAGCACTGCACGGAGCAGTGACGAATCACTCCTGAGCACCAGCTGCGTGCTCAGGAGTGACGAATGCAATGGCCGCTCGAAGCCCTGCCCGCCCACCCCACCCAACAACAGAGTCGCACAACCACCCACCTGGCAGTGGCCATTGCGTTCCACACGTCGTTCAGGTTGCCTGTGCTGCTGCCCAGCACTGCACGGAGCAGTGACGAATCACTCCTGAGCACCAGCTGCGTGCTCAGGAGTGACGAATGCAATGGCCGCTCGAAGCCCTGCCCGCCCACCCCACCCAACAACAGAGTCGCACAACCACCCACCTGGCAGTGGCCATTGCGTTCCACACGTCGTTCAGGTTGCCTGTGCTGCTGCCCAGCACTGCACGGAGCAGTGACGAATCACTCCTGAGCACCAGCTGCGTGCTCAGGAGTGACGAATGCAATGGCCGCTCGAAGCCCTGCCCGCCCACCCCACCCAACAACAGAGTCGCACAACCACCCACCTGGCAGTGGCCATTGCGTTCCACACGTCGTTCAGGTTGCCTGTGCTGCTGCCCAGCACTGCACGGAGCAGTGACGAATCACTCCTGAGCACCAGCTGCGTGCTCAGGAGTGACGAATGCAATGGCCGCTCGAAGCCCTGCCCGCCCACCCCACCCAACAACAGAGTCGCACAACCACCCACCTGGCAGTGGCCATTGCGTTCCACACGTCGTTCAGGTTGCCTGTGCTGCTGCCCAGCACTGCACGGAGCAGTGACGAATCACTCCTGAGCACCAGCTGCGTGCTCAGGAGTGACGAATGCAATGGCCGCTCGAAGCCCTGCCCGCCCACCCCACCCAACAACAGAGTCGCACAACCACCCACCTGGCAGTGGCCATTGCGTTCCACACGTCGTTCAGGTTGCCTGTGCTGCTGCCCAGCACTGCACGGAGCAGTGACGAATCACTCCTGAGCACCAGCTGCGTGCTCAGGAGTGACGAATGCAATGGCCGCTCGAAGCCCTGCCCGCCCACCCCACCCAACAACAGAGTCGCACAACCACCCACCTGGCAGTGGCCATTGCGTTCCACACGTCGTTCAGGTTGCCTGTGCTGCTGCCCAGCACTGCACGGAGCAGTGACGAATCACTCCTGAGCACCAGCTGCGTGCTCAGGAGTGACGAATGCAATGGCCGCTCGAAGCCCTGCCCGCCCACCCCACCCAACAACAGAGTCGCACAACCACCCACCTGGCAGTGGCCATTGCGTTCCACACGTCGTTCAGGTTGCCTGTGCTGCTGCCCAGCACTGCACGGAGCAGTGACGAATCACTCCTGAGCACCAGCTGCGTGCTCAGGAGTGACGAATGCAATGGCCGCTCGAAGCCCTGCCCGCCCACCCCACCCAACAACAGAGTCGCACAACCACCCACCTGGCAGTGGCCATTGCGTTCCACACGTCGTTCAGGTTGCCTGTGCTGCTGCCCAGCACTGCACGGAGCAGTGACGAATCACTCCTGAGCACCAGCTGCGTGCTCAGGAGTGACGAATGCAATGGCCGCTCGAAGCCCTGCCCGCCCACCCCACCCAACAACAGAGTCGCACAACCACCCACCTGGCAGTGGCCATTGCGTTCCACACGTCGTTCAGGTTGCCTGTGCTGCTGCCCAGCACTGCACGGAGCAGTGACGAATCACTCCTGAGCACCAGCTGCGTGCTCAGGAGTGACGAATGCAATGGCCGCTCGAAGCCCTGCCCGCCCACCCCACCCAACAACAGAGTCGCACAACCACCCACCTGGCAGTGGCCATTGCGTTCCACACGTCGTTCAGGTTGCCTGTGCTGCTGCCCAGCACTGCACGGAGCAGTGACGAATCACTCCTGAGCACCAGCTGCGTGCTCAGGAGTGACGAATGCAATGGCCGCTCGAAGCCCTGCCCGCCCACCCCACCCAACAACAGAGTCGCACAACCACCCACCTGGCAGTGGCCATTGCGTTCCACACGTCGTTCAGGTTGCCTGTGCTGCTGCCCAGCACTGCACGGAGCAGTGACGAATCACTCCTGAGCACCAGCTGCGTGCTCAGGAGTGACGAATGCAATGGCCGCTCGAAGCCCTGCCCGCCCACCCCACCCAACAACAGAGTCGCACAACCACCCACCTGGCAGTGGCCATTGCGTTCCACACGTCGTTCAGGTTGCCTGTGCTGCTGCCCAGCACTGCACGGAGCAGTGACGAATCACTCCTGAGCACCAGCTGCGTGCTCAGGAGTGACGAATGCAATGGCCGCTCGAAGCCCTGCCCGCCCACCCCACCCAACAACAGAGTCGCACAACCACCCACCTGGCAGTGGCCATTGCGTTCCACACGTCGTTCAGGTTGCCTGTGCTGCTGCCCAGCACTGCACAGAGCAGTGACGAATCACTCCTGAGCACCAGCTGCGTGCTCAGGAGTGACGAATGCAATGGCCGCTCGAAGCCCTGCCCGCCCACCCCACCCAACAACAGAGTCGCACAACCACCCACCTGGCAGTGGCCATTGCGTTCCACACGTCGTTCAGGTTGCCTGTGCTGCTGCCCAGCACTGCACGGAGCAGTGACGAATCACTCCTGAGCACCAGCTGCGTGCTCAGGAGTGACGAATGCAATGGCCGCTCGAAGCCCTGCCCGCCCACCCCACCCAACAACAGAGTCGCACAACCACCCACCTGGCAGTGGCCATTGCGTTCCACACGTCGTTCAGGTTGCCTGTGCTGCTGCCCAGCACTGCACGGAGCAGTGACGAATCACTCCTGAGCACCAGCTGCGTGCTCAGGAGTGACGAATGCAATGGCCGCTCGAAGCCCTGCCCGCCCACCCCACCCAACAACAGAGTCGCACAACCACCCACCTGGCAGTGGCCATTGCGTTCCACACGTCGTTCAGGTTGCCTGTGCTGCTGCCCAGCACTGCACGGAGCAGTGACGAATCACTCCTGAGCACCAGCTGCGTGCTCAGGAGTGACGAATGCAATGGCCGCTCGAAGCCCTGCCCGCCCACCCCACCCAACAACAGAGTCGCACAACCACCCACCTGGCAGTGGCCATTGCGTTCCACACGTCGTTCAGGTTGCCTGTGCTGCTGCCCAGCACTGCACGGAGCAGTGACGAATCACTCCTGAGCACCAGCTGCGTGCTCAGGAGTGACGAATGCAATGGCCGCTCGAAGCCCTGCCCGCCCACCCCACCCAACAACAGAGTCGCACAACCACCCACCTGGCAGTGGCCATTGCGTTCCACACGTCGTTCAGGTTGCCTGTGCTGCTGCCCAGCACTGCACGGAGCAGTGACGAATCACTCCTGAGCACCAGCTGCGTGCTCAGGAGTGACGAATGCAATGGCCGCTCGAAGCCCTGCCCGCCCACCCCACCCAACAACAGAGTCGCACAACCACCCACCTGGCAGTGGCCATTGCGTTCCACACGTCGTTCAGGTTGCCTGTGCTGCTGCCCAGCACTGCACGGAGCAGTGACGAATCACTCCTGAGCACCAGCTGCGTGCTCAGGAGTGACGAATGCAATGGCCGCTCGAAGCCCTGCCCGCCCACCCCACCCAACAACAGAGTCGCACAACCACCCACCTGGCAGTGGCCATTGCGTTCCACACGTCGTTCAGGTTGCCTGTGCTGCTGCCCAGCACTGCACGGAGCAGTGACGAATCACTCCTGAGCACCAGCTGCGTGCTCAGGAGTGACGAATGCAATGGCCGCTCGAAGCCCTGCCCGCCCACCCCACCCAACAACAGAGTCGCACAACCACCCACCTGGCAGTGGCCATTGCGTTCCACACGTCGTTCAGGTTGCCTGTGCTGCTGCCCAGCACTGCACAGAGCAGTGACGAATCACTCCTGAGCACCAGCTGCGTGCTCAGGAGTGACGAATGCAATGGCCGCTCGAAGCCCTGCCCGCCCACCCCACCCAACAACAGAGTCGCACAACCACCCACCTGGCAGTGGCCATTGCGTTCCACACGTCGTTCAGGTTGCCTGTGCTGCTGCCCAGCACTGCACAGAGCAGTGACGAATCACTCCTGAGCACCAGCTGCGTGCTCAGGAGTGACGAATGCAATGGCCGCTCGAAGCCCTGCCCGCCCACCCCACCCAACAACAGAGTCGCACAACCACCCACCTGGCAGTGGCCATTGCGTTCCACACGTCGTTCAGGTTGCCTGTGCTGCTGCCCAGCACTGCACGGAGCAGTGACGAATCACTCCTGAGCACCAGCTGCGTGCTCAGGAGTGACGAATGCAATGGCCGCTCGAAGCCCTGCCCGCCCACCCCACCCAACAACAGAGTCGCACAACCACCCACCTGGCAGTGGCCATTGCGTTCCACACGTCGTTCAGGTTGCCTGTGCTGCTGCCCAGCACTGCACGGAGCAGTGACGAATCACTCCTGAGCACCAGCTGCGTGCTCAGGAGTGACGAATGCAATGGCCGCTCGAAGCCCTGCCCGCCCACCCCACCCAACAACAGAGTCGCACAACCACCCACCTGGCAGTGGCCATTGCGTTCCACACGTCGTTCAGGTTGCCTGTGCTGCTGCCCAGCACTGCACGGAGCAGTGACGAATCACTCCTGAGCACCAGCTGCGTGCTCAGGAGTGACGAATGCAATGGCCGCTCGAAGCCCTGCCCGCCCACCCCACCCAACAACAGAGTCGCACAACCACCCACCTGGCAGTGGCCATTGCGTTCCACACGTCGTTCAGGTTGCCTGTGCTGCTGCCCAGCACTGCACGGAGCAGTGACGAATCACTCCTGAGCACCAGCTGCGTGCTCAGGAGTGACGAATGCAATGGCCGCTCGAAGCCCTGCCCGCCCACCCCACCCAACAACAGAGTCGCACAACCACCCACCTGGCAGTGGCCATTGCGTTCCACACGTCGTTCAGGTTGCCTGTGCTGCTGCCCAGCACTGCACGGAGCAGTGACGAATCACTCCTGAGCACCAGCTGCGTGCTCAGGAGTGACGAATGCAATGGCCGCTCGAAGCCCTGCCCGCCCACCCCACCCAACAACAGAGTCGCACAACCACCCACCTGGCAGTGGCCATTGCGTTCCACACGTCGTTCAGGTTGCCTGTGCTGCTGCCCAGCACTGCACGGAGCAGTGACGAATCACTCCTGAGCACCAGCTGCGTGCTCAGGAGTGACGAATGCAATGGCCGCTCGAAGCCCTGCCCGCCCACCCCACCCAACAACAGAGTCGCACAACCACCCACCTGGCAGTGGCCATTGCGTTCCACACGTCGTTCAGGTTGCCTGTGCTGCTGCCCAGCACTGCACGGAGCAGTGACGAATCACTCCTGAGCACCAGCTGCGTGCTCAGGAGTGACGAATGCAATGGCCGCTCGAAGCCCTGCCCGCCCACCCCACCCAACAACAGAGTCGCACAACCACCCACCTGGCAGTGGCCATTGCGTTCCACACGTCGTTCAGGTTGCCTGTGCTGCTGCCCAGCACTGCACGGAGCAGTGACGAATCACTCCTGAGCACCAGCTGCGTGCTCAGGAGTGACGAATGCAATGGCCGCTCGAAGCCCTGCCCGCCCACCCCACCCAACAACAGAGTCGCACAACCACCCACCTGGCAGTGGCCATTGCGTTCCACACGTCGTTCAGGTTGCCTGTGCTGCTGCCCAGCACTGCACGGAGCAGTGACGAATCACTCCTGAGCACCAGCTGCGTGCTCAGGAGTGACGAATGCAATGGCCGCTCGAAGCCCTGCCCGCCCACCCCACCCAACAACAGAGTCGCACAACCACCCACCTGGCAGTGGCCATTGCGTTCCACACGTCGTTCAGGTTGCCTGTGCTGCTGCCCAGCACTGCACGGAGCAGTGACGAATCACTCCTGAGCACCAGCTGCGTGCTCAGGAGTGACGAATGCAATGGCCGCTCGAAGCCCTGCCCGCCCACCCCACCCAACAACAGAGTCGCACAACCACCCACCTGGCAGTGGCCATTGCGTTCCACACGTCGTTCAGGTTGCCTGTGCTGCTGCCCAGCACTGCACGGAGCAGTGACGAATCACTCCTGAGCACCAGCTGCGTGCTCAGGAGTGACGAATGCAATGGCCGCTCGAAGCCCTGCCCGCCCACCCCACCCAACAACAGAGTCGCACAACCACCCACCTGGCAGTGGCCATTGCGTTCCACACGTCGTTCAGGTTGCCTGTGCTGCTGCCCAGCACTGCACGGAGCAGTGACGAATCACTCCTGAGCACCAGCTGCGTGCTCAGGAGTGACGAATGCAATGGCCGCTCGAAGCCCTGCCCGCCCACCCCACCCAACAACAGAGTCGCACAACCACCCACCTGGCAGTGGCCATTGCGTTCCACATGTCGTTCAGGTTGCCTGTGCTGCTGCCCAGCACTGCACGGAGCAGTGACGAATCACTCCTGAGCACCAGCTGCGTGCTCAGGAGTGACGAATGCAATGGCCGCTCGAAGCCCTGCCCGCCCACCCCACCCAACAACAGAGTCGCACAACCACCCACCTGGCAGTGGCCATTGCGTTCCACACGTCGTTCAGGTTGCCTGTGCTGCTGCCCAGCACTGCACGGAGCAGTGACGAATCACTCCTGAGCACCAGCTGCGTGCTCAGGAGTGACGAATGCAATGGCCGCTCGAAGCCCTGCCCGCCCACCCCACCCAACAACAGAGTCGCACAACCACCCACCTGGCAGTGGCCATTGCGTTCCACACGTCGTTCAGGTTGCCTGTGCTGCTGCCCAGCACTGCACGGAGCAGTGACGAATCACTCCTGAGCACCAGCTGCGTGCTCAGGAGTGACGAATGCAATGGCCGCTCGAAGCCCTGCCCGCCCACCCCACCCAACAACAGAGTCGCACAACCACCCACCTGGCAGTGGCCATTGCGTTCCACACGTCGTTCAGGTTGCCTGTGCTGCTGCCCAGCACTGCACGGAGCAGTGACGAATCACTCCTGAGCACCAGCTGCGTGCTCAGGAGTGACGAATGCAATGGCCGCTCGAAGCCCTGCCCGCCCACCCCACCCAACAACAGAGTCGCACAACCACCCACCTGGCAGTGGCCATTGCGTTCCACACGTCGTTCAGGTTGCCTGTGCTGCTGCCCAGCACTGCACGGAGCAGTGACGAATCACTCCTGAGCACCAGCTGCGTGCTCAGGAGTGACGAATGCAATGGCCGCTCGAAGCCCTGCCCGCCCACCCCACCCAACAACAGAGTCGCACAACCACCCACCTGGCAGTGGCCATTGCGTTCCACATGTCGTTCAGGTTGCCTGTGCTGCTGCCCAGCACTGCACGGAGCAGTGACGAATCACTCCTGAGCACCAGCTGCGTGCTCAGGAGTGACGAATGCAATGGCCGCTCGAAGCCCTGCCCGCCCACCCCACCCAACAACAGAGTCGCACAACCACCCACCTGGCAGTGGCCATTGCGTTCCACACGTCGTTCAGGTTGCCTGTGCTGCTGCCCAGCACTGCACGGAGCAGTGACGAATCACTCCTGAGCACCAGCTGCGTGCTCAGGAGTGACGAATGCAATGGCCGCTCGAAGCCCTGCCCGCCCACCCCACCCAACAACAGAGTCGCACAACCACCCACCTGGCAGTGGCCATTGCGTTCCACACGTCGTTCAGGTTGCCTGTGCTGCTGCCCAGCACTGCACGGAGCAGTGACGAATCACTCCTGAGCACCAGCTGCGTGCTCAGGAGTGACGAATGCAATGGCCGCTCGAAGCCCTGCCCGCCCACCCCACCCAACAACAGAGTCGCACAACCACCCACCTGGCAGTGGCCATTGCGTTCCACACGTCGTTCAGGTTGCCTGTGCTGCTGCCCAGCACTGCACGGAGCAGTGACGAATCACTCCTGAGCACCAGCTGCGTGCTCAGGAGTGACGAATGCAATGGCCGCTCGAAGCCCTGCCCGCCCACCCCACCCAACAACAGAGTCGCACAACCACCCACCTGGCAGTGGCCATTGCGTTCCACACGTCGTTCAGGTTGCCTGTGCTGCTGCCCAGCACTGCACGGAGCAGTGACGAATCACTCCTGAGCACCAGCTGCGTGCTCAGGAGTGACGAATGCAATGGCCGCTCGAAGCCCTGCCCGCCCACCCCACCCAACAACAGAGTCGCACAACCACCCACCTGGCAGTGGCCATTGCGTTCCACATGTCGTTCAGGTTGCCTGTGCTGCTGCCCAGCACTGCACGGAGCAGTGACGAATCACTCCTGAGCACCAGCTGCGTGCTCAGGAGTGACGAATGCAATGGCCGCTCGAAGCCCTGCCCGCCCACCCCACCCAACAACAGAGTCGCACAACCACCCACCTGGCAGTGGCCATTGCGTTCCACACGTCGTTCAGGTTGCCTGTGCTGCTGCCCAGCACTGCACGGAGCAGTGACGAATCACTCCTGAGCACCAGCTGCGTGCTCAGGAGTGACGAATGCAATGGCCGCTCGAAGCCCTGCCCGCCCACCCCACCCAACAACAGAGTCGCACAACCACCCACCTGGCAGTGGCCATTGCGTTCCACACGTCGTTCAGGTTGCCTGTGCTGCTGCCCAGCACTGCACGGAGCAGTGACGAATCACTCCTGAGCACCAGCTGCGTGCTCAGGAGTGACGAATGCAATGGCCGCTCGAAGCCCTGCCCGCCCACCCCACCCAACAACAGAGTCGCACAACCACCCACCTGGCAGTGGCCATTGCGTTTCACACGTCGTTCAGGTTGCCTGTGCTGCTGCCCAGCACTGCACGGAGCAGTGACGAATCACTCCTGAGCACCAGCTGCGTGCTCAGGAGTGACGAATGCAATGGCCGCTCGAAGCCCTGCCCGCCCACCCCACCCAACAACAGAGTCGCACAACCACCCACCTGGCAGTGGCCATTGCGTTCCACACGTCGTTCAGGTTGCCTGTGCTGCTGCCCAGCACTGCACGGAGCAGTGACGAATCACTCCTGAGCACCAGCTGCGTGCTCAGGAGTGACGAATGCAATGGCCGCTCGAAGCCCTGCCCGCCCACCCCACCCAACAACAGAGTCGCACAACCACCCACCTGGCAGTGGCCATTGCGTTCCACACGTCGTTCAGGTTGCCTGTGCTGCTGCCCAGCACTGCACGGAGCAGTGACGAATCACTCCTGAGCACCAGCTGCGTGCTCAGGAGTGACGAATGCAATGGCCGCTCGAAGCCCTGCCCGCCCACCCCACCCAACAACAGAGTCGCACAACCACCCACCTGGCAGTGGCCATTGCGTTCCACACGTCGTTCAGGTTGCCTGTGCTGCTGCCCAGCACTGCACGGAGCAGTGACGAATCACTCCTGAGCACCAGCTGCGTGCTCAGGAGTGACGAATGCAATGGCCGCTCGAAGCCCTGCCCGCCCACCCCACCCAACAACAGAGTCGCACAACCACCCACCTGGCAGTGGCCATTGCGTTCCACACGTCGTTCAGGTTGCCTGTGCTGCTGCCCAGCACTGCACGGAGCAGTGACGAATCACTCCTGAGCACCAGCTGCGTGCTCAGGAGTGACGAATGCAATGGCCGCTCGAAGCCCTGCCCGCCCACCCCACCCAACAACAGAGTCGCACAACCACCCACCTGGCAGTGGCCATTGCGTTCCACACGTCGTTCAGGTTGCCTGTGCTGCTGCCCAGCACTGCACGGAGCAGTGACGAATCACTCCTGAGCACCAGCTGCGTGCTCAGGAGTGACGAATGCAATGGCCGCTCGAAGCCCTGCCCGCCCACCCCACCCAACAACAGAGTCGCACAACCACCCACCTGGCAGTGGCCATTGCGTTCCACACGTCGTTCAGGTTGCCTGTGCTGCTGCCCAGCACTGCACGGAGCAGTGACGAATCACTCCTGAGCACCAGCTGCGTGCTCAGGAGTGACGAATGCAATGGCCGCTCGAAGCCCTGCCCGCCCACCCCACCCAACAACAGAGTCGCACAACCACCCACCTGGCAGTGGCCATTGCGTTCCACACGTCGTTCAGGTTGCCTGTGCTGCTGCCCAGCACTGCACGGAGCAGTGACGAATCACTCCTGAGCACCAGCTGCGTGCTCAGGAGTGACGAATGCAATGGCCGCTCGAAGCCCTGCCCGCCCACCCCACCCAACAACAGAGTCGCACAACCACCCACCTGGCAGTGGCCATTGCGTTCCACACGTCGTTCAGGTTGCCTGTGCTGCTGCCCAGCACTGCACGGAGCAGTGACGAATCACTCCTGAGCACCAGCTGCGTGCTCAGGAGTGACGAATGCAATGGCCGCTCGAAGCCCTGCCCGCCCACCCCACCCAACAACAGAGTCGCACAACCACCCACCTGGCAGTGGCCATTGCGTTCCACACGTCGTTCAGGTTGCCTGTGCTGCTGCCCAGCACTGCACGGAGCAGTGACGAATCACTCCTGAGCACCAGCTGCGTGCTCAGGAGTGACGAATGCAATGGCCGCTCGAAGCCCTGCCCGCCCACCCCACCCAACAACAGAGTCGCACAACCACCCACCTGGCAGTGGCCATTGCGTTCCACACGTCGTTCAGGTTGCCTGTGCTGCTGCCCAGCACTGCACGGAGCAGTGACGAATCACTCCTGAGCACCAGCTGCGTGCTCAGGAGTGACGAATGCAATGGCCGCTCGAAGCCCTGCCCGCCCACCCCACCCAACAACAGAGTCGCACAACCACCCACCTGGCAGTGGCCATTGCGTTCCACACGTCGTTCAGGTTGCCTGTGCTGCTGCCCAGCACTGCACGGAGCAGTGACGAATCACTCCTGAGCACCAGCTGCGTGCTCAGGAGTGACGAATGCAATGGCCGCTCGAAGCCCTGCCCGCCCACCCCACCCAACAACAGAGTCGCACAACCACCCACCTGGCAGTGGCCATTGCGTTCCACACGTCGTTCAGGTTGCCTGTGCTGCTGCCCAGCACTGCACGGAGCAGTGACGAATCACTCCTGAGCACCAGCTGCGTGCTCAGGAGTGACGAATGCAATGGCCGCTCGAAGCCCTGCCCGCCCACCCCACCCAACAACAGAGTCGCACAACCACCCACCTGGCAGTGGCCATTGCGTTCCACACGTCGTTCAGGTTGCCTGTGCTGCTG
Source organism: Closterium sp. Naga37s-1 (assembly GCA_947471745.1). Classification (NCBI taxonomy): domain Eukaryota; kingdom Viridiplantae; phylum Streptophyta; class Zygnematophyceae; order Desmidiales; family Closteriaceae; genus Closterium; species Closterium sp. Naga37s-1. Next base: position 136,775 of record CANJKZ010000949.1, on the reverse strand, counting down.
CCCAGCACTGCACGGAGCAGTGACGAATCACTCCTGAGCACCAGCTGCGTGCTCAGGAGTGACGAATGCAATGGCCGCTCGAAGCCCTGCCCGCCCACCCCACCCAACAACAGAGTCGCACAACCACCCACCTGGCAGTGGCCATTGCGTTCCACACGTCGTTCAGGTTGCCTGTGCTGCTGCCCAGCACTGCACGGAGCAGTGACGAATCACTCCTGAGCACCAGCTGCGTGCTCAGGAGTGACGAATGCAATGGCCGCTCGAAGCCCTGCCCGCCCACCCCACCCAACAACAGAGTCGCACAACCACCCACCTGGCAGTGGCCATTGCGTTCCACACGTCGTTCAGGTTGCCTGTGCTGCTGCCCAGCACTGCACGGAGCAGTGACGAATCACTCCTGAGCACCAGCTGCGTGCTCAGGAGTGACGAATGCAATGGCCGCTCGAAGCCCTGCCCGCCCACCCCACCCAACAACAGAGTCGCACAACCACCCACCTGGCAGTGGCCATTGCGTTCCACACGTCGTTCAGGTTGCCTGTGCTGCTGCCCAGCACTGCACAGAGCAGTGACGAATCACTCCTGAGCACCAGCTGCGTGCTCAGGAGTGACGAATGCAATGGCCGCTCGAAGCCCTGCCCGCCCACCCCACCCAACAACAGAGTCGCACAACCACCCACCTGGCAGTGGCCATTGCGTTCCACACGTCGTTCAGGTTGCCTGTGCTGCTGCCCAGCACTGCACGGAGCAGTGACGAATCACTCCTGAGCACCAGCTGCGTGCTCAGGAGTGACGAATGCAATGGCCGCTCGAAGCCCTGCCCGCCCACCCCACCCAACAACAGAGTCGCACAACCACCCACCTGGCAGTGGCCATTGCGTTCCACACGTCGTTCAGGTTGCCTGTGCTGCTGCCCAGCACTGCACGGAGCAGTGACGAATCACTCCTGAGCACCAGCTGCGTGCTCAGGAGTGACGAATGCAATGGCCGCTCGAAGCCCTGCCCGCCCACCCCACCCAACAACAGAGTCGCACAACCACCCACCTGGCAGTGGCCATTGCGTTCCACACGTCGTTCAGGTTGCCTGTGCTGCTGCCCAGCACTGCACGGAGCAGTGACGAATCACTCCTGAGCACCAGCTGCGTGCTCAGGAGTGACGAATGCAATGGCCGCTCGAAGCCCTGCCCGCCCACCCCACCCAACAACAGAGTCGCACAACCACCCACCTGGCAGTGGCCATTGCGTTCCACACGTCGTTCAGGTTGCCTGTGCTGCTGCCCAGCACTGCACGGAGCAGTGACGAATCACTCCTGAGCACCAGCTGCGTGCTCAGGAGTGACGAATGCAATGGCCGCTCGAAGCCCTGCCCGCCCACCCCACCCAACAACAGAGTCGCACAACCACCCACCTGGCAGTGGCCATTGCGTTCCACACGTCGTTCAGGTTGCCTGTGCTGCTGCCCAGCACTGCACGGAGCAGTGACGAATCACTCCTGAGCACCAGCTGCGTGCTCAGGAGTGACGAATGCAATGGCCGCTCGAAGCCCTGCCCGCCCACCCCACCCAACAACAGAGTCGCACAACCACCCACCTGGCAGTGGCCATTGCGTTCCACACGTCGTTCAGGTTGCCTGTGCTGCTGCCCAGCACTGCACGGAGCAGTGACGAATCACTCCTGAGCACCAGCTGCGTGCTCAGGAGTGACGAATGCAATGGCCGCTCGAAGCCCTGCCCGCCCACCCCACCCAACAACAGAGTCGCACAACCACCCACCTGGCAGTGGCCATTGCGTTCCACACGTCGTTCAGGTTGCCTGTGCTGCTGCCCAGCACTGCACGGAGCAGTGACGAATCACTCCTGAGCACCAGCTGCGTGCTCAGGAGTGACGAATGCAATGGCCGCTCGAAGCCCTGCCCGCCCACCCCACCCAACAACAGAGTCGCACAACCACCCACCTGGCAGTGGCCATTGCGTTCCACACGTCGTTCAGGTTGCCTGTGCTGCTGCCCAGCACTGCACAGAGCAGTGACGAATCACTCCTGAGCACCAGCTGCGTGCTCAGGAGTGACGAATGCAATGGCCGCTCGAAGCCCTGCCCGCCCACCCCACCCAACAACAGAGTCGCACAACCACCCACCTGGCAGTGGCCATTGCGTTCCACACGTCGTTCAGGTTGCCTGTGCTGCTGCCCAGCACTGCACAGAGCAGTGACGAATCACTCCTGAGCACCAGCTGCGTGCTCAGGAGTGACGAATGCAATGGCCGCTCGAAGCCCTGCCCGCCCACCCCACCCAACAACAGAGTCGCACAACCACCCACCTGGCAGTGGCCATTGCGTTCCACACGTCGTTCAGGTTGCCTGTGCTGCTGCCCAGCACTGCACGGAGCAGTGACGAATCACTCCTGAGCACCAGCTGCGTGCTCAGGAGTGACGAATGCAATGGCCGCTCGAAGCCCTGCCCGCCCACCCCACCCAACAACAGAGTCGCACAACCACCCACCTGGCAGTGGCCATTGCGTTCCACACGTCGTTCAGGTTGCCTGTGCTGCTGCCCAGCACTGCACGGAGCAGTGACGAATCACTCCTGAGCACCAGCTGCGTGCTCAGGAGTGACGAATGCAATGGCCGCTCGAAGCCCTGCCCGCCCACCCCACCCAACAACAGAGTCGCACAACCACCCACCTGGCAGTGGCCATTGCGTTCCACACGTCGTTCAGGTTGCCTGTGCTGCTGCCCAGCACTGCACGGAGCAGTGACGAATCACTCCTGAGCACCAGCTGCGTGCTCAGGAGTGACGAATGCAATGGCCGCTCGAAGCCCTGCCCGCCCACCCCACCCAACAACAGAGTCGCACAACCACCCACCTGGCAGTGGCCATTGCGTTCCACACGTCGTTCAGGTTGCCTGTGCTGCTGCCCAGCACTGCACGGAGCAGTGACGAATCACTCCTGAGCACCAGCTGCGTGCTCAGGAGTGACGAATGCAATGGCCGCTCGAAGCCCTGCCCGCCCACCCCACCCAACAACAGAGTCGCACAACCACCCACCTGGCAGTGGCCATTGCGTTCCACACGTCGTTCAGGTTGCCTGTGCTGCTGCCCAGCACTGCACGGAGCAGTGACGAATCACTCCTGAGCACCAGCTGCGTGCTCAGGAGTGACGAATGCAATGGCCGCTCGAAGCCCTGCCCGCCCACCCCACCCAACAACAGAGTCGCACAACCACCCACCTGGCAGTGGCCATTGCGTTCCACACGTCGTTCAGGTTGCCTGTGCTGCTGCCCAGCACTGCACGGAGCAGTGACGAATCACTCCTGAGCACCAGCTGCGTGCTCAGGAGTGACGAATGCAATGGCCGCTCGAAGCCCTGCCCGCCCACCCCACCCAACAACAGAGTCGCACAACCACCCACCTGGCAGTGGCCATTGCGTTCCACACGTCGTTCAGGTTGCCTGTGCTGCTGCCCAGCACTGCACGGAGCAGTGACGAATCACTCCTGAGCACCAGCTGCGTGCTCAGGAGTGACGAATGCAATGGCCGCTCGAAGCCCTGCCCGCCCACCCCACCCAACAACAGAGTCGCACAACCACCCACCTGGCAGTGGCCATTGCGTTCCACACGTCGTTCAGGTTGCCTGTGCTGCTGCCCAGCACTGCACGGAGCAGTGACGAATCACTCCTGAGCACCAGCTGCGTGCTCAGGAGTGACGAATGCAATGGCCGCTCGAAGCCCTGCCCGCCCACCCCACCCAACAACAGAGTCGCACAACCACCCACCTGGCAGTGGCCATTGCGTTCCACACGTCGTTCAGGTTGCCTGTGCTGCTGCCCAGCACTGCACGGAGCAGTGACGAATCACTCCTGAGCACCAGCTGCGTGCTCAGGAGTGACGAATGCAATGGCCGCTCGAAGCCCTGCCCGCCCACCCCACCCAACAACAGAGTCGCACAACCACCCACCTGGCAGTGGCCATTGCGTTCCACACGTCGTTCAGGTTGCCTGTGCTGCTGCCCAGCACTGCACGGAGCAGTGACGAATCACTCCTGAGCACCAGCTGCGTGCTCAGGAGTGACGAATGCAATGGCCGCTCGAAGCCCTGCCCGCCCACCCCACCCAACAACAGAGTCGCACAACCACCCACCTGGCAGTGGCCATTGCGTTCCACACGTCGTTCAGGTTGCCTGTGCTGCTGCCCAGCACTGCACGGAGCAGTGACGAATCACTCCTGAGCACCAGCTGCGTGCTCAGGAGTGACGAATGCAATGGCCGCTCGAAGCCCTGCCCGCCCACCCCACCCAACAACAGAGTCGCACAACCACCCACCTGGCAGTGGCCATTGCGTTCCACACGTCGTTCAGGTTGCCTGTGCTGCTGCCCAGCACTGCACGGAGCAGTGACGAATCACTCCTGAGCACCAGCTGCGTGCTCAGGAGTGACGAATGCAATGGCCGCTCGAAGCCCTGCCCGCCCACCCCACCCAACAACAGAGTCGCACAACCACCCACCTGGCAGTGGCCATTGCGTTCCACATGTCGTTCAGGTTGCCTGTGCTGCTGCCCAGCACTGCACGGAGCAGTGACGAATCACTCCTGAGCACCAGCTGCGTGCTCAGGAGTGACGAATGCAATGGCCGCTCGAAGCCCTGCCCGCCCACCCCACCCAACAACAGAGTCGCACAACCACCCACCTGGCAGTGGCCATTGCGTTCCACACGTCGTTCAGGTTGCCTGTGCTGCTGCCCAGCACTGCACGGAGCAGTGACGAATCACTCCTGAGCACCAGCTGCGTGCTCAGGAGTGACGAATGCAATGGCCGCTCGAAGCCCTGCCCGCCCACCCCACCCAACAACAGAGTCGCACAACCACCCACCTGGCAGTGGCCATTGCGTTCCACACGTCGTTCAGGTTGCCTGTGCTGCTGCCCAGCACTGCACGGAGCAGTGACGAATCACTCCTGAGCACCAGCTGCGTGCTCAGGAGTGACGAATGCAATGGCCGCTCGAAGCCCTGCCCGCCCACCCCACCCAACAACAGAGTCGCACAACCACCCACCTGGCAGTGGCCATTGCGTTCCACACGTCGTTCAGGTTGCCTGTGCTGCTGCCCAGCACTGCACGGAGCAGTGACGAATCACTCCTGAGCACCAGCTGCGTGCTCAGGAGTGACGAATGCAATGGCCGCTCGAAGCCCTGCCCGCCCACCCCACCCAACAACAGAGTCGCACAACCACCCACCTGGCAGTGGCCATTGCGTTCCACACGTCGTTCAGGTTGCCTGTGCTGCTGCCCAGCACTGCACGGAGCAGTGACGAATCACTCCTGAGCACCAGCTGCGTGCTCAGGAGTGACGAATGCAATGGCCGCTCGAAGCCCTGCCCGCCCACCCCACCCAACAACAGAGTCGCACAACCACCCACCTGGCAGTGGCCATTGCGTTCCACATGTCGTTCAGGTTGCCTGTGCTGCTGCCCAGCACTGCACGGAGCAGTGACGAATCACTCCTGAGCACCAGCTGCGTGCTCAGGAGTGACGAATGCAATGGCCGCTCGAAGCCCTGCCCGCCCACCCCACCCAACAACAGAGTCGCACAACCACCCACCTGGCAGTGGCCATTGCGTTCCACACGTCGTTCAGGTTGCCTGTGCTGCTGCCCAGCACTGCACGGAGCAGTGACGAATCACTCCTGAGCACCAGCTGCGTGCTCAGGAGTGACGAATGCAATGGCCGCTCGAAGCCCTGCCCGCCCACCCCACCCAACAACAGAGTCGCACAACCACCCACCTGGCAGTGGCCATTGCGTTCCACACGTCGTTCAGGTTGCCTGTGCTGCTGCCCAGCACTGCACGGAGCAGTGACGAATCACTCCTGAGCACCAGCTGCGTGCTCAGGAGTGACGAATGCAATGGCCGCTCGAAGCCCTGCCCGCCCACCCCACCCAACAACAGAGTCGCACAACCACCCACCTGGCAGTGGCCATTGCGTTCCACACGTCGTTCAGGTTGCCTGTGCTGCTGCCCAGCACTGCACGGAGCAGTGACGAATCACTCCTGAGCACCAGCTGCGTGCTCAGGAGTGACGAATGCAATGGCCGCTCGAAGCCCTGCCCGCCCACCCCACCCAACAACAGAGTCGCACAACCACCCACCTGGCAGTGGCCATTGCGTTCCACACGTCGTTCAGGTTGCCTGTGCTGCTGCCCAGCACTGCACGGAGCAGTGACGAATCACTCCTGAGCACCAGCTGCGTGCTCAGGAGTGACGAATGCAATGGCCGCTCGAAGCCCTGCCCGCCCACCCCACCCAACAACAGAGTCGCACAACCACCCACCTGGCAGTGGCCATTGCGTTCCACATGTCGTTCAGGTTGCCTGTGCTGCTGCCCAGCACTGCACGGAGCAGTGACGAATCACTCCTGAGCACCAGCTGCGTGCTCAGGAGTGACGAATGCAATGGCCGCTCGAAGCCCTGCCCGCCCACCCCACCCAACAACAGAGTCGCACAACCACCCACCTGGCAGTGGCCATTGCGTTCCACACGTCGTTCAGGTTGCCTGTGCTGCTGCCCAGCACTGCACGGAGCAGTGACGAATCACTCCTGAGCACCAGCTGCGTGCTCAGGAGTGACGAATGCAATGGCCGCTCGAAGCCCTGCCCGCCCACCCCACCCAACAACAGAGTCGCACAACCACCCACCTGGCAGTGGCCATTGCGTTCCACACGTCGTTCAGGTTGCCTGTGCTGCTGCCCAGCACTGCACGGAGCAGTGACGAATCACTCCTGAGCACCAGCTGCGTGCTCAGGAGTGACGAATGCAATGGCCGCTCGAAGCCCTGCCCGCCCACCCCACCCAACAACAGAGTCGCACAACCACCCACCTGGCAGTGGCCATTGCGTTTCACACGTCGTTCAGGTTGCCTGTGCTGCTGCCCAGCACTGCACGGAGCAGTGACGAATCACTCCTGAGCACCAGCTGCGTGCTCAGGAGTGACGAATGCAATGGCCGCTCGAAGCCCTGCCCGCCCACCCCACCCAACAACAGAGTCGCACAACCACCCACCTGGCAGTGGCCATTGCGTTCCACACGTCGTTCAGGTTGCCTGTGCTGCTGCCCAGCACTGCACGGAGCAGTGACGAATCACTCCTGAGCACCAGCTGCGTGCTCAGGAGTGACGAATGCAATGGCCGCTCGAAGCCCTGCCCGCCCACCCCACCCAACAACAGAGTCGCACAACCACCCACCTGGCAGTGGCCATTGCGTTCCACACGTCGTTTTTCCTCTGCTGCAGCCCAGCCCAGCAGTGCATGCCTCCCTCCGTGCTACCCAGCAACAGCACAGCAGCAGCCGGACCCACCTGGCAGTGGCCATTGCATTCCACACGTCATTCAAGTTCCCTCTGCTGCCCAGCCCAGCACTGCACGGCATGCCTCCCTGCCTGCCTGCCTACCCAACAATAGCACACCACCCACTCACCTGGCAGCAGCACCACCCACTCACCTGGCAGCAGCACCACCCACTCACCTGGCAGCAGCACCACCCACTCACCTGGCAGCAGCACCACCCACTCACCTGGCAGCAGCACCACCCACTCACCTGGCAGCAGCACCACCCACTCACCTGGCAGCAGCACCACCCACTCACCTGGCAGCAGCACCACCCACTCACCTGGCAGCAGCACCACCCACTCACCTGGCAGCAGCACCACCCACTCACCTGGCAGCAGCACCACCCACTCACCTGGCAGCAGCACCACCCACTCACCTGGCAGCAGCACCACCCACTCACCTGGCAGCAGCACCACCCACTCACCTGGCAGTGGCCATGGCGTTCCAGACGTCATTCAAGTTCCCTCTTCTGCTGCCCAGCACCTCGTCATCTCGTATGATCTCGACCGCCTGGTGACAAGCAACGCAGGGCAGAAGGAGCGGGTGTATCTGTTCATGCAAAGACAAGACCCCTTTGCCAGTGTACCCCTCTGCTGCTGCCCAGCACCTCGTCATCTCGAATGATCTCCATGGCCTGGAGGGGAGGCAAGCAGGCAGGCAGGTAGGTAGGCGGGGAGGGAGATGGGCAGGCAGGGAAGCAGGCAGGGAAGCAGGCAGGGAAGCAGGCAGGGAAGCAGGCAGGGAAGCAGGCAGGGAAGCAGGCAGGGAAGCAGGCAGGGAAGCAGGCAGGGAAGCAGGCAGGGAAGCACGCAGGGAAGCAGGGGGGTAATCAGTGACAGTGGCTCCCTCTGCTGCTGCCCAGCACCTTGTCGTCCCGAATGACCTCCACGGCCTGGTAAGACGGGAAAAGGAGAGGGAGAGGAGAGGGGAGGGAGACATGGAGGAAGGAGGAGGGTCCTTAGCGGCAGTGGCTCCCTCCGCTGCTGCCCAGCACCTCGTCGTCCCGAATGATCTCCACCGCCTGGTGGGGGTCAGGTCAGCACAGGGCAGAAGGAGCGGGTGTATCTGTCTGAGGGAGAGTATGAGAGAGCGATGGGGCGAGGGCAGGCAAGTTGGTCCCCTCTGCTGCTGCCCAGCACCTCATCATCTCGAATGACCTCCACTGCCTGGTAAGACGGGAGAAGGAGAGGGAGAGGAGAGGGGAGAAAGGGCAGGGAGGAAGGAGGAGGATCTCTTGTGGCAGTGGCTCCCTCTGCTGCTGCACCTCGTCATCCCGAATGATCTCCACGGCCTGGTGGGGAGGAGAAAGGAGGAGAGGGGGGGAAGGAAGGGAGGGAGGGAATGAGGGTGCGAGGGCAGGCAAGCTGGCTCCGTCTGCTGCTGCCCAGCACTGCATCCTCTCGAATCATCTTCACCGCCTTGTAAGCATCTTGCAGGCAGGCAGGCAGGCAGGCAGGCAGGCAGGCAGGCAGGCAGGCAGGCAGGGAGGGAGGGAGGGAGAAGGGAATTCCCAAGCTAACTCTCTCAGGGGTATTCTCAGGTAGTGGTGCGCCTGGTGCGGTGTGGTACCATTGGTCATCCCTCACTCACCCATACCACTCATAGCACTCTCAAACCAGCTCTCACCCTTTCGAGCACATGAGCAGCCTCGGGGTAGCGAGCGAGCTCTGTGAGGGCCGTTCCCAGGTAGAAGTGTGCCTGTGTAATGCGGTTTCGTGTGGTGTGGTGTCGTGAAATGTGGTGTGGTGTGGTGCGGTGCGGCATGGTTTGCAGGGAAGAAATGGCGGAAGGAGAGTGGGAGAGGAAGAGAGAGGGGGGGAGGGAGGGAGACGGGCAAGAAAGAAGCGATTGATAAATAAGCCAGACTTTGAAAAGCAGCGCGACTGGCTTTTGAATCCATTCACTAAGAATACCTTTTTTTTTAATCGAAGACAAGCTCTGTGAGAGTCTTATCAGAAAGAAGCGTGCGGGGAAGAGAGGCACAAAAGCGTGCGCGGAAGAGAGGCACAAAAGCGTGCGCGGAAGAGAGGCACAAAAGCGTTCACATACCTACCAATACCATCCATACGTGTCCGCATGCACAGCATGCGACTTCTGAGTCGACTCAAAAGTTACCAATGCCATCCATACGTGTCCGCATGCACAGCATGGTTCCACAAGTAGAGAAACAGTCATGCATGCTCGACCTGCCATGCCAACTGGCGCAACGCCCACCTTGACAGACTTGTTGTCGTGCTCGATTGCTCTCACACAGGCATGCTCCCTTCCACCTGTCCACCTGTGAAAGTAAGGCATCCGCAGCAGCCCACCTGTCTCCCCTCGCATACACCCACCTTGACAGACTTGTTGTCATGCTCGATTGCTCTCACACAGTCATGCTCCCTTCCACCTGTCCACCTGTGAAAGTAAGGCATCCGCAGCAGCCCACCTGTCTCCCCTCGCATACACCCACCTTGACAGACTTGTTGTCGTGCTCGATTGCTCTCACACAGTCATGCTCCCTTCCACCTGTCCACCTGTGAAAGTAAGGCATCCGCAGCAGCCCACCTGTCTCCCCTCGCATACACCCACCTTGACAGACTTGTTGTCGTGCTCGATTGCTCTCACACAGTCATGCTCCCTTCCACCTGTCCACCTGTGAAAGTAAGGCATCCGCAGCAGCCCACCCGTCTCCCCTCGCATACACCCACCTTGACAGACTTGTTGTCGTGCTCGATTGCTCTCACACAGTCATGCTCCACCAGTAGCCCACATCTACCCTGCAGTCTACCCCACAGTCATACCCTGCGCACTCACCTTGACAGACTTGTTGTCGTGTTCGATCGCATGCTCCGCCTGCCCACCTGTGGTGGAAGTAAGTAAGCCCTCAGCCCAGAACACTCACCTTGACAGACTTCTTGTCGTGTTCGATCGCCCGCACACAGTCATGCTCCACCAGTAGCCAGTCGCTGGGGGAGAGGAGGGCAGGGGTTGGTGTGAGAGGAGAGGGAAGAGGGGGGGAGGGGAATAGGAATGCTGGTTTTCAGCTAGCCAGTCCGTTTATCGCCCTCACACAATCATGCTCCACCTGCAGCCAGTCGCTGGGGAACGGGAAAGCAGGGTTGGCAGGGAGGGGGAAGAGTAGCAGGGAGGGGGGAAGTGCGGGCAGGGCAGTAAGGAAGAGAATCAATCACTGCTCTCACATAGTCATGCTCCACCGCTGGAGGAGGGGGCAAGGGCTGGTTGGGACGGGGGTGTTGGGAGGGGGAGGAGGGGGAAGGGAGGGGAAGAGGAGGTGGAGGAGGAGAATCATTCACGCTCCCACACAGCCATGCTCGACCTGACGGCAGTCGCAAAGAGAGCAATGGGGGGGAGGTTGGTGGGGTTACTTTTGAGTAGACTCAAAAGTCACCTAGCAGACTCAAAAGTCACCTAGTCGACTCAAAAGTCACCTAGCCGACTCAAAAGTCACCTAGTCGACTCAAAAGTCACCTAGTCGACTCAAAAGTCACCTAGTCGACTCAAAAGTCACCTAGTCGACTCAAAAGCCACCTAGTCGACTCAAAAGCCACCTAGTCGACTCAAAAAGTCACCTAGTCGACTCAAAAGTCACATAGCCGACTCAAAAGTCACCTAGCCGACTCAAAAGTCACCTAGCCGACTCAAAAGTCACCTAGTCGACTCAAAAGTCACCTAGTCGACTCAAAAGTCACCTAGTCGACTCAAAAGTCACCTAGTCGACTCAAAAGTCACCTAGTCGACTCAAAAGTCACATCATTCACGCTCCCACACAGCCATGCTCGACCTGATGGCAGTCGCGAAGAGAGCAATGGGGGGGAGGTTGGTGGGGTTGCCTTTTGAGTCGACTCAAAAGTCACCAGTCGACTCAAAAGTCACCTAGTCGACTCTAAAGTCACCTAGTCGACTCTAAAGTCACATCATTCACGCTCCCACACAGCCATGCTCGACCTGATGTCAGTCGCAAAGAGAGCAATGGGGGGGAGGTTGGTGGGGTTGGTGAGGACGGGGGGGAGAGGGAGGGGAGGGAATGGTGCAATCCTGCTGAGCTGAGGAATTGAACTATTTGGTTGCTTTCACACTATCCTGCTCCCACCCGGCCCCCACATCCCACTTTTGCGTCGACTCAAAAGTCACTTTTGAGTCGACTCAAGAGGAATTAAACTATTTGGTTGCTCTCACACTATCCTGCTCCCACCCGGCCCCCACCTCCCACTCTCACCGTCGCTTACACTCTTCCCCACCCCGCCCCCACCTCCCACTCTCATCCCCGTTTCCTTCTTGGCACCCTTGCTCCAATGGCACAGGGCATGGTTAATAGGTCCGAGCAGAGAGCAACGAGGTTTTGCAAGTCGATCCGAGCAGAGAGCAACGGGGTTTGCAAGTCGATCCGAGCAGAGAGCAACGGGGTTTGCAAGTCGATCCGAGCAGAGAGCAACGGGGTAGCAAATGAGATTGCTCCAAAACCGAGTGCAATAAGTCCATCTGTGTCCCTTGTTCCCCCACCCTCGCAACAAGGGACACGGATGGACCCAAGCAAGCAGCCCTCATTCTTCTCACCCTCGCTTCCGGTGGCACAGAGCGCGGCTGGTCCAGAACGTGGCAAAGAGTTATGGGACGTCTCGACGTCTCAACAGTCAGCCCTCCTTCTCACCCTTTCCCCCACCAAGTCAGCCCTCCTTCTCACCCTTTCCCCCACCAAGTCAGCCCTCCTTCTCACCCTTTCCCCCACCAAGTCAGCCCTCCTTCTCACCCTTTCCCCCACCAAGTCAGCCCTCCTTCTCACCCTTTCCCCCACCAAGCCAACCCTCCTTCTCACCCTTTCCCCCACCAAGTCAGCCCTCCTTCTCACCCTTTCCCCCACCAAGTCAGCCCTCCTTCTCACCCTTTCCCCCACCAAGTCAGCCCTCCTTCTCACCCTTTCCCCCACCCAGCCAGCCCTCCTTCTCACCCTTTCCCCCACCCAGCCAGCCCTCCTTCTCACCCTTTCCCCCACCCAGCCAGCCCTCCTTCTCACCCTTTCCCCCACCCAGCCAGCCCTCCTTCTCACCCTTTCCCCCCTCGATCTCAGCCCGTTCCCCACATTTCCCACCTTCCCCACTCACCCTCGCTTCCGGTGGCACAGAGCGCGGTTGGTCCAGAAGGTGGCGATGGATGGACACAGGCGAATGGCCTGGTGGGGGAAGGGGGAGAGAAGGGAAGGGAAGAGCCTGGGGCATTCAAGTCCTTTTTCCACCTCCCCCCCTCACACCCTTGATTCCGGTGGCAGAGAGCGCGGTTGGTCCAGAACGTGGCAGCGGATGGACACAGGCGAATGGCCTGGTGGGGGGGACAAGGGGGAGGAAAGATAAGTGAAGGGACGGGGAAGGGAAAGGAGAATTCAGGTTATGCTTGATAACCATTCTCCCCAATTCTCAAACACGCCCAGACAGGCGCTACACCTCTGTCAGCGTAGCACGTTATGACTTGTACCGGCAGCGAAATTCGAAAATCCGCTCCCAACGCTGCTATGAGCGGGCGGGACTGCTGTACCTCAGTATAGCACGAGATAGCGGCTGCGATGTTCCCCGCGCTGTACTGCTCGTTGCCCTGCTCTTTCAACCGCTCTGCACGCCTCTGCACACTCGAAACTCCGCTCCCAGTGCTGCTATGAGCGCTCGCGCTCGTTGCGGACTCCCCTGCTGCTGATTGCGCCGGTGGCGCTGCGCCTGCGCCTGCGCCTGCTGCTTGCGCTGCCCCCCTGCCTCCCCCTCTGCCTAACCCGCTTCCTCCCCCGCCGTCCCTTGTGGTTTCCCTTCTCTCTCCCCCTCTTTCTCTCCCTCCTCTACCTGTTCCCCCTCGTTGCTCCCCTTCCCGATCACCCCTCCCCCGCTGCTCTCCCCCAGAGCCGCCGCCTCTTCTGCCGCCCTCGCCTCGTCTGGAACCTTCCGCGCGACCCCAACTAAAGAAAAACGATCGCTCCATGCTAGCCCGATGCTGCTCGATGCTCGACGGATTCTAGCTCGAGACTACCCCGATGCTACCCCGATGCTAGCTCGATGCCAGCCCCGTTGCTAGCCCGAAACGAAGCGCTGAAACGTTCTTACGAAGATCCGGTTACCACGCTGACTGAACGACGGATTCCCGTGCTGAACAACAGGCTGACAGGCTGCGACGCTGGACGACAGGCTGCGACGCTAAGCGACAGGCTGCAACACTGAATCGATTACACTGGCTCACTGTACTTCAACCCCAAACAAAGGATGTTGACTCAAACGCAGGCCTCACTTCCAGGAAGCTTCAAGTTGCACGTCTCGTTACAGACAAACGTCAGCAGAATTCAAGAAAAACTCAAACTACGGCACACGCACTGTTCCCCCCACCCGCCTACCACCTGATGCTTGGAATCCGCTTGTAAAATTTAATGCTTGAGAACCTTCCCCACCCACTTACGACCCAAATCAGGGCATTATTGCCTTTCCGGACACCATTCCGGCCCTAGCCACGACATTCCCTTTCCGGTATTAAGCCGCCTTTTAGTAGACCCTTACGTTCCTCGGGACCTTTCTCTTCTCAATTTCCGAAAGTGTCTCATATTTCCTAATCAGTACCTGCACGAGCGGAACAGGGTTGAAGTTTCAAATTGAACCAGGAGGCCCCCTGCCAAGCAAGCTGCGGTCACAAGAACGAGTTATTCAGAGCATCGTTAGCTGTGGCGGTCGACCCAACCGGCCAATTTTGAATTAGGAGAACACTTCGGTATTCAACGGTGACAAAATATCCCACCTCGGTATTGTGCGGTGAATTTGCTCAGCTGCGACCATTGCTCGGTCGCCCCAACCAGCCACCAAAGACAGGGGTGGGTCATACATGCGTACAAAGCTCGTTAAACACGATTTAGTACGTTACGGAACGGCCAAGAACGTTTGTTATCTTCCACCGCTTTTTACAACGCACCGGACTGAATCCCACTATTGAAACAACAATGACCTACCCACCGAGACTACCTTGAGTTATACATTCCAACCATAAGTGCGTAGCGTACTCCGCGCATCGCTTGCTAGCGGGCTCCAGCATCTCTTCCTCATTTTCTTTCCCTGCCGCCATTCCGCCCGTCGCTCGCACGCGTTCGCGCATGGCAGCTCTCATCTTGTGATCCACCCTCGTTGGACTTTTGAGGCGCCTCAAAAGCCATTCCGCCCGTTCCTCGCACGCGTCGTGCCTGGCAGCTCTCTATCTTTGATCCACTCCCGTTGGACCATCATGGTTGTTAGAGGCGAGGACTCGGCGACGACGGACCAGTTAGTAGATCGTGTTCGAGATACTAATACAGATCTCGCAGCGGCTACCATCGAGGATAAGCTAATTCGCTTATCTCCGTTGGATGCAGTGATGGGTCTGTTCGGGTTCACCATAGTTTATATCTTTCCGCCTCCCGAACCTCCAAAATCCTGCGATTTGCCGCCTTCCGAGCCTCCTAGAGTCATCAGCCGAATATCTGCCCAACAAGTACCTCTTGCCAAACCAGATACACTCTCCGAACCAATTTCTGCCGAACCTAGAATGTCTTCCGAGGCACGTGATACTCTCGTCGAGATAACCGAGGAGCTGGTGAATCAACCGTACGATTTGGACCGGCTTCGATCGTCATTCGTATATCTAATCGAACAAGATTACCCGATTCTGCTGGGGAGATTGCACGCTGATCCTGTAACGGGCGTAACGAGCGTGCGACAAACGAGGGAATGCCTCGCTGCTGGCGCGAAAGCAATCAGATTCACTCGAGCTCCAAAATCATTTCCATCAGAGTCCGAACCAGGAAATCCGTTCGTCCCTCTCACAACCACCGAGGCCATGGCTTCCCTCCCAATGTCTCTAATGCCGGAGCGCGATCCGACTGAGTTAATCTCCATCAAGGCTACTATTCTAGCGGATGGCGGGATGGCGATCGGAGTGAATATCAGTCACTGCCTAGTGGACGGCGAGGGAATGTTTACATTCGTGAAGATGTGGGGTATGCGGTACAGAGGGGTGAGGAGTGGTACGGAGCAGCAGCGGCATGTGATTTGTCATAATAGGTCGCTGCTGTTTGGGAAGGGAGTTGGGTCTCAGCTGCCTCATCCTGAGTTCAGGGTTTTGGAATCTTTCCCAAAACCTGCACAAGCAGCGACAGCAGCAGAAGCAGTAACATTAAAACCAGCAGCGACAGAAACAGCGGCATCAGAAGAAGAAGCATCAGCAGCAGCATCAGAAGCAGTACAATTAGCAACAACAACAGTTTCAAAAACAGCAACAGCAGCAGCAGCAGGAGAAGCAGAGGCACCAGCAGCAGCAGCAGTGCCAGCTGTAGCAGCAGCGCCTGTGTTTCCTGCAACCTCGCATTCCATCTTCCACCTCTCCCCCAACCAGCTCAAAACACTCATATCCGTTGCATCTGGGCCGTTAAACGGCTCCATCGCATCAGGGCCGTCGGATCCCACATCAGAACTCCATTTGACGGATTACGACCTGCAAGGACCCACCTACGTCAGCACTATTGATTCCGTGTCAGCACTCATGCTCCTCCTAATCTCGCAAGCCAGAGGCCATAGTAAAGACGTCCGTTTCACCACTGGCGTCAACGGCCGGAGGAGATTAATCCCTCCTCTGCCCGAAGGCTATTGCGGAAATGTGATTTTCAACGCCTTGTCTTGCTATTCCGCTTCTGAACTTAGTGAGACAACAGCTGCTACACTGAGCCTCGTCGCGCAGAGAATCCGGCGATCCATTATAAGCTGCTCCGATACCTACATGCGGGACGCCATAGAATTCCTCACAGAGCAACAAGACATCTCCTATGTGCGAGTCGGGACGGATTTTTTCTTCGGGGATGACATCATGCTGACGTCATGGGTGAATCACGGCATGTATGATGCGGACTTTGGCGCCCGTCCATGGTATGTGGGGGTACCGAAGCTCCCATGTTGTGATGGCATGGTGGTGGTCATGGAAGGGATTGGGGGAGCGGAGGGACTAGACGTGCTGCTGCTGCTGGAAGCTGCAGCAACGGAGCGGTTCAAGAAGTTATGGAATGAAATTCAGTTCTGGCAGTGATGTAGGGCCTGGTATGAGCCTACACCGTGGTTCAAGGGATTGGGGGAGCAGAGGGGTTGGATGTACTGCTGCTGCTGGAATCTGGAGCTTCAGAGCGGTTCAGCGGTTATGGAACGAGGTTCCGTTCTGGCAGTGATGTAGCAGTTTGGTGAATATATAGGCTTATACAGACTTGCTGCTGCTTATGAATGTTAAGATACCTAGGCAAAAGGTAATTGAATTAGGTCAAGGTGGGTACAAGACTAGGGTGTCGAGGAACTTTGTGTACCCCCTAGTGCTAACCCCCATACAGCCTAGCTAACCTAAACAGGTATATATATATAATTTGACACACCCCCATAGGCGAAATGGGGGATAGCCAGGGCAAGCAACGGTCACAAGACCAGTCAAGAGAAGAAACAAAACACAGCTCAGGGTGGATCACAACGTCACCACGCAGTCTGAGCACAAGCAAAGGCCACAAGGCCAGTTCACATGCAGAGATATATATGTAACAACAACAGCACAGTGATCTCTACCTACTAGAGCAAGCATGCAGGTATATATATAGATCACGGTACAAACAAAGCCTACAGCAAGTGAGGAAAAGTGGGCACAAGCCCCAGCATAGTGCAAAAGCGCTAATGATCACCAGGCTAAAGTGCCTTGGTGAATATATCAGCGGTGTTGGCCTGAGTGGCCACGTAACGCAAACGAAGCTGACCGCGCTGCTGCAGCTCTCGAGCCAGGAAGTAACGGAGAGCGATGTGCTTCGTTCTGTGCTCCAGTCTGTGCTCCTCACACAAGGCAATGGCAGCCTTGTTGTCGACGTACAGCACTGGAGGAGAACTAGGCCGCTCTCCCAAGTCAGTCAGCAGGTAGGTCAGCCAGAGTAGCTCCTGTGCAGCCATGGCTGTGGCGTAGATCTCAGCCTCACAACTGGAGCTGAGAACTGAAGACGAGCGAGTAGAACGCCAAGAAACTGAACCAGAGCCAAGGCTGAAGGTGTAACCCTGTGACGACCGCTGAGTAGCCTGGTCGTCAACCCAAGAAGCGTCTGAGTGCCCAGTGAGAACAACTGAGCGTCTCCCTCCAAGCACGAGCCCCATGCCTGACGTACTGCACAAGTAACGCAGTACCCTCTTAGCAGCATCCATGTGCACCTTTCGGTGCCGACCAGGAGCCACGTAGCGAGCCAGAAGGCCAAGAGGGTACGCAAGGTCAGGACGAGTGCAAGTCATCAGGTACATGAGGCAACCAACTAGCTCTGGGTAAGGACCACTCGGCTCTACGGACTCGTCCGAAGGTGGAGCTGAGAGCGAGTGACCTGTAGCCAGAGGAGTGGCCTGTGCCGAGGACCAGGTGAAGCCGAAGCGCTGAAGGACTTGCTGCACCATGTGTGACTGAGTCAGTGTGATGGTGCGACGTGCTCTGTCCCGGGTATTCCGCAAGCCAAGATAGCTTGTCAGCTCACCCAGGTCTGTGCACGTGTGTCTCTTCTGCAGCTCCGACTTCACGTGGGCTAGAGCCTCAGTGTCAGCAGTGGCAAAGACCAAGCCGTCGACGTACACGAGGATGTAGAACGGCGGCAGCGAAGTGTCGGTGCGCAGAAACAGCGACGGGTCAGCAGTCGACGGGGCAAACCCAAGAGCCGCAAGAGTCGTCCTCAGTGTGTCGTGCCACTCACGTGGCGCCTGGCGGAGACCGTAGACTGGCCGTCGGAGGCTCCACTGGGTACCAGGAGGGAACGACCCAGTGAAGCCAGGTGGACGGCGCAGCCAGATCTCCTCGTGCAGGGTGCCCTGCAAGAAAGCTGTGCTGAAGTCAAGAGAGTGAAGCTCGTAGTCACGCTGAGCGGCAACGTGTAGCAGCACCCGAAGAGTAGTCATCTTCGGGGTGGGGGAGAAGGTCTGGAAGAAGTCAACTCCCTCTCGCTGACTGAAGCCTCGAGCAACGTAACGAGCCTTGAAGACCGGTGGAGAACCTGGCGGCCGCTTCACCCTGAAAATCCACATGCCACTGACGATGTTCGCCCCAGGAGGGGGAACCTCGTCAACGTACGTGCCTGTGGACTTCCAGGATGCCATCTCTGCGTCCATGGCTGTCTGCCACTGAGAGGAGTAGGGACCCTCGATCGCCTCAGCGTACGATCGTGGAGTCGGGATGTCTGGTGCATCCGGGTCTCCCTCAGGGGCAAGCAGCATGGACATGAGATGAGGCGCAGCGGCTGCAAGACACTCAAGGTCCTCCTGCCTGTCCTCAAGGACGTCCGTGCCAAGAGCACACTCACCCCCGACGGACGGAGGACAGACAGACTCAGACTCAGCAACAAGACGAGCGGCGTAGTCTAGACGACAGTGAGCAGCAAAGTCGACAAGCTCAGCGACCAAGGCAGACGCACCAGCAGACTCAAACGGCGGGTCGGCGACAACAGTGGCTAGCAGACGCGTGACAGTAGGGTGCTCAGCACGAAACCGGTCAGACTCAGGGTCAGCAACGACAGGTAGAGAGGACGCTGGCGGAGATGGCAGGGGAACTCGTGGCGGCGGAGAGGAAGGACGACGGACGACAAGGGAAGGGCCGGGGACAGCCGGCTGACGCTGACGAGGAACCCGACGACCGGAACGACCGGAAAGGACAGGTGAGACAGAACGCGACGCAGGCTCACGACGCTCAGCAAGGCCCCCGGTCTGCTCAGCGTAAGGAGAAGGAGCAGGCAGAGGTGAGCCAGGCTGTAACGGAAGACCAGTAGACGACGGGAGGCTAAGAACCTGGCGAAGCACGGAGCCAGGCGGGGGCAGAGACGACGGAGACGGCGGAGCAAAGAACAGGCGCGGCTGTGCAGTGCCTCCAGCACCAGCAGCTCCAGCACCCTCAGCAACGCCAGCACCTCCAGCAGCTCCAGCACCACCAGCACCCTCAGCAGCTCCAGCACCCCCAGCAGCTCCAGCTCCTCCAGCAGCTCCAGTACCCTCAGCAGCCCCAGCACCTCCAGCAGCTCCAGAACCCTCAGCACCAGCCCAACCTGGTGCAGCACCCCCAGAACCGGCACCTCCAGTCCCAGGGTCTCTAACCGCTGTGCCACCAGCAGCAGCACCCTCAGACACACCACCGTCAGCCCCAGCAGCTCCACCACTCCCAGTACGAGCACCTCCGGGACCAGCGACACTAACACCTCCAGCAGGCAAAGGACCAGCACCACTCTCAGCTCCAGTGACGCCAGCAGTAGAACCCCCAGTAGTAGAACCCTGAGGTGCAGAAGCGCGACGCTGACGGCGACCGTACCAGTCGTGCAGCTGCTGGGAGGTGAGAGGCACACGCGGACGAAGACGGCTACTCCAAGGAGACCGCGAAACAGCAGTCTCAGAACCCTCAGGCGACTCACCCCCAGACTCAGCACCCCAAGGCTCCGCACACGCAGGCTCAGCACCCCCAGACTCAGCACCCCCATACGCAGGACCTCCAGGCTCCTCACGCGCAGGCTCAGCACCCCCAGGCTCCGTACCCTCAGGCCCCTCACGCCCAGCTCCCCCAGACTCAGCACGCCCACGCTGCAAACCCCCAAGCTCCACACCCCCAGGGACAGCACCACCACCAGCAGGACCGGAGTCACCAGTGACCTCAACAGGCGCAGGGACGGGAGGGTCTACCTGAGAAACACCTGAAGGAGCAGGACCTGGCGCGGGGAGGGGGTCTACCTGGGGAGGACCTGGGGCAAGAAAGAGCGGCGGGAGAGGGCGAGGAGCATTGCGGTAGGGGAAGAGGCGGTAAAAGGGGACTGACTCGTCAAAGGTGACGTCCTGGGACGCAAAGACACGGCGCGAGGCGGGGTCGTAGAACTGCCAGCCAGGCGCGTCAGGGACGAAGCCAAGGAAGACGCAAGGAATGGCACGAGGGGAGAGCTTGTCCGCGGTGGTATCGCGGACAAAGGCACGAGCACCCCAGACCCGGAAACGCGACGCGTCGCCAACCTTCCCCGTCCACAGCAGTGTGGGCGAGGTCTCCGGCAAGGAGACACGGGGCCAAAGGTTGAGCTGATGCGCGACGTACCGGACCGCAAACGGCCACAGAAAATGGGGGGCAGCCGCATGGATCATGGAGGTACGAGCGACCTCCATGACTAAGCCAATGCGGCGCTCAGCAACCCCATTCTGCTGCGGAGAGGCCGGAAGCGTGAAAGTCTGGCGGATGCTGTGCTCCGCACAGAAGGCGGCCAAGAGGTCTGAGGAGAACTCACCACCTCTGTCAGAGTGCAGACGCAGGACAGGAAAGTCCGACTGGAACCGCTCGCGGAGCTGGAGACGAGTAGCGCGGATCCAGGGGATCAAAACACCAGGGACATCCCCCTTGCGCTGCAAGGGGAAGACCGTGGTGTAGCGCGTGTAGTCGTCGACAACCAGCAGGAAGTACCGCTCGTGGCCCTGTCCACGGACGCGGGCTGGGCCCCACACGTCCAGGTGGAGAGTCTGCAGTGGAGCCTCTGTGGGAGGGAACGAGGAGGAGTGAGGAGCGGCGCGCTGCCGCCCCTCGACGCAAGGAATGCAGGGCGGCGCAGGCGAGGGAGGGAGGGCAGGCAGAGACCTGGGAAGACCAGAGACCAGAAAGCGAGAGTGCATGCTACGAAGGCGAGGCAGGGAGGGGTGGCCCAGGCGGTGGTGCCACAGGAGAGTGTCGTGAGACAGCCGGCGACACTCACACTGGGTAGCTACCTGAGCAGACGCGTGCAGCTGGGGAGACAAAGTGGTGGAACGCGACGCAGTGGTGAGGGTGTACAGACTGGACCCTGGCGCACGGGTGAACGTGGCCAGGTGGCGGCCGGTCTGGGAGCACGTACAGATCGCCACACGCTGTCGGCCAGGGGTGAAGGTGTCAACACCCGCATCCTGGAGGACAGCGTTGCTCACTAAGTTCGTAGAGAACGAGGGGAGGTGGAGACCAGACAGCTCACCAGACGGGACCGCCGGACACGGAAGCACAGTGGAAGACCGTGCAAGCACTGGGCCCCCAGAGGGGTCAGCCAGTGAGACAGGAACAGGTGCAGGAAGGGGGGTGACTGTGGTACTGTCGCGAAAGAAACAGCGGGAAGCACCAGAGTCAAGTGTAAAAGTGTGCAAGGCCTGTGCAGGCGCAGTACCAAGGGGAGCAGACTCACAAGCACCTAGTGCTGCAGGGGCTATACCAGGGGCTATACCAGGATCCGGCGGCACACACAAGTAGCAGTCACCCTCAACACTAACAGACAATGCATACATAGCAGCTAGAATAGCCTCATAGTCAAGATCAAAGATTGGTACATCACGCCTAAGCAAGTCTGCCCAGTTGGGGAACTCAGTAGCATCAGGAAACTTGGCGCGCCAGGCGTCGCTAAGTCGAGCGAAGCAGCGCTGCTCAGTGTGAAACCCTGTGCACTGGCGGTTAGCGCGGGGACCTGTGCGGATGATATAGGGGCAGCGACCAGGACCCCCAGAAGCCCCACGCCCGGCATACCAGTCAAGAAGCTGCTGGGAAGTGGGGGCCTGGCGCTGACGCTGCTGCTGCTGCTGCTGCTGCTGCTGCTGCGGCTGCTGCTGCTGGCCCTGACCACCACTGGCACCACCGCTCCCTCCTCCCCCACCGCCGCTGCCGCCCCCTCCACCGCCCCCAGTGCCTCCGCCGCCCCCACCACCACCTCCACCCCCTCCACCCCCGCGACCACCCCCACCACCTCCACCGCCCCCGCCGCCTGCACCACCGCCGCCTCCACCGCCGCCCCCACCGCCCCTGCCACCCCTGCCGCCCCTGCCGCTGCGACGCTTCCCACTAGGAGCGGAAGCAGCCCCGACCTCCTCAGCACCAAGGTAGTCGTGAGCAGCAGCTGCGGAGGCGTAGGAGGGGGTGAGAGGGGAGGGGGAGCACCCCTCAAAGAGGGGAGAGCGCGGAGTGCCACGAGCAGCACCTACAGCGAGGATGTTCTTCTCTGCTGCTAGGAGGTGCTTCTCGAAGTCGTCGACAGTGAGAGTGGGGGGGTCTAGCGCTAGGAAGTGGTCCCTGACCGAGCTAAGAGTGTCAGGGAGGCGGGTGACGGGGGGGGTTTGCGGCGCAAAACTCGGCTGAAAGGGCGGCACGAAAGCGAGTGTCAGTAGCGCGCAGGTGGGAAATGAGGTCCTCAGCAGTGGTGAACGAGGAAAGGTCGGGGAACAGGTAGGGTAGCATGAGTCGACCTATGGCTGCAGTGGCCGGGGAGGAGTAGCGCGCAACTACAGCGTCGTACAGTGTCTTAGCAGTTTTGTGCTGGCTGAAATGCGCGCGCTCAGTGATCGGCAGATGGTTCCTAATCGCTAGGCGTGCAGCAGCATCGCGAGTCTGCCACTGCGAGCGTTCGAGAGCAGGAGCATCAGCAGCAGGAGCAACGGCAGTGCCAGACACGTAATCGAACAGTGAAACACCCTCTTTGGCATCAGTCAGAAGGAACAGTTGCAGGTCATCTAGCCACACAGTGAACTCTATGGGGCGACCGTCAGGTTCGAACGCGAGAACATTAGGCGTCGTCATAACAGCAGTAGGCAAAGGCAGCAGAAAGCAGGCAGGCAGTAGACACGAGGCAGTAGGCAGTAGGCAGCAGGCTAAAACTTAGGCAGTAGGCAGTAGGCAGTACAGGCAACGTGCAGGGCAGTACTTGCTGCACCCGAGCTCCGAAGGTGGGGCTCTAGACTGTGAAAGGCCGTACAGTGTGAAGGCAGTGGGTTCGGCAGCAAGGAGCCTTACAGGCAAGCACACAGGTAGGGCGCGCGCGGCTGCTGGCTGCGTAACCCTAAGGGCCGCACGTGGCTCTCTGCTGCGCGTGGCTACGTGCTGCGCGCGGCTCTGGCTGCACGTGGCGACGGGCGGCGGGCTCTACGTCGCGCGTGGGCGGCGGGCTCTACGTCGCGCGTGGGCGGCGGGCTCTGCTTAGGCTGCGCGCGGGCGGCGTAAGGGGGGGCGCGCGGGCTCGACGTGGGCTACGCGGGCGACGCCGACCGGCGCGCGGCTCTACAGCAGGGTCGCGCGCTAAAAAATAAGCGACGCGCGCGCTAGAAACTGAGGCGCGCGCGAGAAAAATTAAGTGACGCGCGCTGCCGCCGAGGCGCGCGCGGTCAGGAGATAAGGCTAACAGGCAGGCAGGCCGTTGGTAACACGGTAACGGGTGGGCCCTTAATCTCTTAGGTCCTAAGAACCTGCTCTAGATGCCATGTTAAGATACCTAGGCAAAAGGTAATTGAATTAGGTCAAGGTGGGTACAAGACTAGGGTGTCGAGGAACTTTGTGTACCCCCTAGTGCTAACCCCCATACAGCCTAGCTAACCTAAACAGGTATATATACATAATTTGACAATGAAATCTGCAGCTTTAGAGCGGTTCAAGAGGCTATGGGATGAGGTTCCGTTCTGACAGTGAGGTGAGGATGTGGGGTGGGGTTGTTTGTTTTGCTCTCTCCACTACCATGTCCACCAAAATCAGCCTGTACTCTAATGTGACAACCGCCTGATACGGTACTAATTTATATTGTATAAACATAAGTTATTCCGTTACTACCTTCTTGTGCCATCGATGAACTACGAGATTGAAATGCAGCACTTGCATTCTGCTGTGATGAGGACGATGCTGTGATGCCGGTGATGCCTTGATGACTCAAGCCACCTATGGTAGGTGGGTAGGTGGATACCGTAATCCCCCGTATATACGACCCGCCGGAAAGAGGGTCCCATGTGACTCTTATGCGGAAGAGGGTCTTTTATTTCGAGTTAAAACTGATAGGACCCCCCCCAGTTTGACGTTGATATTTATAAGACCCCTTTTCTGTATACAGTCACTATAGATTCAGGAGCGCGTAATCTTTTACAGGGTAGAGGTTGAATTCTGACGCGGTCCACCACGTCAGAATCTCGATCTGAGCGCGACTCGCGCGAATACTGCGCGATCGGGAGATTTTGTTCGAATATAAGACCCTAAATTTCATATTGTTTCGTGATAAAAATATGTGTACGGGTCTTAGGGGTTCAAAATCCTTAGGAACTAGAAAAGTTGCCTCAAAACTGTGAGGCACACTCACAAACCCTAAACCCCGCTGACAAATGTATACTGCCTCTTTAAAAAACACATGCCGTTACAATGTTCACCCTGACGATTTTGCATGAATTTGAAGAAAGTCCCCCCGGGTCCTTTATACGGGGTACTACGGTACCACACGGATCTTATCGCGCCAAAAGTCACAGCCAGTAGACACAAAAACATACATGCATCCCGTTTCTATCTCAACAACCAGTTTGGGCGACAATTTACCTTCACTGGTATTCCCCAATACAACCCTGCTCTGAAATTGATGTTTTTCACCTTCAAGGCTGCTGTTCCTTGTATCCTCCCTCCCCTCCCCTCCCCTCCCCTCCCCTCCCCTCCCCTCCCCTCCCCTTCCCTCCCTTCCTCCCCTCCCCTGCACACTCCCACCTTGCACCCTGAAGCTAGAGGCATTACACGTAGGCGGGGCTTTAGGGTTTAGTGGAATCCTGTTGTCCACGTGTCCATTCAACCTCGTTCCACTTTTAAGGCGCCTCTCCTTCCCCAACCCTATGAGCTCGGCACCTGGCAGTTAGCAAGCTTCCATCGCGCCATATCCCCGCTCGGCTCCTTTCACCTACCTCAGCCACAGCTGTTCCCCACTCATCCCAGCTAGCTCCCCCCTTGCTTCCCCAACCCTACGAGCTGGGCGCCTTGCAGTTAGCGAGCTTCCATCGCGCCATATCCCCGCTCGGCTTCCTTCTGAAATCAGCTGCAATGCCGTTCCCATCGATATCCACCAGTCCAGGAGTCACATACTTGCCCACCGTCACCACCATCCCCGACCCGTCATTCAACTCATACACACTCTGAATCAGCCCCTTTCCGAAGGTTCTCGAGCCGACCAAAACCGCTCGGCAGTTGTCATGCAACGCACCGGCGACAATCTCGCTGGCACTGGCCGTTCGGCCGTTCACCAGGACCGTTAGAGGGGCACGGGTGAGCGGTTTCCCCGTGGCTTCGATGCTTCTTTTCTGGGGTAAATCACCCGGGCGGGCCTCGGTGTAGACCACGGTTTGCCCTCGCTCGAGGAAGAGTTTCGCGATTTCTACCCCCGATTGCACGAGCCCGCCCGGGTTGTCCTGTAGGTCGAGGACAAAAGATGTCGCCCCGGCTGCTTCTAGCCGTTGGATTGCGGTTACCACGTCACGTTTTGCCGCCGCATTAAATTCCTTGAGCCGAATGTAACCAACAGGGCCAGTTGGGGCAGAGGAGGAAAACACCGAAGAGAACATGGAAGAGGAGGAGGAAGCGGAGGGAGAGGGGGAGGAGGAGGAGGAAGCAGCAGAGG
The DNA here is from genome assembly GCA_947471745.1 of Closterium sp. Naga37s-1. Taxonomy (NCBI): domain Eukaryota; kingdom Viridiplantae; phylum Streptophyta; class Zygnematophyceae; order Desmidiales; family Closteriaceae; genus Closterium; species Closterium sp. Naga37s-1. Next base: position 110,993 of record CANJKZ010000949.1, on the reverse strand, counting down.
AGAAGTCCTGAAATAACCCCAGAGGAGAGATGGGGTCGTTTCGGTCGAGGCGGTAAAGCACGGGCGACTGCACTTCGCTAGTGCGTGACATAGTGAGGGACTCTATAGGGGAGCACGAGTCGTGGCGAATGGCAACGGTTACCGGGGTGCCCTTGGGGCCCTGAATGAGCGAAGATACGTCGAATGCGGACATGCCCTGCACGCTCGTGCCATCCACTGAAACGAGCTCATCCCCTTGCCGCACGCCTGGATGGTATGGATGGTATGGTGGGGTGGGGTGAGGGGAGGGAGGGGAATAACTGGGATGAGGGATGGATGGAATGGGAGGGGTGAAGATACGTCGAATGCGGACATGCCTTGCACACTCGTGCTGTCCACTGAAACGAGCTCGTCACCTTGCCGCACACCTGGATAAGCGGTGAGAAGGCAGAAGGGAGGGGGGGAAAGGCGGGGGAGGAGGGGGGAACGGGGATTGAGGGGTGGAGGGGATGGAAAGGGATAGGCCGATTTATGTCGAATGCTCACGTGCGGTTGAGAAGGGTGGTGAGGGTTGTGTTGGGATACGTGTGAGGAAGTTTGGGGAATTCCTTCAGGTGTGCGGACTGGTTTTAATGATGCTGTTTTCAGCCTCCTTAACGCGCTCGTGAAGGATGTGGGAAGTGGTTGTGAGACATTGAAAGGACAAAAACGTCTCTTTCAAAATCAGGAAGGCATGTGCTGGTAAGGGGTGCGGAGGAGTGATGGGGTGGCGGGTGGGCAGAGGTGTCGGGGAATGGTTGGGGAAGAGGGGGGATGGACACGGGGAAAGGTGAGGGAAGGGATGGGGAATGGGTCGTGGGAAGGTAGGGGGGAAAGCAGGGGACTCTAAGACATGAAAAGAAGGGTCTTACAGGTTAAATGGAGCTCACCTGCTAGCTGTGCTGGCGAGCCGAGCACGATCCCCACCACTTTCAGCTTCACACGCCCGTCCTCCACATCCTCGCCAATGTTCAGCCCGATTCCAGTAACGTCGTACTTAGCTAATGCCGCGAATTGCTTAGGCGAGACGAACCGGGAATACGGGTCGTTTAAGCTGGCAAGCATGCTGCTAATCATAGCGTAAGCCTCCCCCCTGCTTTTGGGGGGTTTCCGGAGAATAGCCTCTTTTTTCGCTGCCCAGGCCTCGGGCGTCCACCCCTTGTTCCGGGCATCGAAAAATGTTTCGTTGACCACTTCCCAGGCCTCCAGGACCACTGATTGGTCCGTGATTTCGGCTTCAGGAGCAAAACGTTCGCCTGAGAGATTGGTGGAGGAGGGGGGAGGGCAGAAGAGAGAGGAAGAGGAGGAAGAGGCAGTGCTGCTGGTACTGTTACTGCTGCTGCTGCTGCTGCTGTCAGTGCTGCTGCTGATGGCGCTACCAGTGCTGTCAGTGCTGATGGTGCTGCTGCTAGTGGTGGAGGTGGTAGTGGTGGTAGAAGGTTCGCTGAAGGTCGAAGTCGACTCCAACGGAGGGGCAGGCAACAATGCCACCTGCAAAATTCCCTCTCTATTTATATCAGGTATCTGAGCAGGGACGTTTGCGGCAAGGTTATCTGAGCTCGCAAGTGCGAGTATCCGGTGATCTTTCAGACGATAATCTGCTGTTGGAGTCGGATTGGCGTATATCGGGGACAGGTCACTGAAAGGGGAGGCTAAGGCGGGAAGAGAGGAGGTGAGAAGTGCGAGAAGCATGCAGGACACGGAGAGCGAGGGCCACAGGCGGAGAGAAGCCGTATCCGCGTTATTGAGTGCTTCGAGAGAAGCGCGTAAAGAGGCCCACAGGCGTGATGACAAAGATTCGACGCTGGATTGAAAGGCATCAGGATGCGATTGAAACGGTGTCTGAGGCTCCAACGGTAGATTCTTCCTGGCGGTTGAGCCCTCGTTTCTGTCACTTGCGGAACCTCCACGTGTCAATTCCGCAATGAGCTTAAGCGAACGAGCTGTTAAAAACGTCGATCGTGAGGAGTCCGGAACATGCGGTAAATCGGGACCGTCCGATTGGAGTCGGTGATGATTATGACACGTGGCTGAGCATTGCCGACGTAAGACTCTGGGAACCGCGACTACGGCACGTCTAGCGATATTTCTCGATGTGCCTGCATCGAATGTGACAACGCCGGGTGGCAGGGTGTTGCGAGAAAAAAGCTTCGACGTCATCTAAAATCTCCGACCAGGAAAATCTGAGAGGGCACCAAAGCAAAGTGAGGCTTTCAAATGGATTCCAGGAATATTCCCAAGCAAGTGAGGTCCAGAGGATTCCGAAAAGATTATACTGGTGCCGTAACTCGGCGAACGACTTCACGTATCCAAATTTGACACGTAATCTGAGACGTATCAATACAAGCCTAGGAAACTGGCTCCGCGCTGCGTTAGGTGTCAAGGCGTCTCAATGCAGCGTGTAGGCGAGCTTGGATACTGCCTGCTGTCAGTAGCTCAAGCGGACTACTCGAACAAGCAAGCTGAGAAAGCAGTCAGTTTGGTTAGGAACAAGTACGATCATCTCTAGGCGGTTTGATCAGGAACCATTACGTTCCGATGGTTCTAGGAGATGACTTAGTTGGTCGATAATTGGATAAGGGTGTGGCTGGGAGATACTTTAGTGCGGTTCAGTGGGTTCCTCTATGTTTTGAGACGGTCATATAAGATCATAATTTGGTTAGGTATGGTATTTAGGAAAATCCACCTTCGCAACGGACACGCCTGTTGGCTTGGTTGTCATGGCAGCCGCAATCTTTCCGAATTTTGGTGGTTGAGGCGTTTGCGGCAGTCTCAAGGTCAGCACTGCATCCACGTGGCACGCCTACTTGCCCACACAAATCTTCGAATAGGGCTGACACGACACCAAAGCTTCGATATGAGGATTGATCCAGCTGGTTCAGATCACAAAAGAGTCTTGGACATTTCAAGTAATGAACTATTGTAAGATGATGGCATGGCAAGATTTCAAAGCTGACCATTATACAAATTATGCAAGGCACTCTCCAGCACTAACTGGCCATTGGAATGCTTGCACCTCATCATAAAGATGTCAACACAGCAGGGGAGGACTCTCTGTCTGTACACGAGCTACATGCCTGTACAACTGTACACTCAGCGTACGGTATATGCAAAAGACTTCTCTAATAGTAAACCGCCATTGGAATGTTTGTACGTATATCATGATACAGATGTCAACATACCAAGATCTTCGCGCAGATGTCACAGCAGGTGTCATGGCCGATGTCAAAACAGATGTCACCACACAAACCTATATCACGGCAAACGTGACAGATGTCACAGCAGTGAGAGCTTGGCGAGTGTGAGGGCGAGCACACGCACACCGTTAGCGAGGTTGGCCTTGGATGTGAACTCATCCGGGCGGTGACTCACACCTGAGGGGAGCGGGGAGTCAATAACGGATTAGGAAGGTGTGAGGGCTTGGCAAGGGTTGCACGCACACAGTTGGCCAGGTTGGCCTTTGACATGAACTCATCCGGGCGGTGGCTCACTCCTGAGGGGAGCAGGGAGTCAATAACGGATTAGGAAGGTGTGAGGGCTTGGCAAGGGTTGCACGCACACAGTTGGCCAGGTTGGCCTTTGACATGAACTCATCCGGGCGGTGGCTCACTCCTGAGGGGAGCAGGGAGTCAATAACGGATTAGGAAGGTGTGAGGGCTTGGCAAGGGTTGCACGCACACAGTTGGCCAGGTTGGCCTTTGACATGAACTCATCCGGGCGGTGGCTCACTCCTGAGGGGAGCAGGGAGTCAAAAACGGATTAGGAAGGTGTGAGGGCTTGGCAAGGGTTGCACGCACACAGTTGGCCAGGTTGGCCTTTGACATGAACTCATCCGGGCGGTGGCTCACTCCTGAGGGGAGCAGGGAGTCAATAACGGATTAGGAAGGTGTGAGGGCTTGGCAAGGGTTGCACGCACACAGTTGGCCAGGTTGGCCTTTGACATGAACTCATCCGGGCGGTGGCTCACTCCTGAGGGGAGCAGGGAGTCAATAACGGATTAGGAAGGTGTGAGGGCTTGGCAAGGGTTGCACGCACACAGTTGGCCAGGTTGGCCTTTGACATGAACTCATCCGGGCGGTGGCTCACTCCTGAGGGGAGCAGGGAGTCAATAACGGATTAGGAAGGTGTGAGGGCTTGGCAAGGGTTGCACGCACACAGTTGGCCAGGTTGGCCTTTGACATGAACTCATCCGGGCGGTGGCTCACTCCTGAGGGGAGCAGGGAGTCAAAAACGGATTAGGAAGGTGTGAGGGCTTGGCAAGGGTTGCACGCACACAGTTGGCCAGGTTGGCCTTTGACATGAACTCATCCGGGCGGTGGCTCACTCCTGAGGGGAGCAGGGAGTCAATAACGGATTAGGAAGGTGTGAGGGCTTGGCAAGGGTTGCACGCACACAGTTGGCCAGGTTGGCCTTTGACATGAACTCATCCGGGCGGTGGCTCACTCCTGAGGGGAGCAGGGAGTCAATAACGGATTAGGAAGGTGTGAGGGCTTGGCAAGGGTTGCACGCATACAGTTGGCCAGGTTGGCCTTTGACATGAACTCATCCGGGCGGTGGCTCACTCCTGAGGGGAGCAGGGAGTCAATAACGGATTAGGAAGGTGTGAGGGCTTGGCAAGGGTTGCACGCACACAGTTGGCCAGGTTGGCCTTTGACATGAACTCATCCGGGCGGTGGCTCACTCCTGAGGGGAGCAGGGAGTCAATAACGGATTAGGAAGGTGTGAGGGCTTGGCAAGGGTTGCACGCACACAGTTGGCCAGGTTGGCCTTTGACATGAACTCATCCGGGCGGTGGCTCACTCCTGAGGGGAGCAGGGAGGCAAGAGAACGAGTAGGAAGATCAAGGAAGGAAGCGAGGGCTTGGTGAGTGTAAGTGCGAGCACGCGCACACTGCTGATCAGGTTGAGCACCTGCCAAGGTACTCGACCTTGGATGTGAACTATTGGCAGGTGCTCACACCCAAGCTCGAGTACCTTGGTCAGGTTGAGCACCTGCCAATAGTACTCGAGCTTGGATGTGAACTCATCCGGGCGGTGGCTCACTCCTGCCTGAGGGGAGAAGAGAGACAAGGAACGCGTGAGGAGAAGACGAGAACCAAAAGAAAAAAAGGGTAACAGCAGTAGCAAAGTCAACTACAAATTCCCTAGCAATAATAAGAGTAACAGAAATGAAGATAACAATAACAACATCTTTGAGGCAACTGAGAAGTAGACTCTAAAGCTGGAATCCTCTCCTGAACAGCTATGAACCATGCACTCGTGCGGTGACGTATGCATCTGTGTGCGCGAGTGCGCACGAGTTCACACACATACATGCACCCGAACCCAGCACAATCACTACAGACAAGCTCACCTCCTCGGCAGGGAATGAAGACCATGCCTGTTGGCGCCACCCTGCAGTTGGGATGAACAGAAAGAGGGGATGGGGAGAAGGGAGGGAGAGTGGGGAATGAGCAGCTGAATCCCTCCGCTCATAAAGGCTAGCTCACCTCCTTGACAGGGAATGAAGATCATGCCTGTTGGCACAAACCCTATGGTTAGGATGGAGGGAACGGAGGAGGAGTGGGAGGGTGGTGGTGGGGGAAAGGAGGGAGGGAGGAGAGATTTGAGGATCAACAGGGGAGTCCCTCCCAATGCGCCTCTTCGACAGGGAATGAAGGCCATGCCTGTTGGGGCCACCATGTGGGTAGGATGGAGGGAAAGAGGAGAAGGGGAGAGGAAGGGGAGAAATGCGGATCAAGTCGGATGAGCACACATGCACGCCCAACTGAGTTCCTCGGCAGGGAATGAAGAGCATGCCTGTTGGCGCCACCCTGTGGGTACGATGGACGGAAAGAGGAGAAGGGGAGAGGAAGGGGAGAAATGCAGATCAAGTCGGATGAGCACACATGCACGCCCAACTGATCTCCTCGGCAGGGAATGAAGGCCATGCCTGTTGGCGCCACCCTGTGGTTAGGATGGATGGAATGAGAGGGAAGAGGTTGGGGGAGCGCTGAGGAACAGAAAGCATCTGGTGAAGGAGAGGGAGAGGGGGATAGGGACAGTACTGAACAGTGGCACATGAACAGTAACGCGTGGCACATGAACAGTAACGCACCTTGCTGTGAACAGTGCATCGTGATACGCCCGGCTGATAGCAAGGTATAACATTGTGCACATGAACAATAACCGCATTGTGCCATGAACAGTAACCCCACCTTGCCATAATCTCTGGCATACATCGCCATGAACAGTACCCACACCTCACCTCGCCACCATGAACAGTACCCACAGACCACCACGAACAGTGATTTGAGACATCTCAAAACAGTAACCCCACCTTGCCATGAACCATGCATCGTGATATGCCTAGCTGACAGAAACGGATCACACTGAATATGAACAGTAACCGCATCGTGTCATGAACAGAAACCCCTTCGTGCCATGAACAGTAAGCCCACCTCGCCATGAACAGTGCATCGTGATAGGCCCGGCTGACCATGCGTTGGTGGCTCAGCCCCAGCTCCTGCACTGCAGACAAAACAGCTGACGTCACCATGCTGCTGCACTGGGCGGGCGGGTCGGCATTGACCAACTCCATTCTGGTCGGCGGGGGAAAAAGGAGAGGGAAAGCGTAAGTCAGGAGAGAAAGAGGTGGACATGAGAAAAAGGGTTTGAGTAATTCTCTAGACCTCCCAGAAGAGAGGCAGACGAAAAGTAAAAAGTTAAAGTGAGGTGTGAGAAATGGGGATATGGGGGAACGAAAGGAAAAAAGGGAGACTAGGGAATACGAGGGGAGATGGGAAAAGAGGGAGGAGGCAGCTAGGGAGAGAGCAATGCAAAGAAGCCGACAGTGTTTCCCCCCACTCCCTGTTTACAGCGGAAATGGGACGAAGATTTTCTTATGTGGTTCTTCCTTTCAAACGGTCCTTTGTTTCTTGCGACTTCCGATCTGGCAACAGGGGTGTTTTTTAAGTCGAATAAACTCAAGACACATTGAAGAATTGCAGACATTCTCCTAGCTGCAACCCTCACTTCCCATATGGACTTTAGTCCACCCAAATTCAAGACTCATACAAGACTCGTAGCTGTAACCCCCACTTCCCAAATTGAAAAGGTCAACATGTGACGCCCTTTTGAGGAGCCTCAAAACTGGCCTCATTTCACGAAGAAGTCAACATGTGGCAGGCACCAGGGACCTTCTCTCACAACTTAACACTGCTCCTCTTACCTGCCATCCCCCCATCCCCACTCCCTTATTGCCATTTTTTTGTCCCTTCTGCTGCCACCTTCCCTACCCTCTCCTACCCCTCCTCTGCCTCTCCTCACCTCTCCACCTTCACTTACGGCCTGAAAGCAATGCTCCTGGCAGCATCCATGCCTTTTGAGACCACACCATCCCTCCCTCGCACCATAGAGTTTCTCCCATACAAACCAGCTACTCCCTTCCCTCACCTCTCCACCTTCACTTGTGGCCTGAAAGCAATGCTCCTGGCAGCATCCATGCCTTCTGTGACGACTTTCTCTCCCAGCGTCCATCCAAGAGGCATGGGAGAAAACATTTTGAGGCGCCTCAAAAATGCCTCTTGTGAAGACTTTCTGCCCCAAGAGGCATGGGAGAAAACAACTGCTCCCCCACTCCCTGTCCTCGCCTCTCCACCTTCACTTTCCGTCTGCTAGCAATGCTCCTGGCAGCCGCAATGACTCTTCACATGCTCACTCTTACTCATGCTCTCCCCCTTCCCCTGTCCTCGCCTCTCCATAACCCCTTTCCGCCTCGCAGAAATACTGCTGGCAGCAAAGCTCCTAGCAGCCTCCATGACACTTCACACTCTCACTCATGTTCTCCCCTTCCCCCCTCCTCACCTCTCCACCTTCACTTTCCGTCTGGCGGCAATTCTCCTTGCGGCATCCACGACCTTTGAAACCACGCCGTCTCGCCTCGCCTCGTCGATATCTCGAATATCTGCAGCAGAAGGAGCAGCAGCAGCAAGAGTTGGGGCACATGGGGGGCGAAAGGGGGGGAGATTGGAAGCGGTAACAGAGGATATTCTGACTGCCCACACCACGCCTTCTCGCCTCGCCTCGTCGATATCTTGAATCGAATATCTGCATTTGAGACGTCTCAAAACTAGTGGCATCCATGACCTTTGGAACCACGCTGCCTCGCCTCGCCTCGTCGGTATCTCAAATATCTGCAGCAGGAGCAGCAGCGGCAGCAGCAGCAATCGCGAGGGGTAGGAGTAACAGGAGGTGAGCTGGGAGAGAAACTGAGAAGGGTGTAATATGTAATATATATATATATATATACATATACATATACATATACATATATATATCCATTCATAGCATATACTGAGGATTTTACTGAATATCAGACCATTTTAGTACATGTACACATGTAACACTAGCCTACACGCACTGGATTCCCACCATAAATTCCTCTCAACGCTCGTCATCCCTTTCCACCACCTCACCACCCCTTTCCACCACTCAC
>CANJKZ010000949.1:0-97500 GCA_947471745.1 Closterium sp. Naga37s-1 | reverse complement strand
ACCATCTGCCAAAGATGTTGTTTTGAGACGTCTCAAAACACTTCTATCACGAAATCATGGAATTGGCTTTTAGCGGACGGTTACCGCTTACCATCTGCCAAAGATGTTGCCGATGGCATCCTCCCTTACAGCCAGTCCCACTTCCCTCATAAGCGTCTTTACGTAACTGTGCACATACATACAGACAAACACACCCATACATCCACACATACAGAGACACACATAGACACATACACAGCATGTTTGAGGCGCCTCAAAAAACATACAGAGACACATACACAGCAAGATGCTAGAAAGGTCAGAGCAGCAACGAAGGTCAGCCAGTGTAGCAAGACGCGTTGAGGAAAAATGCGAGAAAGAAGTGTTCACATGTACTTTTAGTCGACTCAAAACACTCCATGCACTCACTCTCTTGCCCTCACGTCGTTCTCCGTGAACAGTATCCGCGTGACAGCTGGCGGCTCGTCATTGGAGAAGGTGGCGAGGTGGTCGATCTGGGGAGGGAGGGCGGTACGAATAGGATGAGATGGATGGATGATGAATGTTTGAGACGAAGGGGGATGAGGGAGGAGGGGTCCTAATCCCAGCCTACCTGCTCTTGAAGCCGGTCCACGTCAACATGAAGTTGACTTTCGAGTTGACTCAGAAGTCAACTCTAGGAGCAACCTACCTGCTCCTGAAGCCGGTCCACGTCGACAGCAATCTCACTCGCACCAATCCCAGGGCCCGCTCCCTCCACGTGTCGGAATTCCGGATCGGCTGGAATCTGCTCGAATCTAGGGTTCCTGTGCGTCAGTTGAAGAGCAAATTTCCAGTTTCCCAGCTCGAAATTCCCCACTCCGCCAGGAAATACCCCCGCCGCTGCTGCCGCGGCAATCGCGGCTATTACAGCTGCGAGAACCGCGGCCGCTACAGCCGTTCCTGCTGCTGCGCGCGGCTTAGTAGAGGGTTTGGAGCTCGAGTCGTCTGTAGCACCTGAATGAGCCTTTGCAACGACGGGACGGTCAGTAGCAGTAACTCTTTCCGAGTGAGATTTTGCAACCTTTTCCGAGTTCCCAGAATATAAACGGTCAGAGCTTGAAGTGGTAGCCATGGAAAGGAAACTCGAAGGGCAAGGGCGTTTCGCGCAGGCGACAGGAGAAATTAGCAGGCGACAGGCAAGTGCAAGTCAGAACTACCAACGAGGCGCGTCTGACACACCTTCATAAGGGCGTGTCACCTCGCTGTTCGAACAACACTCTCATTCGAACAGGCGAAATGTTACATCTGTCGCCACGCTTCGCATGGGCTTTTACGACGTCGCATGACGGAATTGTCGCCCATCCGACAACGCTGTCACATCGGGCGGATAGCGATTCACGTTGCACGTTCGAACAGAGTTGTTCGAACGCCCAGACCTAGGTGACAGAAATTCCGCAGGGACGAGGCATTTGATTGGTCAGCCGCACACCGCGTCGCCCACGAATGAGTTTTTAGATTGCGAGTGTCGCATTGAATGCGACAAACTTTTAGATTGACGAACCCTCAAACGTTGGATTCGTCGCCTCGCGCCATCGCCTGATTTTGGGCGACGTCGCATGTTCGAACAAGGCGCTTGTTCGAACAAGGGGGGCGTCACCTTTGTAATTCTGTTCGAATTTGTTTTCGGAACGTCACGGGACAGTGTTCGAACAGTGAAAACGGTACGCATGTTCGAATTTGGGGTCTCGAGCCCAGAGGTGACACGCCCTAAGCCTTGCCAGAAGTTGTTCGCTTCGTTATGGAGTCCTCAAGTGTTAAACGAACATGTACACCGCTTCATAGGGTTTCCTGGCGTTCTGCGCTTCTTATTTGATTTTTATCCGTTAGTTGTCTAGGACGTACGGTGTTAATAACTGAATTACTGGTACTCAAATGAGGTATATTTTATATAACCATGGGTGTGGTTGGACTCGGCGTCAAGTGCTGTGAGAAGCGTGGCTGATTAGCGGGTACTACAGCCCACTCAGTTATTATTGTATTTAGGACAAAAACATACGACAATTACTGCTCAAAGGGTGCTAGGTACAACTAGGCACAACCTGGAAATGAGATTGCTACCGTATAATAATTAATCAAATAGTTTTAAACAACGCATAATTTACAAAAATGTTTCAACTCTAGCTTTACTCATTTTCAGCCATCGGAGTGGGGTGGGGGTTGCTTCTTGGGACGTCTTCGTCCTTACAAAACTTAAGAGGGTAGATCACCCTCCTTATCACTGCTCAAAACACTTCCCTCTTTGCCTTCTTTCCATTGGCGGAGCAGGGAGGAAAGACTCGGCAATTTTAAGAGGGATTCACCCAGCTCGGGCGTATCAATAGACGCACGCCGGGATGAGGATGGTAATAATGAGGATGGGTAGAGACCAGGTTGGTGTGGGGACACAGCGGCTCTCTCCTTGTAACTCTCTGATTGCCGTCGGATAGAGCGGGAATGGAGAAGTAAGGAGGAAGAGGAGGAGGAGGAGGAGGAGGAGGAGGAGGAGGAGGAGGAGGAGGAGGAGGAGGAGGAGGAGGAGGAGGAGGAGGAGGAGGAGGAGGAGGAGGAGGAGATAGCAGTGGAGGAGGGAAGGTGAGAGGTGAATAAAGAGGAGTTGGAGGTGGTGCGGCGGAGGGTTGCTAAGGAAGCAGAGAGGGAGAAGCTACGATGCAAGGGACTGGTGCCGGCTGTTGCAGCAGCAGCAGTTGTAGCACTAGCTGTTGCAGAAGCTGTAGCAGCTAGGGCGGCTGTGGCAGCAGCTGCTGCAGTAGAAGCATCTGTTGTAGCTGCAGCGGCTGTAGCACCATCAGCAGTCCCAGTCACGCTGTGATTTTCAGGAGTTGTGCCGGTGGGAATGGCATTTTCAGTAATACTGGGCGTATAAACTGTTGCGACTTCTGAAGGAGCGGCAGAGGGTGCTGTGACAGATGGGAATGAAGGGAATGATGGGAATGGAACAGGAAGAAGAGGAGGGAGGGGTGAGGGGTGTTGAGTAAGGAAGGAAAAGGAGGAGAAGGTTCGACGGATCCAGTTGCTGGTGGTGGCATTGTTAGAAGAGGGCTTGCTAGAAGAGGTGGTGCTGTTAGCAGTGTTGGTGTTGCTCCGTGTTATAGCTCTCCTTCTGCCACTGCTGCTGCTGCTGCTGCCAATGCTTCTACTGCTGCTGTTGCTGGTGCTGCTACTACTGGTGATTTTGCTGTTGCTGTTTCCTCTTCCAGAGGGTTTGTTAGAAGAGGTGGTGATGGAAGACGGAATCGCGGTGGCCTCGGAGGATAAAGGAGGAGGGGCAGAAGGCACAGGAGAGGGCGAGGAGAGAGGGGGAATCGCAGGACCGGGGAAAGACGCAGAGCGAGAGCTTTGAATGACAGGTTCGGAGGAGGAGAGGGAGGAGGACGAGAAAGAGGAGGAGAGGGTTCGGAGAAGGGAAGGGGGTCTGAAAGGGAGGAGAGAGGTGGAGAGTGTGCGGAAGAGAGAAGGGGGATGGGAGGGTGGAGAGGGGTTGGAAGGGGGAGGGGGATGGGATGGAGGAGAGGGATGCGAGAGGGGATGGGACGTGGGGGACAGTGGGGGGAAGGAGTGCGGCGGGGAAGAAGGAGGAGGACGCGAGGAGAAGTTGTTCGAAGGATCGGAGGAAACAGGGTGCTGACGAGAATCATGAGGAGGGGGAAGAGGAGGATGGCGGGGAGAATGGTGGCTAGTAGCGGCTGTAGCAGCAGCAGCCACAGTCCAAGTTGCACCAGCAGCGGAAGCAGGTACTCGCAACTCTCTGGCTGCAGCAGCAGCAATCGCCATCATTTCAATGATGTCACCCATCTCCTCCATCTCACCCATCTCCTCCATCTCACCCATCTCCTCCATCTCACCCATCTCCTCCATCTCACCCATCTCCTCCATCTCACCCATCTCCTCCATCTCACCCATCTCCTCCATCTCACCCATCTCCTCCATCTCACCCATCTCCTCCATCTCACCCATCTCCTCCATCTCACCCATCTCCTCCATCTCACCCATCTCCTCCATCTCCTCCATCTCCTCAGGTGTCACTTGAATGCTCATCTCAACTGTCTCCTCGGCTGCATTCTCTTGAGGTCTGGCATGAGGTGACTTTTGAGTCGACTCAAAAGCCGTCTTCTCCCCTGCTGCATTCTCTTGAGCTCTGCCTGGCATGCCAGAGCCCAAATCAGTCTCACTCTCCCCAGTTTCGCTTTGCAAAGAAGAAGAGAGAAATGAGGTGTTTTCCTCCCTCCTCCCTCCACCCCCCCAGGTTGATTTCTCACTCACACTCAAGCTTGTGACCGCCTCCTCACCCTCCTTTGCACTCACTCCCTCACTCACTTCCCTACACGCTTCTCTACCTTCTCGCCCATTCACTTGCTCCCTTACTTCCTCAATTGCGTTCACAATCGCTTTCTCTGTATCTTTCCTCCATACTTTAACGCCCTCCTCTCCTCCCTTCGCTCCTCCCTCCTCTCCTCCCTCCTCTCCTCCCTCCTCTCCTCCCCCCTCTCCTCCCTCCTCTCCTCGCTTCTCCCTCCCATCATGCCTGCAAATTCCTTCCCCCCCCACTGTCTCCCCACCCACATCCCCTCCACTTGCATCAGGTGCTGAATCAGGTGTTGCATCAGGTGTCGCGTCAGGTGCTGTATCAGGTGCTATCTCAAGTGCTGCAGAATCAGACGTCACTCCTCTAACTCTCCTGACTCCCGCCGCTGCATCTTCTGAAAAAACATCTCCCCTCTCACTCATCCCTCCCCCTCTCCTCCCACCAGTCACCGTTCCCCACACAGGCGAATCGGCCGATTCTGACTCGTGCGTATCCAAAACAGACCCTAGTGGTCCCCGATTGCACACTGCAGCACCATCTGCTGTAACCCCGCCTCCGCTTCCTCCTCCTTCTCGCCTTCCCCCTCGCCTCCCGCCGCTCACCGTTCCCCACACAGGTGAATCGGCCGATTCTGACTCTATTGACTCCGCAACAAAGCTTCGGGGTTTCCTGCTGGCCGCTGCTGCATCTCCTGGGAACCCACCGCCTGTGTGGGGTCCTGAGTGCACGGGCCTTCCTCCTCTCACCCCCCCTCGCCTCCCACCACTCACTGTCCCCCACACAGGCGAGTCAGCCGATTCTGACTCCTGCAAGTCCACAACAGCCCTACCACCACTAGCACCACCGCTGCGCACCGCTCTGCACACCTCTTTGCACCTCGATCTGCACTCCTCACCGCATACCTCTCTGCACACCCCTCGCTGCTCTTCCGGCCTATAAGCCTCCTCATGTGTGCCCTCCCTACGATCCCCCCTGACGGTGCCCCATACTGGGGAATCCACAGAATCAGACTCAAAGCATTCCCCTGAACGTCGACGGGACGAGTCTACAAACAACTTCGCCCGACGCACTCCCCCTTCAGTGGCCTCGTTATAAGCCCCACCAGTAGCCTCGCTATAAGGATCTCTCCTGAAATTCCCCCTGGTACTGCCCCAGACTGGGGAGTCAACCGACTCGAGCTCTGGGGAAGGGTTGAGAGTAGAGAACCCTAGTGAGGGGGAGTTGAAGGGGGGACAAAGGAACTTTTTGCCTTCCATCCCTCTCTCTTCGTGCATGTTACCTGCTCCTGCTCCTGATTCTGCTCCTGCTCCTGATTCTGCTTCTGAATCAGTTACCATTTCTGCTTTAGACTCAGCAGCCGAAACGAAAGCAGCACTCGCTCTTCCCCCCATCGACCTCCGCCTCCCCAAAGGAGACTTTCGTCTCGAACCCCCCTGCCTCGTACCCATTCCTGTACGCTCATCAGCCTTCGTCGATAAATGATTAACCATCCCCCCCACTCCCCCCAGTGACCGCCTCCTTCTGAGAGGAGACTTTCTTCTCGACCCCCCCTGCCTCTCGCCCGTTCCTGTACCCTCATCACCCACCCCCCCCAGGGTTGAAAATTGGTCCGCTGTGTCTGTGCCCCCCTGCCTTTCGCTCCCCACCACTCCCCCCATCGACAGCCTCCTCCTGAGAGGAGACTTTCTTCTCGAACCACCCTGCCTCTCGCCCGTTCCTGTACCCTCAACCTCAACGCCCGTTCCCCCCAAAACTGGTAAATGGTAAGCCATTTCCGCCCCCCCCACCCCCCCCATCGACCTCCTCCTTCCCAGAGGAGACTTCCTTCTCGAACCGCTATGCCTCCCGCTCTTTCCTGTACCCTCCTCAGCCCAACCACTCACAGCTGATAAATAATCTACCACCTCCCCCACTCCCCCCATCGACCTCCTCCTCCCCAGCTGATAATGCCCTTTTGAGCAGCCTTGCCTCTCGCCCGATCTTAAACCCTCAGTCTCATCATTCCGAGTGGATACAAGGTCTGCCATCCCCCCCACTCCTCCCAGTGACCTCCTCCTTCCCAGAGGAGACTTCCTTCTGAATCCACCCTGCCTCTCACGTGTTCTTGAACCTTCAGGCTGAGCCTGTTCGTCTGAAGTGGATAAACAACGATCAAGTGAGGGCCCCACCCCCCCCATCGACCTGCTTCTTTCCAGCATCGACTTTTGTCTCGAACGACCCTGCGTCTTGCCCGATCTTGCACCCTCAGCCTTTCCATTCAGGGCCGATAAATAATCAAGTACTTCCCCCATTCCCCCCATCGACCTCCTCCTCCCCAGCTGAGAGTCTTTTCTCGATCCACCCTGCCTCTCGCCTTCACTTGAACCCTCATCAGCCGTTTCATTGAGGGCCGAATAATAATCCACCACCTCCCCCATTCCCCCCATCGACCTCCTCCTCCCCAGCGGTGAGCGCCCTCGAGTGCCCGAATGCCTCCTCTCTCCCACTCCTCCCCACTCCTTTGCACCCAGTCCAGCCGCATTGTCCTCATTGTTCAACCCAAGCCCCAAAGAAGCACCGTCCATCCCTCCTCCCCCCATCGACCTCCTCCTCCCCAGAAGCGGTGAGCGCCCTCGAGTGCCCAAATGCCGCTTCTCTCCCACTCTTCCCCCCTCCTTCCCCCCCTTCCCCCCCTTTCCAGCATCACTGTCCCCGTCGTCTACTCCCAACCCTAAAGAACCAACGTCCAACCCCAGACCCCCCACTCCTCCCCCCATTGATCTCCGTCTTCCAAGCGGCGAGCGCTGCTGCCGATTCCCCAGACCCCGCCCCCCCCCCTCTCCTCCCCACTCTTTAACCTCTGTTCGACCGTCAACATTCCCATTCTGCACAGCAAAGGCTACATCTATCCCTCCTCCCTCCATCGACCTCCTCCTCCCCAGTGGCGAGCGCTGCCGCCGATTTCCCAAGCTCCGCCCCCCTCCCTCTCTTTCCCATTCCTTCCCACCGTCTCCACTCTTCATACTCCCATCGTTCACCTTAATAGAAGCAGTATCCTCCCCCCCCACTCCTATCGACCTCCTCCTCCCCAGTGGCGAGCGCTGCCGTCCATTCCCCAAACTCCCCCCCCCCCTTCCTGTTCGTCCTAAGCTCTTATCCCCCCAATTCTCCCCACCAGCACCGTTTAAGTAAGCATCTTGCTTAAAATCTCCTGCACTTTCAAGCGAACCCCTCCTCCTCAACCTACTAACCTTCAACTGTCCCTTGAAATCCGGAGATATCCCTCCAAAATCCACGGAATCCCCCCTGAAATCCAGGAAATCCTTCCTGAGATCCAGGAATTCCCCCCTGAAATCCAGGAATTTCCCCCGGAAATTAGAAGATTCTTCCCTCGAATCCAGCAAAACGTTTCTCGCATCCCGAAATTCTCTGCTGAAATCCAAAGGAGAGTATTTCCTTACATCCCGCAAATCCTCCCTGAAATCCAGGGATTCTCCCCCTAAATCCAAGGATTCTTCCCCTGAATCCAGCAGATCTCTCCCGAAATCCAGGAATTTTCTCCTCGAATCCAGGGAAGCATGCCGCTGCATTGGCAGCGGCACAGCAGGCTGGTCAACAAAGTCAAACGAGTCAACGGCAGTCTGCCCTGAAACACCCAGCATCCCGGATCCTCTCCTCCCCAGCTCCCCTTTTCCCCAGGAGCCCAACATCGCTTCAGGTTGAAACAGTGGGGCCGTGGGCGTTCCAGAAAAGTCAAACGAGTCAACGCCAGTTCTCTCAGCAACAGCAGCATCACCAGCAGCAGAACCCGAAGTCAAAGGCCCCCAGCTCCGAGCGTCTAGCGACCTTTGCTTGTGAAGGGGAGGGTGAGCGTGCATCTTGCCCACCCTTTTCTTCTCCTCCTTTTGCGGAATTTCAAACCCCACCTCCTTCTTCTTCTTCTCCTTGAGAAGGGCTAGTCTCGATTTCACCTCCGGCCTTCCAAGAAAGTCAAACGAGTCAACGGCAGTCTGGGTGGGAGGGGCAGCAGTGCCAGCAGCAGCAGCACCAGCAGCAGCAGCACCAGCAGCAGTGGTGGGCACAGGAGTTCCTGGCCCTGAGAAATCACTATCGGGGGGGAGTTGAAAAATGCCAATCCTCCATGGATCAAGGGATTGGTGCCGCCCTAATTGTTGCTGCCTCTGCTCCTCGTTCTTCTGCTGCTTCCCCTTCACCTGCTGCTGTCTCTGTTGCTGCTGCTGCTGCTGCTTCGGCTCCTGCTCCTCCTGCACCAGCAAACCAATCACTTCGCTTCCTCTTCCCCTCTCCTCTCTTCTGCTTTCCCTCACCTCTCCTCCTCTTTCCCTCACCTCTCCTCCTCTTTCCCTCAACTCTCCTCCTCTTTCCCTCACCTCTCCTCCTCTTTCCCTCACCTCTCCTCCTCTTTCCCTCACCTCTCCTCCTCTTTCCCTCTCCTCTCCTCCTCTTCCCCTCTCCTCTCCTCCTCGTGCCCTCTCCTCCCCACCTCTCCCTCTCACTTCCCCACTCCTCCTCTCCCCTCCTCTCATCATCACCACCCTCTGCTTCCCTATCTCCAGGCTCCTGGGATCTAGAGACGCCTGCCTTGCACCCAACCTTCCTGCTCTCACCCCCTCAGGAGCTTTCCCAAGAAACCCAGCAGGGCTGGTTGCTGACACAGCAGCAGCTGCTCTCACATCTGTATCTGCAGCAGCAGCAGCAGCTGTGGGATTACCTAAGGCCAGGCTCTTGGGATCCAGAGACGCCTGTCTTCCGCCCAGCCGCTTTCGAGTGCTCATCCCCTCGGGTGCTCTGCCAAGGAACTCAGCAGGGCTGGCTGGTGACATAGCAGCACCGGCAGCACCGGCAGCACCGGCAGCACCGGCAGCACCAGCAGCACCGGCAGCATCGGCAGCACTGGCAGCAGCAGCAGCACCAGCAGCACCGGCAGCACCGGCAGCAGCAGCATGAGGTGCAGATACCTCAGATGCATTCAGCATTACTCTACGCAAAGGGCTCTTTGCACAAGGGCTCCTGGAAAGAGGGCTGATTGCGCTAGGGCTTCTTAAGTGTGGACTGCAAACACTAGGGCTCCTTAAGTGTGGGCTGCTAATACCAGGGCTCATTGCACCAGGACTCCTTAAGTGCGGACTGCTAAGTCCAGGGCTCAATGCGCTAGGACTCCTTAAGTGGGGGCTCTTAAGTGAAAAACTTTTAGGAAAGCTGCTTCTAGCGGAAGGGCTCTTGGGAATGTTGCTACTAGTGATATAATTATACGAAGGGATTGTGACAAAAGCGCTTGAAACAGAAGGGCTTTTAACGAATTTGCTGTTAAGGGGACGCGTGGTTTGAGGGCTTTTCATGGGACTCCGAGGAAGCTCCGTCCATCTGACACCACTGCTCCTGCCAGCAGCAGCAGCAGCAGCAGCAGCAGCAGCAGCACCACCACCACAACCAGCATCGCCAGCAGCAGCAGCAGCAGCAGCAGCAGCAGCAGCAGCAGCAGCAGCAGCAGCGGCAGCAGTCTGCTTCTGGTCAACCCTTTGTGACTTGAACAGCCAATCTTCCACCCTCTTCTCTGCCTCCTCTCGACCACCTGCCCGACCCTCTTCTCTCCCACCCTCTCCTCCCCCCATGCTACCGCCTAGCTCCAATGAACCCCATCGACCTAGTCTCTCTAGCTGCCTATCTCGCTGCTTCCTCTCCCCCCACTCCCCTCCCTCTCCTTCCTTACCAACTCCCCTGTCCGCCTGACCCTCTTTCTCGCCCCGCCCAAAAACGCCACCATCCCCCATAAGAGACGCCCCCTTTCGAGGCGCCTCAAAAGCGTCCCCCTTAAGAGATGCCTCCCTGTAACGCTCAAGGCCAAACCCCACGTTCTGAGACTTCTCAAGACGCCCTAGACCAAATCCAGAACTCTCCGATTCTTCAAAATCCTCAAAATTACCACCCAGATTTAACCCAAATAGTGCAGAACTCTGCTCAGGACCAAAACTCGGATTGAATTGCAACTTGCCCGCTTTCTGTGCTTCCACATCCCACCCTCCCACATCCCATCCCCCCAAATCCCAGGATCCTCCCCTCCCCAGCGGCCCCCTGCCCCTAGCATCCAGCGACCTCTGCCTTCCAATCCTTCCCTTCTCTTTTTTCTTCTCTTTCTGAGGAGTCTCAAACCCCACTTCCTTCTTCTTCTTCTCCTTGAGAAGCGCGATTCTCGATTTCACTACCGGCTTCCCAAGAAAGTCAAACGAGTCAACGCCAGTCTTCCCAGCAGCAGCAGCAGCAGAGCCAGGAGCACCAGTACCAGCCAACGCATCCCCAGCAGCAGCAGCGGCACCACCAGGAGTTAATCCAGGTGCTTCAGGCCCTGAGAATTCAGACTCGGAGAATTCCAAGTCCCATGGCTGTGGCTTCAGAAACTCGGGAAACGACCGGCTACCTTGCCCCTCTAACCTTTGAGTTGACTTAAGAGTTGACTTAAGAGTTGACTCAAGAGTTGACTCAAACGACCGGCTACCTTGCCCCTCTAACCTTTGAGTTGACTTAAGAGTTGACTCAAGAGTTGACTCAAACGACCGGCTACCTTGCCCCTCAAACCCCCTTGTAACCAGCTCAGTTTTTCTGACCTGCCCCTCCCTCCCCTCCTGCCCCACCACCCACTCCCTCCCCTCCCTCCCCATCCTCCCTTCCTGTCCCTCCCTCCCATCCCTCTCCGCCCTCCACTCGTCCATCATTCCACGCATGTTTAGAGAAGCGTGCCTCACAGGGGGACGCAAGGCCGGGGCAGGGTTCGTTGCTCGTGCCATCATCCCCTCATGCTGCCACTCCCTCCCCTCCCTCCCCTCCCTCCCCTCCCTCCCCTCCCTCCCCTCCCTCCCCTCCCTCCCCTCCCTCCCCTCCCTCCCCTCCCTCCCCTCCCTCCCCTCCCTCCCCTCCCTCCCCTCCCTCCCCTCCCTCCCCTCCCTCCCCTCCCTCCCCTCCCTCCCCTCCCTCCCCTCCCTCCCCTCCCTCCCCTCCCTCCCCTCCCTCCCCTCCCTCCCCTCCCTCCCCTCCCTCCCCTCCCTCCCCTCCCTCCACTCGTCCACCGCTCGCCGCATGTCAAGAGAGGCATGCCTAACAGGGGGGCGCAAAGCCTTGGAAGGACGGTGTTTACATGCTGTCATCCTCTCGTGTTCCCTTTCCCTAACCTCCCTCTTATCCTTCCCCTCCTGCCCCGCCCTCCACTCATCCACTGCATGTCTCAGATTCAACGAGGCATGCCTCACAGGGGGTCGTATGGGCTTGCTACTGCCAGCGCTGCTGCCAGCCTTGCTCTCAGTCTTGCTCCCACTCTTGCCTTCAGCCTTGCTGAGAATCTTGCTGCCACTCCATTCCCTCCCTTCCCTCCCATCCGTCCCCTCCTGCCCCGCCCTCCACTCATCCACTGCATGTCTCAGATTCAACGAGGCATGCCTCACAGGTGGACGTAAGGGCCTGCTGCTACTGCCACTGCTGCTCCCAGCCTTGCTTTCACTCTTGCTCCCATTCTTGCCGTCTGCCTTGCTGCCACTCCCTTCCCTCCCTTCTCTCGCACTCTTCCCCTCCTGCCCCTCCCTCCATTCATCCACAGCATGTCTCAGATTCAGAGAGGCATGCCTCACAGGGGGACGCAAGGGCCTGCTATTTCCAGTGCTGCTCCCACTCTTGCTCTCTGCCTTGCTGCCATTCCCTTCCCTCCCTTCCCTCCCTTCCCTCCCATCCCTCCCCTCCGTCCCCTCCTGCCCCTCCCTCCACTCGTCCACAGCATGTCTCAGATTCAGAGAGGCATGCCTCACAGGGGGGCGCAGGGGCCTGCTGCTACTGCCAGATCTGCTACCAGTCTTACTGCCACTCTTGCTGCTGGCAAGGATGCTTGGAGCTGCATTTCCCAGTGAATTACAAGGCGAAGCTGCCCGGAAGCTTCGTTGAGAAGCCTCAGGAAGAGAAGCTGTCTGGCAGCATTGTAGAGGTGCCTCACGGAAAGAAGAAGCTGCCTGGAAGCTTCGGTCATAACTTATGGCGCCCTCACCCACTCCTCCTCCTCCCCCTCCTCCTCCTCCTCTCCCTCCTCTCCCTCCTCTCTCTCCCACAACACTATCCCCTCCATTCGTTACAGTCACCTCCCTCTTCAGCCCCTCCAATTCAAATGATACACCCCTCCCTTCTCCCTCCCTCGCTTTAATCACACCACCATCCCCTCCCTCTCTCGTTTTAGTCACACCACCTTCCCCTCCCTCCCCAGGCCGACCCACCACAAGGTTTTTCCCTGTCCACTCCTCCCAACCGATTCTCCCAAACACCCCTTCGTTGTTCAAATCCAAAGATAGCTGCCTAGCAGCCATCAAACGCCCGGGCTGCCTGCGTCTCCCAGAACCCATCCCTGCTCCCTTTGTACCGCTTCCCACTCCTCCCTTCTCTCCTGCTCCTTCCCCTGCGCGTGTTGCTGCTGCTCCTGTGGCTGAAGCTGTGCCTGGTGGTAGCATTGGCTTTGCTGCTCCCGCTGCTCCTCCTGCTCCTGCCCCTGCTCGCGCTCCTGCCCCTGCTCCTGCTCCTGCTCCTGCTCCTGCTGCTCCTGCTGCTCCTGTTCCTGCTCCTGCTCTTCCTACTCCTGCTGCTTCTGCTCCTGCTCCTGCTCCTGCTCCTGCTCCTGCTCCTGCTCCTGCTCCTGCTCCTGCTCCTGCTGCTGCTGCTGCTGCTGCTGCTGCTGCTGCTGCTGCTGCTGCTGCTGCTGATGCTGCTGCTGCTGCTGCTGCTGCTGCTGCTGCTGCTGCTGCTGCTGCTGCTGCTGCTGCTGCTGCTGCTGCTGCTGCTGCTGCTGCTGCTGCTGCTGCTGCGTCTGCCCTAGCCACTACCCAAGGGTTACCACCCAAAGCACCCCGCGACGCGCTGGGTGACATTGGAGGTTTGCTCGGAAACCCATGCGTGCGCGAGCGGGAGAAATGGGGAGAACACGCAGAACCGGAAAGCCCTGGGAAGCTGCTAGAGTGAGGGCTGTAAGCAACAGAGCCGGAGAGAGAGCGAGCATGCCGGCTCCTTACAGGCCGTTTTGCTCCTGTTGACCCGCCTTGATTCGCTTGACTCGCTTGAATTGCTTGACTGGCTTGACAGGGGGGGTAATAGTCTGTAGCAGATAACCCGGGGAGACTGGGGGCCTGTTGGTCTATACCTGCAGCAGCAACAGGGGGAGGAGTTGGTGGGGACAGGTGAGCTGTCGGGCTGTAGCCAGGGCTGTAGCGCGGGCTGTAGCGCGGGCTGTAGGCTACAGTACCTGAGAACGAGCGGGCATGCCGGCCCCCTATAGGACGCCGTACCGCTGTGGGTATGGATGGATTGGAGGCAGCAGCAGCAGTGGCAGGAGCAGGAGGAGCGGCAGGGGCGGTAGGAGGAATAGCAGCAGTAGCGGCATGAGATGGTGGGGATAGGTGTGCTGTCGGGCTGTAGCGAGGGCTGTAAGCAACAGTGCCTGAGAAGGAGCGGGCATGCCGGCCCGCTATAGGTCTTCTTACTCCCGTTGACCCTGGTTGACCGGGTTGACTGGATTGACTGGGGGACTGCTGGTCTAAACCAATGGGTGGGGCGAGAGAGGGTGGGGATAGGCGTGCGGGAATTGAATGAGCTTGAGTGCGAGTGTGTGAGGGAGTGTGACTGTGAGTGTGGAAATGACTTTGATCGTGGGTGTGGGAGTGAGAGTGAGTGTGGTCGTGGGTGTGGGAATGACCACGAGTGTGGGAGGGAAAGGGAGGGTGGGTCTGGGCTAGTGAGGGGGGGCGATTGTGGGAGCGAGTGTGGGAAAGAGTGTGGGAGAGAGTGTAGGAGAGAGTGTGGGAGCGGGTGTGGGAGCGAGTGCGCAGGAAGAGGGAGGCATCGGAGGAGGACGATTCGTAGTCTGATGATGGTGGGGACTCGAAATACGCCCCTGTGCTTCCACCCGCAGCAGAGGCAGAGGCAGCAGCAACAGTGGCAGCAGTGGATGCAGCAGCAGAGGCAGCACTACCAGCAGCAAAGGAGGAAGACTCGTAGTCTGATGAAGGGGGGGATTCAAAATATGCCCCTGCGTTTCCACCAGCTACAGAGGCAGCAGCAGAAGTAGCAGAGACAGCACCAGCAGCAGCAGAAGAGGCAGAACCAGAAGCAGTAGAAGAGGCAACAGCAGCAGCAGCATTAGCAGCACCACCAGCAGCAGAAGCAGCAGAGACAGCACCAACAGCAGCATTGGCAGCACAAGCAGCAGCAGCAGCAGATACCCCCTTCTCTGGAGCCTCCCCTCCATCCTTCTCCCCAACCTCTCCTCCACCCTTCTCCCCATCCCCAACCAGCCCCAAACCATCGATCCCCAGCAAACCCACGCCCAGAGAAATGCTCGCATTTCCATTTCCAGCCAACCCTCTCTCAATCCTCTCCACCCCTGCACAAACCTCCAGCACCCCTTTCCACTCCTCCGCACCCCACTTGCTACTCTTGCCCAAGTCCAGAGATAACTGCCTGCCACTGGCAAGGCGGGAAGGCGGCTGTAGCTCGGCTGTAGCAGCAGCTGCTGCAGCCGAGTTTTGGAACGGCTGGTAAAGCGGTTGCAGCGTGGCGGCTGTAGCAGCAGCCGCCACAGACGAGGTTTGAAACGCCTGGTAAAGCGGTTGTAGCATGGCTGTAGCGGCAGCTGCGGTAGACGAGGTTTGGGACGGTTGGGAACCCGGCTGTAGCACGGCTGTAGCAGCAGGCGCTGCAGACGAGGTTTGGGACGGTTGGGAACCCGGCTGTAGCACGGCTGACACTGCAGCAGTTACAGCTGGGTTCTTCTGCGTCGTCTCAGAACGTGAGTGTAGCGCGGATGAAGCAGCAGCAGCAGCAGCAGGTGCAGCACCAGCAGCAGCAGCAACGGGCGTTGTAGCAGCATCCTTAGCAGCAGCAGCAGTTACAGCTGGGTTCTTCTGAGTCGTCTCAGAATGTGGTAGCACGGATGAAGCAGCAGCAGCACCAATCGCACCACCACCGCCGCTACCATCACTGTTTGTTTGGGCTTTAAAGGCAGCTGCACCCGAGCCTGCAAGAGTAGCAGCAGCAGCACTGGCACCACTACTATTTCCGTTTGATTGGGAATTAACGCCTGTGGCAGCTGCACGGGTGGCGGGTGCACGGGTGGCAGCAGGTGCGCACGCTTTAATGCCAAGCGAGCGGGCATGGGCACCTGCCTCGCGGGCTTGGGAGCGGGCGAGGGAGCGTGCATGGGAGCGGGACTGCAGGAAGAGAGAGGCGTCAGAGGAGGAGGTGTCGTAGTCTGATGAAGGCGGGGACTCAAAATCCCGCCACTGCTGCTGCTGTTTCTGTAGCTGCTGCTGCTGCTGCTGTGGCCGCGCGGTCGGTGCTGGTATGCACCTAGAAGCAGCAGCAGCAGCAGCACGATCACCCATGGCATCAACCCAGGCGATAGGCTGTAGTACCTTCCCTTTCTCCTGCTCTTTCTCACGCCCCAGCACCTGCCCCTGTCCCTGCCTGTTCTCCTGCCCTCCCTCGTGCCCCTGCCTTTCCCCTTGCCCCTGTCCCTGCCCCTGTCCCTGCCCCTGTCCCTGCCACTGCCCAAGCGCCTGACCTCCCAACCCCCCATCTCTCCTCCCTATACCCAGAGAAATCAGCATGTGTCGAAACCTTTCCACCTGCTTCTCCCGCTCATCCCTCTCCTCCTGCGCCTCCCGCTCCTCCCGTTGCTCCCGCTCCCCCTGTTCTTCCCACTTCTCCTGCTTCTCCTGCTCCTCATATTCCGATCTAGACGAGCCTGATAGTGGAAGGTTTGATAAACGGTCTGATAGGCGGTCTGATAGGCGGTCTGATAGGCGGTCTGATAGGCGGTCTGATAGGCGGTCCGATAGGCGGTCTGATAGGCGGTCCGATAGGCGGTCTGACAGGCGGTCCGATAGGCGGTCTGATAGGCGGTCTGATAGGCGGTCCGATAGGCGGTCTGATAGGCGGTCCGATAGGCGGTCTGACAGGCGGTCCGATAGGCGACCAGATGTGTGGTCTGATGTCCCTGAGGAGAACCCCCCTCCGTCTTGCCACAACTGTTTGCTTTGACTCTCAGGTTCCTCCACACCCAATCCTGAAAGACCCGACGGTGCTTTCTCTTGATGCTGACGTGGCGAATGCAGATAAGGCGAGTGCTGACGTGGCGAGCGATGATACAATGGCTGCTGATTGCTCTGTGAAAAACGGTTTCTCTCCCGTCCAGCAGATAAGCCGCCCCAGGCTGCTCCCTCCCTTTCACTTGCCCCGCTCGTTTCTGATTGGCTGCCCCCTCTCCCCTCTGATTGGCTAGATTCTCTCGCCTCCGATTGGTCCAGCGTTCTGGCTACTACGCCCCCTTCCTGTCCCCTTCCAACAGGTATGGCAGCAGCAGGCACGGCACCGCCACTCTGTGGTGGAGCACTCAATAACGGGACACTTGATCCTGGAGCAGCAAGAAACGCAGCACTCAGTAACGGGGATTCCCCTCTTGGCCCGGGGGAGCGAGGGGGGAGCATAGACCTCCATGAAAACCCACCCATACCAAACCCTGTTACAGCAAAACCCCCACCCCCACCTCCCTCTCTCGCTCCTCCTCCTCGCCCTCCTTTACCCCCCTCTTCCTCCCCCCACCCTCCCATACCTCCTACGCTCCAGTCACCCTTAAAGTCTAGAGACGCTTTCCTGACTCTTAATCGGCGAGTCGGCTTGACTCTGCCGCTTCCTGCTGCTGCTGCTGTCGTCATTGGTAGCGTTGCTGACATGGCGGAGAACTCCGCTGCGGCTGACGTGGCCGATGACGAGGACAGAGAGGGTGGTGACGTCAGGAAAGTTGAGGATGACGTGGATGTTGAGAAGTCTGTTCCTCCTGCAGCTGCTCCCCCTGCTCCTCCTTCTCCTCCTCTTCCTCCCCCGCCTCTCCTCCCTCTTCGCCTGCCGTCCTGTGCTGCTGAAACAGTGGCTTCACTATAAGCGGCACCTCCTGCCAAACCAGCATCTCTCGTTATAAGAACTCCTCCTGTAGAAGCTCCCTCTAAAGCCCATTCACTCACTCCACTCTTCTCAAAATCGTTCCCTGAGACGTCCAGACCTAATCCCATTCCCATCCCCATCCCCATCGATATCCCCATCCCCGTCCCCATCCCCATTCCCAGGCCCGTTCCCCCCATGTCCGTCCCCTCGCCCAACCCTGTTCGCCACCTATAACTAGCATCCAGCGATATTCCCCGCGCCAACGGACGCGACACGGCCCTCTCTCCAAAGTTAATACTCTCTGCCACAATTGCAGGGTCCTTTCCTGCATAAGCCTTCTCTCCGGCGGGCACGGTCGCCTGGCATGAGTGTTCAGCTGCTCTCGCGAATCCCACAACAGCGGCATCATCAGCCACATCAGCATCAGCAGCAGCCACGTCAGCAGCAGCGTCGTGAAGGATCGCGGAATCTAGGGCTTGCATGAACGCCTGACATCGGACGGCGCTCAGCTGTCGCTGAATGTCCAAAATCTGCAGCTTTCCTTCCAACGTCTCGATTTCCATCTCGGGCAATCCTAACCGTCCGCTGTGTCGCCTGCTGAGAGAGGCTTGGCCCGGCGATCTTAGGCTCGGAGAGGCTCCTAGCGGCGAGGCTCGGAATAATGAGGCCCGGAGTGGTGAATGTAGGCGCGGTGAAGCAAGAGGGAAGGCGAGGCTCGGGAACCCTGCTCGAGGGGAATCTTGTGGTGGGGATGCCATGCCTGGCTAGGCTCGGCATGGTGTGCCTCGGCAATGTCTCGAGTGGAATGCTTCACCCAAGGAGTAACGTGACGTGGAACAGATAGCAAATGCACTACAGAGAAGGCTTTATTCAGGACAGGACTAAATGGCAGAATGCTGTAAGCAGCAATAGACTACATAAATAACATTATTATCCGAAGAGGTACGCACTATTGAAGTCAATGCGGTGCGGCGCGGTTGGTCTTATTTTATGACTATGGACGACGAAATAAATGGCATTCAGCGACGGTCCTATCAACAGTGACTGCTAGTGCTAACTACCCATTGGTTCTGTGTGTCGTTTTGGTTTTGAGGATCGTTTTCAAGTCTGTTTTCTGTGACTCCATGACTGTGTGACTCTCTGACTCACTCAGTTTGGTTCTGTGCATCATTCTGAGTCTCTGTCGTTTTCTGAAAGGAAAGTTGGCAGTGAATCAGTGATGCTTGCGGTGGTGCTGGCGGTCCAGCCTATCATACGCCATAAAAGACGATTTGCTTCGATAATCGTCATGTAATCCACTCTTGGCATTCTCGATGTCAACAAATTACATGACAAATTGCTTATAATTCTTCCCGAAGTGCTCAAATTATATTGGTACAGTCACTCTACAAATCTACCACGACAGAGCTGTTACCAAGCTGAAGCGTTTTTCCAAGTTTAGCTCAGGTACTGAGAGATTGGAAGGGGTGTCTTCTCGAGACTGTCAGTGTGGCTTGGGGTCGGAGTGCGCGCTGTGAATCCTGATGCGCCAAAGCAGAAGTCAACAAGTACAAGAACTGGTAAAAAAAATCTTTCAGAACATGCCCTGAGACTCTTTCTTATCCCTAACCTACCACCAGCCCACTCTCATTTGTCCGCCATCAAATATTTCACAGTCTTGTCACATGGCCATCCTAGCACAACCTTACTCTTCACGTGCGTAAAACTGTTATTCCTGGATTTAAAAATCCAGATTTTATTTCTATTTTGATATTCTGTCAACTGTTATTCCAAAGTACTATCGAGGGAGGTCCGTTATTCTCAACGCAACCATGGCGAGCCGATCATCGGCCAACAACCCGGATCCCAACGATCCGACCTCCCCAACTGCCACGTCATCATACTCCACAGCATCTAAGGACGTCTATAGGCGACACGGTGTCACGAGCCCCCCTTTAGACCCGAAGCTTCCTACGTCCATCCCTCCCGGATCCTCCCTCTCTCCCTCCCTCCTCCCAACCTCTCCGAACCTCATTCCTTCCGAGCGTCACTTACGATCCCCTCAGCAAGCGAACCTGTCGGTTAGGTCCGGAAGCCGGCTCCAGAGCCAATATCGCCCGAGGCCGCAGCCGCCAGGTTCGGCACAAGTGGACCTGTCTTTCCGAGCCTTGGTGGCTCGGCATCAGTACCTGCTAACGACAATGGCGATTCTAGCCGTTCTGTGTACGATTTACCTGTATTTCGCAATTTCCATGGATGACGGAGAAAGCTCCAAATGCGGGGGACTGAGAGGGAAAGCGCTAGCGGATTGCAGATTGATGCTGCAGGTGCATAAGAAAGCGGCTGACGTTAATTCGGGAGAGGATGGAAGAGGTAGGGTTGGGAGAGCTGGTGGTGGTAATGCTCGTGCCAAGGGTAGAGGACGTAAGGATTCTAGAAATCTTGGTTCCCCTGCGGATGGTGAAGCTGATGGTGATGGTGATGCTGATGATGATGTTGGTGATGGTAGCTCAGGGGATGGTGGTAGCTTTGGAGGAGGGAGAAAGGAAAAAGTGGTGTATGAAGTGGGTGAGTGACAGCATTACTACATTTGTCATAATGTTGTAATGATTAGCAATCAATTGCTTCATGTAGTATGTGCAATTTAACATTATTGAATGAAATGTCAAGAGAACACTTTGTTGCACCGCACAGAATCCTACATGAGCTAGGATGCCTCAATGAGACAACCGCAACAACCTGCTCACCTCTCCTGTGTACCACTGGGTAAATGGAATTTCTGGAAGGAATCTCTGGAAGATACGTAAAGAGGAGACTATCTAGAGATGCTTATTTCAGAACTACTCTAAACCTGAATATACTTTTCAGGGGAAACTACACCCAGAAATGACCCCTCCTGCCCAGGATAGCAAGCACACTGGCTGCTGCACTCCATTGAAAAGCAAAAGAAATTTTGTCTGTACCAATCCATGACTGCTAACCGTCGAGAGTCAAAACAACTACTACCACGTGTCTTGGATTGGATGGACTAGGTAGGCATATCTTTCGGCCTTGTTCAGCTCAGCAGCCTTGCCCGCCCCATCCTCCTTCACTAATCCGTACTCAGATTGCAGTACGGTAAGTTTGTGAGCTTCGAAAGCTCCCGAGTCAAAACGACTCAAAAGTCACGTAGTAAGCTTTGTAAGCTCCGGTTTTGAGGCACCTGGAAAGCCGTGAACAAAAGCCCGCGACTACTCGTTGAACGAGAGAACAATAAACGTGTCTTGGATCGACCACTCGCGTTTCTCGGCCTTGTCAGGCGGGTTCAGAACTGCCTCGTCCTCTGTGAAGAGCCGGTATCCAATGATGATCTCCATGCGCTGGCGGGCCCTCACTGCCACTTCAAAGAACGACAGCTCCTCTCCGTCTGTCAGGTAGAGCTCGGCTGGGCGAATGTACATTTCGTTGCCCTGCGGGGGAAGGGGGAGGGAGGGGTGCAGAGGGGTGTTGAGGGGTACTGAGGTGCGACGGAACGACAGCTCCTCGCCATCTGTGAGGTAGAGCTCTGCTGGGCGGATGTACATCTCGCTGCCCTGGAGGGGAGACGGCATGGATAGGACAGCCTCTCCCAGTCCTCCCGCTCTTCCCTACCCCTCCCTTCCCCCCCCCCCCCCCCCCCCCCCCCCCCCCCCCCCCCCCCTCCTCTTCTCAACATACCCCTTCTGAAAAGAGCTCCTCCAAAACACAGTTCACCTCCCTGTCTTCTGCCACCTGCCCTCCCGTAAACCACGCCTTCCCCCACCATGTAGAACAACCCCTTGCTCCCCCCACTCTCCTCAACGCACCTCTTCTGAAAACAGCTCTTCCAAAACGCGGTTGACCTCCCTGTCCTCCGCCACCTGTTGGGATGTGATAATAACGAGGGGTGGGGCCGAGAGGGGAGGGATCACACAAGAATAAGAAACTCCATGCAAAGGAGGGAACGGAACAGAACTGATCTCCCTGCATTTGTTACTGAGCACGTAGTCGCTGATTTTGGAGACAGTCACGAAGGACCGCGTGCGCGAGTCAAGGAGTGGAGGAGTGGAGGAGCAAGGGAGCAAGGGAGCAAGGGAGAATCTCACCATTGCCAGAGCCATGGACACGAGCTCATTGGATAGCACGTAGTCGCTGATTTTGGAGACAGAGACCAGGGAGTGCGCGCATGAGGGGTGCAAATGGAAGATGGAGTGCGTGCAGGGAAGAGTGCACGTACCATTGCCAGTGCCATGGAGACGAGCTCGTTGGACAGCACGTAATCGCTGATCTTGGACATTGAGACAAGGGAGCGCATGCGGACCCATAAACACCAGAGCGCGTGCAGAGAAGAGTGCACGTACCATCGCCAGGGCCATGGAGACGAGCTCATTGGATAGCACGTAATCGCAGATTTTCGACACCGAGACGAGGGAGCGCGTGCGCGAGTCGAGGATCTCAGAGATGACGATGGACTGCTGCGAGGAGCCAGGGGGTGCCTTACCAACGCCAGAGCAAAGGGATGCCTTACAACAGTCAATCAACCCTGTTGCACGTACCATTGCCAGAGCCATGGACACGAGCTCGTTGGATAGCACGTAGTCACTGATCTTGGAGACGGAGACGAGGGAGCGCGTGCGCGAGTCAACTCAACTCAAGGGGTGGTGGATGAACAAGTGAGTGTCTTACCATTGCTAGCGCCATAGAGACCAGCTCATTACTGAGAACATAGTCGCTGATTTTAGACACCGAAACAAGGGAGCGCGTGCGCGAGTCGAGGATCTCCGAGATGACGATGGACTGCTGCGACGCCTGCTGCATCTGCCCCACCCACGAGGACGTGGAGGTCGGGCGCGGGTAGGTTATGCTCGAGTTGCTGCGGCGGTGGCCCTTGCTGCCCGCCGGCATGCGCTTGGACTGACGGAGGTGGGGGAGGAGGGGAGGGAAGGAGGGGATGGGGGAGGAGGGAGGAGGAGGGGGGGTAGGAGACGGAGAGGGGGTGGGAGAAGGAGGAGGGGGAATAGGGCAGAGGGAAGAATGGAGGGGTGGGGTGTGGGGGATGAGATGACGAGGGAGCGCAAGTCGCAGTCGATGATGGGAACAGCACCAACCGACCTTCCCCAGATAGCACCTACACTCCCACCCAAATTGCGGGAAGCACCCACCTCCCCCACGTGGCACCCACCTGGATGTCTCTGATGAGCAGCAGCGTGGCGAGGGAGCTCAGAGCTCACAGAAGCTGGATACCCACCTGTACCCCTCCCCACCTCACATCACCCCCCCCGCTCCACCACCTCCCACCACGCCGCACCCACCTGGATGTCTCTGATGAGCAGCAGCGCGGCGAGGGGGCTCAAAGAATCTGGCATGCACGTGAATAATCTAGTCTGCCTTGAACAGATAGTACCTACCCCACATAGAACTTGCACCACCTCAACGTCTCTGATGAGCAGCAGCGTGGCGAGGGAGCTCACACAAGCTGGTATGCATGTGATACATTCTTCCTATCTCACAGAAAGCACCTCCCCCAGGAAACACCCACCTGGATGTCTCTGATGAGCAGCAGCGTGGCGAGGGAGCGCGAGTCGCAGTTGATAATCGAGTCCTCCAAGCCCTCGTCCGCGAGGATGAGGATCTGATTGGGGGGAAGGGGGGAGGGGAGAGGAGAGTGAGAATGGAGAAGAGGCGATGGGGTTAAGAGCAGGGCAGTGGGGTGCACGAGTCGCAGTTGATGATTGAGTCCTCCAGGCCCTCGTCTGCTAGAACGAGGATCTGGGGTGGGGGGGAGAGTGGGAGCGGGAGTCAGACGTACGGGAGGGGCAATAAGAGCAGGGGGAGGGATAGAAGAGAGTGAGTCGCAGTTGATGATTGAGTCCTCCAAGCCCTCGTCCGCGAGGATGAGGATCTGATTGGGGGGAAGGGGGGAGGGGAGAGGAGAGTGAGAATGGAGAAGAGGCGATGGGGTTAAGAGCAGGGCAGTGGGGTGCACGAGTCGCAGTTGATGATTGAGTCCTCCAGGCCCTCGTCTGCTAGAACGAGGATCTGGGGTGGGGGGGAGAGTGGGAGCGGGAGTCAGACGTACGGGAGGGGCAATAAGAGCAGGGGGAGGGATAGAAGAGAGTGAGTCGCAGTTGATGATTGAGTCCTCCAAGCCCTCGTCCGCGAGGATGAGGATCTGATTGGGGGGAAGGGGGGAGGGGAGAGGAGAGTGAGAATGGAGAAGAGGCGATGGGGTTAAGAGCAGGGCAGTGGGGTGCACGAGTCGCAGTTGATGATTGAGTCCTCCAGGCCCTCGTCTGCTAGAACGAGGATCTGGGGTGGGGGGGAGAGTGGGAGCGGGAGTCAGACGTACGGGAGGGGCAATAAGAGCAGGGGGAGGGATAGAAGAGAGTGAGTCGCAGTTGATGATTGAGTCCTCCAAGCCCTCGTCCGCGAGGATGAGGATCTGATTGGGGGGAAGGGGGGAGGGGAGAGGAGAGTGAGAATGGAGAAGAGGCGATGGGGTTAAGAGCAGGGCAGTGGGGTGCACGAGTCGCAGTTGATGATTGAGTCCTCCAGGCCCTCGTCTGCTAGAACGAGGATCTGGGGTGGGGGGGAGAGTGGGAGCGGGAGTCAGACGTACGGGAGGGGCAATAAGAGCAGGGGGAGGGATAGAAGAGAGTGAGTCGCAGTTGATGATTGAGTCCTCCAAGCCCTCGTCCGCGAGGATGAGGATCTGATTGGGGGGAAGGGGGGAGGGGAGAGGAGAGTGAGAATGGAGAAGAGGCGATGGGGTTAAGAGCAGGGCAGTGGGGTGCACGAGTCGCAGTTGATGATTGAGTCCTCCAGGCCCTCGTCTGCTAGAACGAGGATCTGGGGTGGGGGGGAGAGTGGGAGCGGGAGTCAGACGTACGGGAGGGGCAATAAGAGCAGGGGGAGGGATAGAAGAGAGTGAGTCGCAGTTGATGATTGAGTCCTCCAAGCCCTCGTCCGCGAGGATGAGGATCTGATTGGGGGGAAGGGGGGAGGGGAGAGGAGAGTGAGAATGGAGAAGAGGCGATGGGGTTAAGAGCAGGGCAGTGGGGTGCACGAGTCGCAGTTGATGATTGAGTCCTCCAGGCCCTCGTCTGCTAGAACGAGGATCTGGGGTGGGGGGGAGAGTGGGAGCGGGAGTCAGACGTACGGGAGGGGCAATAAGAGCAGGGGGAGGGATAGAAGAGAGTGAGTCGCAGTTGATGATTGAGTCCTCCAAGCCCTCGTCCGCGAGGATGAGGATCTGATTGGGGGGAAGGGGGGAGGGGAGAGGAGAGTGAGAATGGAGAAGAGGCGATGGGGTTAAGAGCAGGGCAGTGGGGTGCACGAGTCGCAGTTGATGATTGAGTCCTCCAGGCCCTCGTCTGCTAGAACGAGGATCTGGGGTGGGGGGGAGAGTGGGAGCGGGAGTCAGACGTACGGGAGGGGCAATAAGAGCAGGGGGAGGGATAGAAGAGAGTGAGTCGCAGTTGATGATTGAGTCCTCCAAGCCCTCGTCCGCGAGGATGAGGATCTGATTGGGGGGAAGCGGGGAGGGGAGAGGAGAGTGAGAATGGAGAAGAGGCGATGGGGTTAAGAGCAGGGCAGTGGGGTGCACGAGTCGCAGTTGATGATTGAGTCCTCCAGGCCCTCGTCTGCTAGAACGAGGATCTGGGGTGGGGGGGAGAGTGGGAGCGGGAGTCAGACGTACGGGAGGGGCAATAAGAGCAGGGGGGGGGATAGAAGAGAGTGAGTCGCAGTTGATGATTGAGTCCTCCAAGCCCTCGTCCGCTAGAATGAGGATCTGAGGGGGAGGGGGAAGGAGGTAGGGAGGGGAGAGTGGGGTGAGCACGCAGTAACAGTGCTCCAAGGGAGCACGAGTCATAGTTGATGATGGAGTCTTCTAACTCCTCGTCCGCTAGAAGGAGGATCTGGGAGGAAGGGGGGAGGGGAAAGGGGAGGGGCAACATGAGCAGGTTGAGGGAGGGAGAGCACAAGTTGCAGTTGACGAGGGGCAATAGGGGCAACTGTAACGAGGTGACTTTTGAGTCGACTCAAAACGAGGCGACTTTTGAGTCCACTCAAAAGCGGACTCAAAAGTCACCTAGGGAGGGAGAGCACAAGTTGCAGTTGACGAGGGGCAATAGATGCACTGCACGCGAGTCACATGTCGCCAGCTCGCTCGGAGATAGGGCAAGTAGATAGCCCCCTCACCAGGTCACCGAGACAGCCCTTTGCCTCCTCACCCACCGAGTCAAATGTCTCTAGGGGCAGGAACTCCAGATGGCGCCTGATGACAGCGTAGCGTTGCCCATGCGGTGCACGAGCGTCACGTTCTCCAGCTCGCCGAGAATAGGGGAAGTAGGTAGCTCCCTCACCAGGTCAGGTCCTCATAAGCCTTGATACTCACAGAGTCAAAGGTTTCGAGGGGCAGGAACTCAAGATGGCGCCTGATGACAGCGTGGCCCATGCGGTGCACGAGCGTCACGTTCTCCAGCTCGCTGGAATTCAGCCCGCCCTCTATGAGCCTCAATCACACGCCAAGACCCTGAGGGTGACTCTGTCTATCAGAACCCACAAGAGCCCTCACCGAGTCGAAGGTCTCCAGAGGGAGGAATTCGAGGTGCCTGCGGATAACGGCGTTCCCCATGCGGTGCACGAGCGTCACGTTCTCCAGCTCGCTGGGGTTCAGATAGATGGAGAGCCCCCAGGACAGGTCACAAGCCTTGGTACTCACCGAGTCGAAGGTTTCGAGGGGCAGGAACTCGAGGTGCCTGCGGATAACGGCGTTGCCCATGCGGTGCACGAGCGTCACGTTCTCCAGCTCGCTGGGGTTCAGCCCGCCCTCTATGAGGCGCGCCTCTCGCTCCTCCACGGGCACGTCTGAGAAGATCCACAGCTCCGATCCCCGCGCTAAGAACGCCTCTAGCACCTGCAGGGGTGAAGGGAAATGGGGGATTGGGGTTGGGGGTTTCAGATTGTCGCAGGGCGAAAGGGGGTTCAGCCCGCCCTCTATGAGGCGCGCCTCCCTCTCCTCCACGGGCACGTCCGAAAAGATCCACAGCTCTGAGCCCCGCGCTAAGAAGGCCTCTAGCACCTGCACGAGGTAGGGTCAGGGCACAATATCGAAGGTGGAATTAGGGTTGAGACTGAAGAGAGGCGGGTTCAGGCAGGTTCAGCCCGGCCTCTATGAGGCGCGCCTCCCGCTACTGGCACGCCCGAGAAGATCCACAGCTCTGAGCCCCGGGCTAAGAACGCCTCTAGCACCTGCATGAGCACGGGAGGGGCACATGGATTACCGTAGAGCCAAAGGTTGTGGGTTAAGGTTGCAGCGAGCAAGGAGGGTTCAGCCCGCCCTCTATGTTGCGTGCCTCTCACTCCTCCACTGGAACGTCTAAAAAGATCCACAGCTCTGAGCCCTGGGCTAAAACGCCTCTAGCACCTGTATGCATGGGCAGAGTACAGGTTAGGGTTTCGGTTTCGAGGTTTTGGGTTTGAAGTTGCAGAGAGAGAGGAGGGTTCAGCCCGCCCTCTATGAGCCGCGCCTCCCGTTCCTCCACACGGGCACGTCTGAGAAGATCCACAGCCTGGATCCCCGCGCTAAGAACGCCTCCAGTACCTGCATACATGGGCAGGGTCAGAGAACAAGGCTTAAGCCGGATTAGAGTTAGCCACAGGGGAGAGGGCAAGGGAGTTCAGCCCGCCCTCAATGAGGCGCGCCTAGGGCGGGCTGAACTCCCCTGCCCTCTATGCTGCTGTAGGTTTTTTTTTAGAATTCTCAAAAACCGGCAAGGGAGTTCAGCCCGCCCTCAATGAGGCGCGCCTAGGGAAGATCCACACGAGGCACTGAACTCCCTTGCCCTCTCCCACACGAGCACGTTTGAGAAGATCCACAGCTCCGATCCTAAAAAGGCCTCTAGGGCGGAAACGGGCAGCCGGACGAGGGCGGGGGCGGTCGGATGGGACTAGGGTGTCCGGGGGGAGCAGGCACGGGAGTTGAGAGGGCATGGGGAGGGGCAGCAACGTGCCCCATTCTCCCTTTCCCCCCATCCGCCCACACCCTTCCCGCCCCCCACTGTCAATATGGCGCCCCCGCCCCACTCCCCCCCACATCTCCCCAACCCATCATCTCTCCCTCCTCCCCTCTCTTTCTCACCGTGATCATATCGTCAATATCGCGCCGCCAGCCGCAGAACAGGATTTTTTCGGGCAGCTTCGGCGGCGTTTCGATGTCGGGCAGCGGGGCGTCTTGCACCACGGGCAGCGGGCCGGGGGCATACGAGTCGTCATCCTCAGCGATCACAAGCACAGAGTCCTCAGGCTGCGGGGATGGGGGAGGGGGGCAGGGGCAGGGGAGGTGGGGAGTGGGGAGAAGGGGGCGGGAGGTGGGGGAGGTGGCTAGGTGTTGGGTGTGCTGGGGCCAGGGGCGTCATTCTCAGCAATCACAAGTACAGAGTCCTCAGGCTGCGGGGATGGGGGAGGGGCAGGGGGAGGGGGAGCGGACCAGGGTAAAGAAAGCACTTACCTGAAGCCCAAAGAGCACTCACCTGAAGCACCTGAAGCACCTGAAGCAGAGAGCACCTACCTGAGCTACCTGACGCACACGCAATCATCTGAGAAACAGGCAACATTCACCTGAAGCACAGAGACCACTCACCTGAAGCACAGAGACCACTCACCTGAAGCACAGAGACCACTCACCTGAAGCACAGAGACCACTCACCTGAAGCACAGAGACCACTCACCTGAAGCACAGAGACCACTCACCTGAAGCACAGAGACCACTCACCTGAAGCACAGAGACCACTCACCTGAAGCACAGAGACCACTCACCTGAAGCACATAGTCATCATCTGGATTAAGCCACAGGCGCGTATGCTCCCTATGCACCCTCTTCACGTCGCCCTCCTTTTGAGGCGCCTCAAAAGTCACACACACGTGAGACAGAAGCAGCACCCACCTGCAGCACATAGTCATCGTCCGGGTTGAGCCACAGCCGCGTGTGCTCCTTATGCACCCTCTTCACCTCGCCCTCCCGGGCCTTTTCACCCTCCTCCCTCAAAGCACTTGCCTAAAGTACCCGGAACACAAAAGAAAAGGAGCTCACCTGGAGCACATAGTCATCATCTGGGTTGAGCCACAGCCGTGTATGCTCCTTATGCACCCTCTTTACTTCGCCCTCCGCTCCTCCCTCCCCCTCCTCCCCTTCCTCCTCCTCATCCTCACTCCCACCGATACTGCTCCCGCCAGCAAACTCAAACCCCACCGCCTCCGTGCTCTTCTCATAGTACGTCCTCGCGGAAACCCTCAAACCGCACGGCACCGCATCAGGAAACGAGAGAAGAACCTCCCGGAAAGTCTTCCCGACGAGCTCGGGCCAGTGCTTGGTGTAGAACTCGCAGTTCTCGAAGCCGAGGAGGGTCTCCCAGATCTGGGCGAGGCCGGGCTGGCGGGCGCACTGAATCATGAGGCGGCCAATCACATCGTGAGCCACCACCGTTTCCACCATCCGTCCCCCCACCATCTGTAGGGTTAGGAGGAGTGGAACAGGGTTGGAAGGGGTGGGTTTGTGCACTGAGCACTGCCAAGCCGGGCTGGCGGGCGCACTGAATCATGAGGCGGCCGATCACGTCGTGAGCCACCACTATTTCCACCATGCTCCCCCCCACCATCTGTGCGCAGTTAGGGCGGAAGGGTGGAGGGCGCATGGGAGGGGAGGAGGAGAGCAGGAGAGAGATGGATCGGGGAGAGGAAGGAGCGGGTTTGTGCCCTGACTGGTTGAAGGAAAAGCAACGGTGCAGCACTGCCAAGCCGGGCTGGCGGGCGCACTGAATCATGAGCCGGCCGATCACGTCGTGCGCCCCCACCGTCTCCACCATGCGCCACCACTGTTTCCACCATGCGCCACCACTGTTTCCACCATGCGCCCCCACCGTCTCCACCATGCGCCCCCACCGTCTCCACCATGCGCCCCCACCACCTCTCCTCACCACTCTACACCTCTCCTCACTGCTATGTACCTCCTCTCACCGCACTACACCCCTCCTCACCTTCACCAGCTGCTGGTTGTCAATATCGCTCAGCTCCACCACAATGTGGCCCCGCAGCCCCTCCCTCACGCCCGTCAGGCTCAGCACCACCCTCAGCGCCCTGGCGTCTCTCCTACACCGCACTTCACCGCACTACACCTCCCGTCACCGCACTACATCCCTCCTCACCTTGACCAGCTGCTGGTTGTCAATATCGCTCAGCTCCACCACAATGTGGCCCCGCAGCCCCTCCCTCACGCCCGTCAGGCTCAGCACCACCCTCAGCGCCCTGGCGTCTGCAGCATCCGCGTTCTCTGCCTCAGCCAGAACAATGAGAGCCCGGGCTGTTGATACGGACACCTTCTTGAGATCGGCCAACACCAGGGGCGAGCCGGAGCTGCAGCAGCACGGCAGGCAGGAAATGGGAGATAAGGGGGAGAAGAAAGGGACGGTGTCAGGCTCAGCACCACCCTCAGCGTCCTGGCATCTGCACCATCCGCGTTCTCTGCCTCTGCCAACACGATCAAGGCTCGAGCTGTTGACACAGGCACCCTAATTTTAATCAGCCAACACTAGAGGGGATCCGGACCTGCAGCAGCACGGGGGGGAGGAAATGGGAGATACGAGGGTGAAGAAAGGGACCGAGTCACATCACAGTGTGGCCAATACACACATGCTTCACCACCCACCATTCCACCCAGCCCAGCAGCATTCAACATACCGGCAGATGATGATGGTGGTGCCGTGGAAGTCAAACTCCCCATCTTCTGAATCTCTCTCTCCATCTCACTGTTTCTCCGTTCTCATTCTCCTCAGTGCTCACTATGCAACCAATGCACCACAGGCACTCTTGTCTCACCGGCAGATGATGGTGGTGCCGTGGAAATTGAACTCCATCTTCTGAATCTCGCTCTCCATCTCCCCTGTTTCTCCGTTCTCCTTCTCCTCAGTGCTCACTACGCAACCAATGCACCACTATTAGCACTCTTGTCTCACCGGCAGATGACAGTGGTGCCGTGGAAATTGAACTCCATCTTCTGAATCTCGCTCTCCATCTCCTCCTTCTCCCTCTCGCTCATCACCACCACCACGCCCCCTCCCATGCTCTCATTCGCCACTGCCAGCTGCTTCAGCAGCGATGCCTGATGTGTGATGGGCATGGGCATCAATGGAAAGGAAAGGAGAGAGGGGAGGGGCAGGCAGGTTTGACATGACAACAGGGAGAAAGATACGGAATCATCACCACCACCACCACGCCTCCTCCCCTGATTTCGCTTGCCACTGCCAGCTGCTTCAGCAGCGATGCCTGGTATGTGATGGGCCATGGACAGAAAGCGAAAGTGGCAGAGAGCCATGATTGACAATCCTGTCCTGGCGACCAGGATCCAGAAACGGAGTGTTTTTAAGAATTCTCAAAAACACCCTAGATCCATGATTGACAGGGCGACCAGGATCCAGAAACGGAATCACCAGCATCCCAGCACCACCTCCACGCCTTGTTCAGGTTGCAGAGTGTTTTTGAGAATTCTCAAGAACTCTCTGCAGAAAGCGAAAGTGGCAGAGAGCCATGATTGACAATCCTGTCCTGGCGACCAGGATCCAGAAACGGAGTGTTTTTAAGAATTCTCAAAAACACCCTAGATCCATGATTGACAGGGCGACCAGGATCCAGAAACGGAATCACCAGCATCCCAGCACCACCTCCACGCCTTGTTCAGGTTGCAGAGTGTTTTTGAGAATTCTCAAGAACTCTCTGCAGAAAGCGAAAGTGGCAGAGAGCCATGATTGACAATCCTGGCGACCAGGATCCAGAAACGGAATCACCAGCATCCCAGCACCACCTCCACGCCTTGTTCAGGTTGGCTACTGCTAGCCACCCCATCCCCATCCCCATCCCCATCCCCATCCCCATCCCCATCCCCATCCCCATTCCCCTCCCCCTCCCCATCCCCATCCCCAACCCCAGCTTGGACGGAGATGGGAGGGAACCCACCAGCTTGTCGCTCCAGCCGAGGATGAGCGTGTGGTTCTTCTCAATCACCCCGCCGCACCCCTACCCAAACCATCCCCACCCATCCCCATCCCCAGAAACCCACCAGCTTGTCGCTCCAGCCGAGGATGAGCGTGTGGTTCTTCTCAATCACGTCGCTCTTGCCTTTCTTCAGCGAGTCCACCTTCTCCGAGATGCCCTCCGACACCAGCCCCACCATCAGCGCGAATATCAGCATCCCGCCAATGCTGATGCTCACGCCCACGCCCATGCCCATGCCCACGCCCATGCCCATGCCCATGCCCATGACCATGCTCCCTGCTCCGTACTCCCTGCTCCCTGCTCCCCTCCCCCCCCCCCCCCCCAGCAACCCACCAGCTTGTCACTCCAGCCGAGGATGAGCGCGTGGTTCTTCTCAAACACTCCACTGCACCCCATCCCCATGCCCATCCCCACCCATCCCCACCCCCAGGAACCCACCAGCTTGTCGCTCCAGCCGAGGATGAGCGTGTGGTTCTTCTCAAACACGTCGCTCTTGCCTTTCCTCCTCCATCCCCCCTCTCCTTTCTCCCCATTCATTCCCCATGGTAAGAGCAGGCCTCACCCATCGGCATTCCCATCCCCCCTCTCTCCCACCCACAACCCACCAGCTTGTCGCTCCAGCCGAGGATGAGCGTGTGGTTCTTCTCAATCACGTCGCTCTTGCCTTTCTTCAGCGAGTCCACCTTCTCCGAGATGCCCTCCGACACCAGCCCCACCATCAGCGCGAATATCAGCATCCCGCCAATGCTGATGCTCACGCCCACGCCCACGCCCACGCCCACGCCCATGCCCATGCCCATGCCCATGCCCCCTGCTCCCTGCTCCCTGCTCCCTGCTCCCCTCCCCCCCCCCAGGAACCCACCAGCTTGTCGCTCCAGCCGAGGATGAGCGTGTGGTTCTTCTCAATCACGTCGCTCTTGCCTTTCTTCAGCGA
Organism: Closterium sp. Naga37s-1; assembly: GCA_947471745.1. Lineage (NCBI taxonomy): Eukaryota > Viridiplantae > Streptophyta > Zygnematophyceae > Desmidiales > Closteriaceae > Closterium > Closterium sp. Naga37s-1. Next base: position 65,260 of record CANJKZ010000949.1, on the reverse strand, counting down.
GTCCACCTTCTCCGAGATGCCCTCCGACACCAGCCCCACCATCAGCGCGAATATCAGCATCCCGCCAATGCTGATGCTCACGCCCACGATTCTCGGCCCCACGCCCTCGCTGTCCGCGTGGTTGCCTGCGTCTGCCACGTAGGACCACGCCCGCCACGTGGCGTCGCCCAGATCCATCCGGTCTTTCGATCCGACGGCGTACAGGGCGAGGCCTCCCAGGGCGATGCTGGTGTGGGGATGGAGTGGGAAGAAAGGAAGGGGGAAGGAGAGGGGGTAGTGGGACGAAATTGGAGTGGATATCAGTTTCACTCAAATCTATCCGTTTATGTATATCATACGACGATTCCAGAGCATCGCCACGTGATAAAAGAAGTGTTTTGAAACGTCTCAAAACAATCGGAGTGGAACTGGGTTTCACTCAAATCTACCCGTTTCTGTATATCATACGACAATTCCAGGGCTTCGCACAAAGCCCAACAAGACCTCCCAAGGCCTCCTAGCACTCCAAAACCTCCAAGACATCCCAAACCCCCCAGCCAGCCTCCAATCCAACCATGCCCTCCAGCACCTCATGAGGTTTTTGGGGAGAACGGGACGCACTCTGCTGCCATGTCTGGCACGGTAAAGAAGCAAGCACTCACAGCAGCAGCGTGGCTGCGAGGAGAGCCGCGCCCTTGACCCAGGAGTGCATGGAGAAGAGCACATCGACCTTATACGCCAGCCGCTTGCTCATCGACACCTCCTCGTCCGCCCCAGGCGCCGCTGAAGGAGCCGCACCAGCAGCAGCAGCAGCCGCCGCCGCAGCAGAGGCGGATGATGACGAGGAGGAAGAGGCAGCGGCGGCCGTATGGCCGTCTGTCGCCTTGGGGCGCCTTCCGAAGAGCTGAGCCACTTCATCAATATTCCGGATGATGAAGATGGGGAGGACGAGGCAGAGGATTGATGCTAGGAGCGCCACCCTGCGCCAGAATAGCTCCTGATCCTCCTTCACCTCCTCCTCCTCCTCTTCCTCCTCCTTGGCCTTGTCCTTCGACTTCTCCTTGGTGCTCCTATGCTCTCGCTTGCTCTCCTCTCTCTCACTCTCCTCTCTCCACCCGATTCTGTCGTCTTCAGAGCTTTCTGTGGGGAAGGGGGGGCAGGTACCTTCCACTGCCCCATCTTCTCCTTCTACTTCGCATCTGCTGCTGCTGCTGCTGCTGCTGCTGCTGCTGCTGGGGGTGATCCCGCTGACGCCAGCAGGAACGTCATCTGACAGTTTGGAAGCAAGGCGCGAGTGCTTGCGCTGCAGTTCTGAGAGCCGAAGCTGGGGTGGGGACGGGGAGAGTGGGGGAAGTGGGAGTAGTGGGGGGGGGGAGGGAAGTGGGAGCGTGGTGAGTGTTTGCGATGCAGTTCTGAGAGCCGAAGCTGGGGTGGAGAGGAAGGAGGGAGGACAGGTGGGGGAAAAGGAAGGAAAACGGGGGAAGGAATTTGTGAGTGTTTGCGCTGTAGTCTGAGAGCTGGAGCTGGGGTTGGGGAGGTGGAAGAAAAGGGAGGGCGGAGGAGCGGGCGATAGGGCACGAACGTGTAAAGAGTTGCACTTTAGCTCCAAGAGTGGGAGCTCGGGGAAGGGCGGGGGCGGGTTAGCAGAGGAAGGGAGAAGAGGCGGGTGGGGGGGGGCAAGAACGTGTAAGAGATTGCACTGCAGTTTTGAGCGTAGGGAAATTCAGAATATGGATAAGAAACGAAGGACGGAAGGAGTAGCGGGAAGGGAGGGGAGCAGTTTTTGAGGCACCCCAGAAAGCACGTGCATGTTGTTTCAAGAGTTGCTCGAGAGAGGTTAAAGCACGCAGAACCATGTTCTGAATGATCACGCTTCAGATGTCGCCACCCCTTACCTCGAGAGATAGAGCTTGCTTGTACTGGTAGCCTCCCCAGCCTACTGCTGCTGTGCAGACGAGCAACATCTGCCGAGGAAGAAACGGGGGAGAGGAGGAGAGAGAAGGGTGGAAGGAGGAGAGCGGGGGTAGAAGGAAGGAAGCCGGGGTGGGGAAGGAGGAGAGCGGGGGTAGAAGGAAGGAAGCCGGGGTGGGGAAGGAGGGGAGCGGGGGTGAAGGGAAGAGAACGGGGGGGTGGGGGTGGGGGGGGTGGGGGGGGAGGGGGGGAAGGAGGGGAAGGGGGAGGGGAAGGGGGGGAGTGGAGGGGGGAGGTGAAGGGGGAGATGATGGGAAAAGGGATGGGGAGAGGGGGGGAGAGAGAGAAGGGAAGGACGAAAAAAGGGATCTGAGTCAAATCCATATGTGAGCTGGAGGAGTAACACGTGGCCTTGATCTTGTAACTCAAAAGAGCGCAGCTCATCTTGCACGTCTCCGCTTAAGAATGAGTTCCTCATTCCGATAACAAAGCAGCGCGTTGGACGAGCCTTTGCTCGGCGCGCAGCAACGTTCTGCATCTGGTACTCATGCATGATCCCATCCCATCCTAGTGCATTTTGAGCGGACGAGTTTCTTTACTAACCAGGAACAGCACGGTGCCGCCGATTCCCTTCTTGCTGTTGCTGGAAGCCTCTGCTCGGCGCGCAGCAGCGTTCTGCATCTGGTACTCATGCATGATCCCATCCACCTGCCGAGGCCTAGCCGGCGAAGCTCCCCGCTTGACGCTCTTCGCGCTTCTAAACCGGTCCTTGGCGCTTCCTTCCTTGAAGTTCGCTTCTGACCGCTCGTCATTGGCTTTGAATGCGGCCATGCGACCGCCGTTACCACTACCGTCGTATTCGTAACTCCGTCGCTCGGTGAGCCCGCCTTCGCTAGGCCTCTCCGCGGATTTCCCGCTGAACCGAGACGGAGGGGGAGGGGCCATCCGCAGGAGAGATCCTACTATCGCGTCCTGGCAGCCGTTGATGGAGGTTGTCGGGTGCCTAGGGAGACGATTTGCGACAGAGTTTCACGGCAAAAGCTCGCTGGAAGAGCGGGAAACAGCAGGAGTTCCCAGAGGTCTGGAATGGAAAAGAACCGAGACGCGAGGCGAGGAAACGACAGAGGAGAAGAGAGGCGGAGAGGGAGGAGGGGGAGGGGGGGAAGGGGTGTGGGGGAGGAAGGGAAGCGGGGGGTGGATATGAAGGAGGGGAAAATTGAAAATGTGGGTGAGTGTCTGTGGTTAAGAACTCGCGAAACTCGTGCAATGCAGGAGACGTAACTCGCGAAACTCGTGCAATGCAGGAGTCACGAAACTCGTGCAATGCAGGAGACGTGACTCGTGAAAACTTGTTCATCGTAGGAGATGTAACTCGTGAAACTCGTTTGCTGTAGGAGAGGTAACTCGTGAAACTAGTTCAATGTTGGAGATGTAACTTATGAATCTCGTTCAATCTAGGAGATCTAACTCGCAACGAACTGAGTTGAGAAGAAAGCCTGGGCTAGGTTCGGAAATCCGCCGACTTGTAAGACTGCGACAAGATAAGACTGCGACAAGATATGAAGTCGGTCAAAACTTACGAAGCCCTGACAGGACACGAATCTCTAGGTCAGGAGGATGAGCACAACGTAAATGTCTGAGCCGGAAAAAAACGGCGTAAGACTAAACCCCCATCATCGTATTTTGCATTCCATCGGTCATGCAATCCCACCAATCATGCAAGTCCGTCCAGTGACACCAAACCGCGAAATAGCATTTCCGCAAAAGTTCAAGAGTTAATTGGATTCGCCTGCAAATAAAACATGGACCTAAGTCTAATCCAAGCCACTACTAGCCGAGATTGAGCTACTAAACCACGAGATTCTCACCTGAAATGAGCTATCGCCTTGGATCCAAAATGATCCAGAAGGTTCCAGATACTGTCCACATGGCGATCTTGAAGTCGCAGAATCGGGTCAGCAGCATATCTAAATCGGATAGAGTGGTCTTAAGAGATGACGAGGAGTGAATTGCGGTGCCACGCACCGCAGGTACTAACGCTAATAAGACGCCATGCCTTCACATGGCACGTGAACCAGGTCTCGCTATCATTACGGTAACAAGCCTTGTTGAGTGGACTAAGAACCAAACCAACGAATAAGCTTCAACCCGGACGTTGAATTGAACTACACACCATTATGCAGCGACGATCAAGATGAAAGATACCCAGAAAAACACGCCGACTGCTAGGGATTAACTACGCCATGGAAATCACGCTTGTTCCTGACTGGCAATACAGCCACTTGCTCCACAAGATAACAGCCTCAGGCTATTAAAGCAGTCATGGAAAACAATAACTAAGAAGTCCCGAGATAAGTCATTTCTTGATCCAAACCCTCTCAACCGTTGTCTGTATACATACAGATACGTCAAAATACAGCTCAATCTCACTAAACCGCTCTACGTTTCGTCTTAGTTTTCGAGACCATTGACACTCAACAGGATGAAAGAAGATTCCGGCACTTCCAAGGACGCCACAGCCAATCGATGGCTGATCCAGGTCAACTGAACGAGAACCGTGACACTAACGAGGGTTCCGGAATCCCTGGAGAGAACGATGAGAGGATGGAGCACGTTGTGGGTCAGAAGGGATGGCGGGAGAGAGAGAGCTGTGCGTGTGGCGAATGGATGCGTGTAAGTGGGGGAAAGGAGGCGGTGGGGATTGCGAGTTCGCGCGGAGAACATGACGCAGTAGCGAGGTTGGGGACAGACCACACTTGCGCGTTCGTAAAGCGTTGTGGAATGGGTTTGAGCACGGTTGGGTACGGTATTTCAACTGCACCGTTTTTAATCATTGCGTACCACATTAGACCGTACTCTGGGAACTCCTAGGTGCCCTAAATTTGTGCGGATGCCTGATGCGCCAACCACATGGTCGCGTCAGGTCGCCAAGATGCCCATCCCCTATGCACGAATGCTACGATTAAAAGCATGAGCTACACTGTACCCAGCAAGTTAGTGTAAAGAAACAAAACAAGCAACTCTATATGTGAACCTTCATTGGAAAACCACTGGAGTTTGTGGACTGCCAATAAATCTCGTAATAAATGTGAATCTGAATAGAGCACCATTGCAAGAGTGATGCACGTGTGCTTTCGGAGAAGGCAGGGAGAATACACAGACAACACATTCCAGCCGTTGCTACCTATTGTACGGTATGTAAGAAAAGATACAATGCTCAACTCAGGACAAAGCCGGTCTGCGGAAGTGGATGCTGGACTTCGCTCCGCATACTACGGTATATAAATTACCTATGATGCCGCCGTTTGGTCAGTCGCACAGACCACTCGGCACAGCAGTTTCCCCGTCATGAACAAACGTTCAGAAACTTGAGGGTTTTGTACGAGAGTAGGGAGAACAGCCCCGCAGCAGCAAATCCAACGGCTGCCGTTGAAAGGATCGAGAACGCGAGGAACGTCAGAGCAGCAATGCTCCAACCCAGAGCTAGGTACACGCAGCAGAGCGGCACGAAGACGCACATCCCTAAAAGAATCCCGAAAAGTACGGAAACCACGGAAAGCAGATCCGCGATTTGAAAAACCATCTGTCTGGAGTCTAATCTCGTTCGACAGACTTCCATGGCGTGAGTGGCTGCCCGTTTTTCTCTCGGGCAGTCATTAGCATCGGTGATGAGGCGAAGAAGAGCAAAGTTTTTGGGCATGCTCGCGAGGCCCTTCCAAACGACCAAACACCTACATTCCGGGCAGCTGATGCATTTCTTCCCGAAGAAATCCTGCAAAGAGACGAAGGGGCGCAGCGGGTGGGAAGCTAACAAAATGAGTGACGAGGTAGGGGAAAGGATGATTGGAATGGTATCGAGGAGGAAGTTACCAGGGTATCATTGTTTCTTACAATGGTGGCTACCCGGATCTAAGGGAGATTCCTGACACACGTGTCGTTGGAGTCGACTCGAATCTAAGTGCGTGTCGTGGGTCACCCTCTATGCCTAACCTGGGTCAACCCCAACGTTTACCCTGTGTCACCCCTAATAACCTACCCGAGTCAAAGGGAGATTCCGGGCACAGGCTTGGCAGATGGTGTGGCCGCAGGCGACCAGCCGCGGAACGCGCTGCTCCTGATCGTACAGCTCCAAGCACACCGGACACTCCGGGACCACCGGAGTAGCAACCCCCTCCGCTTCCCCCGCCGCTCGTAGCTCGGAACCCCCTAAAGCTCCGCTGACCATGGCTTTGCAGTCTGAAGGGTTATCTGCAGCTGAAGAACCCTCCGCTGAGGAGGCGTTTGCTGACGTGGCATCTGCTGATGTGGCACCTTCTGACGAATCATTTGGCGGGACATCGGCGCAACCATTGGTGCAGTCGTCCCAGTCAGAGCAGCTCGCGTCGGCCAATTCTACCATGGCGAGGAGTCTAGATTTGAGGCGCCTCAAAAGGCGAGAACGTTAATAACCTTGATCCGTTTTCTATGAATGTTGAACGTGACTACAACCGAACCGAAAAAAATGTCGATTTGGATTCAAGGCAAGTGCCGGTCGCGGACACTATGCAGGCGGTTTGTGACAGGCAAGCTGACGAGTCAGCATTGACGCTTCAGGCTAGATTGGATATAAATCTACTCAACAAAGCGAGGCTTCGCAAAGGTAATGCTTTGGATCTGGTCTTTGCGACATAACTTAGCGGGACGTTAAGAGTCGGTCGCTAGGGACAAGTGTATTTGCCCGTACTAGGAGACAACTAAGAAATGACAGAGGAGCTATGTGAAAAAAATGCCACACTGAAAACGAGGCCGCACCGTCAAGCCAAGGAGACACACCAAGCGACGCGCTTTATCCTGCGCCCGGGAGTTTTCTTAGAGTTAGCGAGTGACGTGGCAGTGACAGGAAAGTATGGAGAAGGAAGCGGGAAACACGGATGTCAAGCTGGTGGGTGGTAGTGATGATGGTGGCGGTGGTCGCGGTCGAGATGCTCTGGTGTGGGTGATGATGTTGCTGTTGGGTCGGGGGAATGAGGGGTGGGAAAGGTGGGGGAAAGGGAGGGTAAGGACGCGTCACAATTGCGACATCGATCATGCGGGAGATCGATGTTCGGGGTGTACAGTTTTCGCTGTGTCTTGTATCCCTTTTTTCGTTAAAGTTCGCTAATACCCAAAACACGTCACCGAACGCGATGTCCCTTCCAAATCGATCTGTCACCGCACTCAAATCTTACGTAATGCATTTAAAAAATTAAAAAGGCTTCTAATCCCGCTAACTATCGAACCTGAAGACGATCGCGACACATCTGGCTCAGAGGAGATCGATTCTCACTGCTTCGGTGTGTGACCGCGATCCTCCCTCGATGTCGCAATTGTGACGCGTCCTAATCGAAGGGTGGGAAATCGAAGGGTGGGAAATCGATGGGGGTAGAATGAGGTGGGGGGTGGGAATTGATTAGGGGGGGAATGAGGTGGGGAAGGAAAGAAGGGGAGGGAGAAGGGGAAGGAACAGATGGAGAGGGAAATGGGGGGAAGGAAGGAGTGGGAGTGTGTGGGGGAACCAGGGAAGTTGGGGGGGGAACCAGATGGCTGGAGTTCGCGGAGGTCGGAGTAAGCGCAAGGCAGGCGGGAATTTCAGGTGGGAGTGGGACGGAAGGGGAGGGGAAGAAACGTTCAGTAGGCGACTGACTTGAGCGGCTGGGAGGATATTTTGGGCGCGAAATGGCGGAAAATTGTCTTGTAAGCTGAACCCCGATCGGTAACTTCAGGGGTTCACCGCACGAACGATTCGTGTCGTGACGTGAGCGATGGTGGCATGGCGATGTTGGCGACAGTGGCTGACGACCGCGTTCGTATGGCGGGAAAACGTGCGTAACCAGTCTCTGGTCCAATAGCGTTGAAGAGGGACGAACCTATTGTAGGAATTCGGTGGATGTTAGGGCGCGTGTGTTCTTGCCGAACCTGACTGAAAGTTCGAACTTTTAAAACGGTTTGTCACGGTAAAATACAATTCGAAACTTTTTGCCCCGGTGCAAAACGGTTTGAGTTCGAACTTTGTCAGGTTCGGCAAGAACACACGCGCCCTTACGGGTGCAATGAATCGAAGTAGCGAGAATTGCACTAAGGTGTCAAACGAGTACAAAATGTGAGCGAAGGCATGAGCGAACATTTATACGCGAAACATGCAAACGGTAACGCGGTGCGTGCGAGCTAGCTAGTGCTACGCTGGAAGCGAGGCTCGGGCTAGTCCCGAAGCGTAGGCCGACACGGCCAGGTCAGCAGTGCGAGGTTTGGTGAAACAGTGCGCGCGAAGTCGGCGAAGCCCCGTTAGCAGTAACGGGCGAACAACGGCTGCTGCTGTACGCGATGTTGCAGGGTGCGCTAAGGAATATCGAGAAAATTCCTTACACTACCCCCCCCCCCCCTCAAGAAACCCCCTCCGCTACGCGAGTGCGTGTATATCGCGGAAGCCCCGGCTCCTCAGGTACACTTGCAGGGCAGGGTGGTTTTCGATGTTGGCCAGGGGCACCCAGCTGTTTTCAGTTGGCGTGCGATCCTTCCAGCGAACGAGGAATTCAATCCTCTTGATTCCCGTGGGGTGTCGAATCCGATGGCTCAGGATTTTTTCGAGCGCGATGATCGGCTCCGATGCAGGGCGAGTCATGGATGGTGGGCGGTGGCGAGGCAGTTGGCTTGTGGTTGGGATGTATGGGCGAAGCAAGCTGACGTGGAACGAAGGGCTGATGTACCAGTCGGTCTGTAACAGTAGGTGCGCGGTTACTGGCGTGATCATGTGGCTGATTTGGAATGGGCCACAGTAGCGCGGTCGAAGTTTTGGTACGTCGGGCAGTCGCAGATTTTGCGTGTCGAGCAGTACGTAATCCCCTGACTTGTATGTGACTGGGCGGCGGTGGCGGTCAGCGTTGCGCTTAGCGATGACGTTTGCTTTTTTAATTGCTCATGCGGCTCTGGTGCGGGCAGCTTGTAGAATTTCGGCGAATTGCTGTGCACGTGGTGTTGGGTTGTCCGGACTCGGCGTCATGGGCACTGTAGGATTTTGCCCGTAGTTCAGGTAGAAGGGGGACTGCTGCGTCGTCGCTGACGTGGCATTATTGTACGCGAACTCGATCAGCGGCAGCTGCTGCTCCCAAGTCGTGGGGTCGTCGCACGTGGCACGAATCAACTGCTCCATCGTCTGATTCGTCCGCTCCGTTTGACCGTCGGTCTCGGGGTGGTACGACGAACTGAACTGTAGCCTGGTCCCGAACTGCTCCCAGAGATTTTTCCAGAAGTTGCTGGTGAACTTCGTGTCCCTGTCACTGATAATCGCTGCTGGTATCCCGTGCAGGCGAACAACGGCTGCGATGAACAGACGAGCGGTCTCCTCGGCTGAGATCGACTTTTTGCACGCAGCGAAGTGTGCCATCTTCGTCAACCTGTCAACGACGACCATCACCGCGTCGTTACCCCCAGGGTTCGAAGGTAACCCTGTGACGAAGTCCATGGTAACCTGCTGCCAGGCGCGCTCGGGCGGTGGTATCGGCTGCAATTGACCCGCCTTCCGCTTCCTCGAGCTTTTCATCACCTGACACGTGGGGCACGAGCCCACGTGCTGCTGTACGTCGGTCAACAGCTCCGGCCAGTAGTAATACCGCTGCAGTTGTTGTCGCGTTTTTTCTACCCCAAAATGTGAGAAGATTTGAACAAGAATGAATGAACTATGAATGAAGTGAGTACATATAGGAAACCCTAATTGGGTTGTACCCCCTATGGGATACCCCACTATAGCCTACACAACAGCATAAGCTATATATATGTTCTGACACACCCCCATAGGCAAAGTGGGGGAGAACAAGGGGTCACAAGACCAGTCACGCAAAGCACAGCAAGCTCAGGGTGGATCACAAAGTCACCACACAGTCCGAGCACAACGACAAGGCCACAAGGCCAGTTCACATGCAGGAGTGCACATATATATATAGAGCTAGACAAGCAAGAGCAGGTATATATATGTGACAGTACAAGCAAGGTCAAGAGGAGAGCAAGTGAGGCAAGACAGGTACAAGACCCAGCTGAGTGCAGAAGCGCTGATGGTCACAAGGCGCAAGTGCCTTGGTGAACACATCAGCAGTGTTGGCCTCAGAGGCCACGTACGCAAGTCGCAACTGACCACGCTGCTGCAGCTCACGAGCAAGAAAGTAACGGAGAGCAATGTGCTTCGTTCTGTGCTCCAGTCGCTGCTCCCGACACAAGGCCAGCATGGCCTTGTTGTCTACGTACAGCACTGGAGGAGAACGAGGCGGCTCTCCGAGGTCAGTCAGCAGGTAGGTGAGCCAGCGAAGCTCCTGTGCAGCCATGGCCCCGGCGTAGATCTCAGCCTCACAACTGGAGCCGAGAACAGAGGACGAGCGAGTAGCCCGCCACGAGACAGAGCCGGAACCAAGACTGAAGGTGTAACCCTGCGACGACCGCTGCGTAGCCTGGTCGTCAGCCCAAGAAGCGTCCGCGTGCCCAGTGAGGACCACTGGACTCCGCCCTCCAAGCACTAGCCCAGTGAGGACCACTGGACCACTGGACTCCGCCCAACAAGCTCTGGGTACGGGCCACTCGACTCTACGGACTCATCCGAAGGCAGAGCTGAGAGCGAGTGGCGAGTAGACAGAGGAGTGGCCTGAGGCGAGGAGTACGTGAAGCCGAAGCGCTGAAGGACCTGCTGCACCATGTGTGACTGAGTCAAGGTAATGGTGCGGCGTGCTCTGTCCCGAGTGATCTGCAAGCCAAGGTAGCTGCGCAGTTCACCCAGGTCTGTGCACGTGTGTCTCTTCTGCAGCTCGGACTTCACGTCGGCGAGTCCAGCAGTGTCAGCTGTGGCAAAGACCAAGTCGTCAACGTACACGAGGATGTAGAACGGCGGCAAAGAAGTGTCGGTGCGCAGAAACAACGACGGGTCAGCCGTAGAGGGAGCAAACCCAAGAGCCGCAAGCGTAGTCCTCAGTGTGTCGTGCCACTCACGCGGTGCCTGGCGGAGACCGTAGACTGGCCGTCGGAGGCTCCACTGGGTGCCAGTAGGGAAAGTCCCAGTGAAGCCAGGTGGACGGCGCAGCCAGATCTCCTCGTGCAGGCTACCCTGCAGGAAAGCAGTGCTGAAGTCAAGAGAGTGGAGCTCGTAGTCGCGCTGAGCGGCTATGTGCAGCAGCACCCGAAGAGTGGTCATCTTCGGGGTGGGAGAGAAGGTCTGAAAGTAGTCAACTCCCTGCCGCTGACTGAAGCCACGAGCGACGTACCGCGCCTTGAAGACAGGTGGAGAGCCCGGCGGCCGCTTCACCCTGAAGATCCACATGCCACTGACGATGTTCGCCCCAGGAGGGGGAACCGCGTCAACGTAGGTGCCTGTGGACTTCCAGGACGCCATCTCTGCATCCATAGCTGCCTGCCACTGAGAGGAGTAGGGACCCTCTACGGCCTCCGCGTAAGAGCGCGGAGTCGGGATGTCTAGTGCATCCGGGTCTCCCTCAGGGGCAAGTAGTACGGACGCGAGATGAGGTGAAGCAGCAGCCAGACACTGGAACTCCTCCTGCCTGTCCTCAAGGACGTCCGTGCCAAGAGCACACTCACCCCCGACGGACGGAGGACAGACAGACGCAGACTCAGCAACAAGACCGGCAGCGTAGTCTAGACGACAGCTAGCAGCAAAGTCGACGAGCTCAGCAACAAGAGCAGACGCAGCAGTGGACTCAAAAGAGGGGTCAGTGACGACAGTAGCAAGGAGACGTGTGACAGTAGGACTAGCAGCACGAAGAGAGTCGGACTCTGGGTCGGTAAGTGCAGGAAGGGAGGACTCAGGAGGAGAAGGCAAAGGGGCACGCAGAGGAGCAGTGGACGAACGCAAAGACATCCGGTGCGTGCCAGGGACAGGAGGAGGACGCTGACGCGAACCGCGACCACTAGCGCGAGCAGCACGGACAGGCGACGCAGGACGAGACGCAGGCTCACGACGCTCAGCAAGACCTCCAGTGGGACCAGTGTAAGGAGAGGGAGCAGGAAGTGGGGAGGCGGGCTCTAACTGGGACTGTGACTGAACAGGCTGTGGACACGCTGCAGGAGGAGAAAGACCAAGAACCTGCTGTAGGAGTGGAACGAAGTACGGCCGAGGCCGCGCGGCGACTCCAGACACAGCAGGGACAGCACCCTCAGCAGCAGCACCAGCGCCAACAGCACCTCCAGCTCCAGTACCTCCAGCAGCACCAGCAGTACCCGCAGCAGGACCACCGCCAGGAAGGACAGCAGCAGTCTCAGCACCAACACCCGCGGCAGCTCCAGCTCCAGGCGGACCCGAGGGCCCAGCAGCTCCGGGACCAGCGGCACAAGTACCCTCAGCAGCCGAAGGAGCTCCAGCTCCAGCAGTACGTCTCCAGCGGCGAGCAAACCACTCGCGCAGCTCCTGTGGAGAGAGGGGCTCCCGCCGAGGCGAAGCACCCGGAGAACCGCCAGGTCCCGCACCGCCAGACGCCACAAGGGGAGGTCCAGTGGCCGCAGGCTCCGCAGCTCCAGGCTCAGTAGCTCCAGACGCAGCACCCCCTGGCTCAGCACCCCCAGTCACAGCACCCCCAGGCTCAGTACCCCCAGACTCCGCACCCCCAGGCTCAGCACCCCCAGTCGCAGTACCCCCAGGCTCAGCACCCCCAGACTCAGCACCCCCAGGCTCAGCACCCCCAGGCTCAGCACCCACGTGCGTAGCACCCCCAGAGTCAGCACCCCCAGGCTCAGCACCCGCAGCAGGACCAGAGTCACCAGCAACCTCGACCGGCTCGACTGCGTCTACCTGGGACACACCTGAAGGGGCAGGACCCTGAGGGGGAAGGGGGTCTACCGGGGGGGGGACCTGGCACAAGGAAGTGCGGTGGCGGGGGGAGGGAAGGAGTGCGGTAGGGGAAGAGGCGGTAGAAGGGGACTGACTCGTCGAACGTGACGTCCTGGGAGGACAGAACACGACGAGAGGAGGGGTGGTAGAACTGCCACCCTGGGGCGTCAGGGGGGAAGCCGAGGAAGACACAGGGAGCAGCATGAGGGGACAGCTTGTCCGCAGACAAGTCGCGGACAAACGCCCGAGATCCCCAGACACGGAACGCAGACGCATCGCCGACCTTCCCCGTCCACAGCAGAGCTGGGGAGGTCTCCGGCCGGGAGACCCTGGGGTGAAGGTTGATCTGATGCGCCGCGTACCGAACCGCAAACGGCCACAGAAAATGGGGGGCAGCCGCATGCATCATGGACGTACGAGCGACGTCCATGACCATGCCAATGCGGCGCTCAGCAATCCCATTTTGCTGTGGAGAGTCCGGAAGCGTAAAGGTCTGGCGGATGCCTCGTGCACGACAGTAGGCTCGCAGAAGGCCAGAGGAGAACTCTCCACCTCGGTCAGAGTGCAGACGCAGAACAGGAAAGTCCGAGCCAAAGCTCCTCCTGAGCTGGAGACGAGCTGCGCGGATCCAGTCGATCAACACCTCAGTGACATCACCCTTGCTGCGCAAGGGGAAGACTGTGGTGTAACGCGAGTAGTCGTCAACCACCAGCAGGAAGTAGCGCTCGTGACCCTGCCCACGGACGCGGGCCGGGCCCCACACGTCCATGTGAAGCGTCTGCAGAGGAGCCTCTGTCGGGGGAAACTGGGAGGAGTGAGGGGCAGCCCGGAGCCGCCCCTCGACACAGGGGACACAGGAAGGTCCGGGTCCCGAAGGAAGGGGAGGGAGAGACCGGGGAAGACCAGAGACAAGGACACGGGAAGCCATGCCCCGAAGACGAGGCAAGGAGGGGTGGCCAAGACGGTGGTGCCACAGGAGAGTCTCCTGAGACAGGCGGCGACACGAGCAGGGGGCAGACTCAGGACCAGACCTGGACGCAGCAGCAAACACCTGACCCGACGCAGCTACCTGGCCAGACGCAGGGACAGGAGGAGACTCAGTGGTCAGGGTGTAGAGACTCGACCCCGGCCGACGCGAAAACGTGGCCAGGTGTCGGCCTGTGCGGGCGACCGAGCAGTGGGTCACCCGCTGACTCGCAGGAGTAAACTGGTGAACCCCCGCATCCTGCAGGTCAGCACCACTCACCAAGTTCGTCGAGAACGAGGGGAGGTACAGACCAGACAAGGTGCCCGAGGGGGCAGCCGGACACGGGAGGACAGTGGAGAAGTGAGAGAGGACAGGACCCCCAGAGGGGTCAGCCAGGGTGACTGCAACCGGCCGGCCAAGCGGCGTGAGTGTGGTGCGGTCTTGAAAGAAGGAGCGAGAAGCCCCTGAGTCAAGCGTGAAGGTGAGGGAGGCCGAAGCCGACGCAGTACCTGAGAGCGCAGCCTCACCAGTACCTGAGAGTGCAGACGCACTGGCACCTAGAGCAGCAGCCGCAGAAGTACCTGGCGCAGCAGTACCAATGCCCGGGTCGGGCGGGAAACACCGGTAACAGTCACCCTCCTCACTAATAGTCACAGCATACATGGCAGCAAGGATAGCATCAAAGTCAAGATCAAAGATAGCTACGCCAGCCCTAGACAGCTCTCCCCAACGGGGAATCTCACTGGCCTCGGGGAACTGCTGACGCCAAGCGTCCGTCAGGCGGCCAAAGCAGCGCTGGGTGGGGTGGGCACCCCCACACTGCTCACCCGCGCGGTCGCCGGAACGAAGGACGTAGGTGCACGGACCAAAACCCCCACCCCGCTGACGCTGCGTGTACCACTCACGGAGCTGCTGGGGCGGGGGGATGTCCCGCGAACGCTGCTGCTGCTGCTGCTGCTGCTGCTGCTGCTGCTGACGCTGGCCACCACCAGAGCCGCTACGCTGCGGGGCACCACCCCGACCAGCTCCACCCCCTCCGCCACCGCCGCCTCCACCTCCACCACCACCGCTGCCTCCGCTCCCACCGCTGCCGCCACCACCGCCTCCTCCTCCGCTGCTGCCACCGCCACCACCGCCCCCGCCACCACTCCCACCGCCACCCCCACTCCCTCCGCCGCCTCCACCGCCACCTCCACCGCCCCCGCCAGTTCCACCCGCGCCCTTGCCCCCCTTGCCCCTGCCAGGGCGGCGTCTCCCGCTAGGGGCAGACGCCGCACAGACCGACTCAAGACCAAGCAGGTCGGCAGCAGCAGCAGAGGCAACAGATGGCAGCAGGGGGGAAGGAGAACACCCCTCAAAGATGGGGGTGCGAGGGTCACCACGAGAGGCTCCTACAGCGACGATGCTCTTCTCCGCCGCAAGGAGGGACTTCTCGAGGAGGTCGACAGTGAGAGTGGTGGGACAGACTGAGAGGAAGTGGTCCCTGACTACGCGAAGGGAGTCAGGGAGGCGTGTGACTATGTAATAGAGAGTGATGTACATGGGGGGGGGGTTCTTGGCGCAGAACTCAGCAGGAAGGGCGGCGCGGTAGCGAGTGTCACTAGTGCGGAGGTGCGTAATGAGGTCAGCGACAGTGGGAAAGGCAGCAAGGTCAGGAAAGAGGTACGGTAGCATGAGGCGGCTCAGGGCAGCAGTGGCAGGGGAAGAGTAGCGCGCAACTACAGCGTCGTACAAGGTCTGAGCACTCTTGTACTGACTAAAGTGCGCGCGCTCAGTGGTAGGCAGGTGGCGACGCACAGCAAGACGTGCAGCAGCATCGCGGGTGGCCCACTAAGAGCGAACAGTGAGGTCAGCATCAGCAGCAGGGGCAGGAGAGGCGCCAGAGGTGAGGTCAAAGAGGGAAAGACCGTCCGCCCTATCGCACTGTAAGAACAGCTGCAGGTCGTCGACCCAGACCTCAAAGTCAATGGCTCGACCCTCAGCGTCAAAAGCGAGGACACTAGGGGTAGCCATGACGACGACAGTGTAGTAGTGCAAGCAGTAGGGGAAGGGCACGCAGTAACAGTGGTGCTGTGCTCACCAGGCAGGGCAGGTCGGGCGGCTCGGCAGTAGGGCGGCCCGGCAGCTGGGCGGCTCGGCGGCTCGGCTGCTGGGCGGCTCGGCTCCCGGGCGGCTCGGCGGCAGGGCGGCTCGGCGGCAGGGCGGCTCGGCGGCAGGGCGGCTCGGCGGCTCGGCGGCAGGGCGGCTCGGCTCCCGGGCGGCTCGGCTGCAGGGCGGCTCGACGGCTGGGCGGCTCGGCTGCTCTGCTGCTGGGCGGCTCGGCCGCTGTAGAGGAGTGGCGGGGCCGCTGCAGAGAAGGGCGGCGGGGCCGCTTGATAGGGCGGCGGGGCCGCTGATGGGGCGGCGGGGCCGCGAGGAAGGGCGGTGGGGCCGCGAGGAAGGGCGGCGGGGCCGCGAGGAAGGGCGGCGGGGCCGCTAGATAGGGCGGCGGGGCCGCGCGATGGGGCGGCGGGGCCGCGAGGAAGGGCGGCGGGGCCGCTAGGTAGGGCGGCGGGGCCTCGCGATGGGGCGGCGAGGCCGCAAGGTAGGGCGGCGGGGCCGCGCAATGGGACGGCGAGGCCGCGAGTAAGGGCGGCGGGGCCGCTAGGTAGGGCGGCGGGGCCGCGCAATAGGGCGGCGAGGCCGCGAGGTAGGGCGGCGGGGCCGCGAGGTAGGGCGGCGGGGCCGCTAGGAGAGAGGCGGCGGGGCCGCGAAGACGGGCGGCGGGGCCGCTGAGACGAGTGGCGGGGCCGCAGTGAAGGGCCGCTAGGGCGGCTCGACGAAGTGAGGGCCCGGAGCGCGACTCGGGCTGAGCGCGCTTCGGGCAGGAAAAAAAAATCGATGTGGTGGGCCCTAAGCACAGTTCCCAAGGGGGAACCTGCTCGATACCATGAGAAGATTTGAACAAGAATGAATGAACTATGAATGAAGTGAGTACATATAGGAAACCCTAATTGGGTTGTACCCCCTATGGGATACCCCACTATAGCCTACACAACAGCATAAGCTATATATATGTTCTGACAAAATGTCCCGAGGTAATTCTGTCATGTGCCTCCTGCAGTAGCAGCTCCCTCAGTAGTGAGTACGCGGGTACCCAGATACGGTTGGTGCCTGTTTTTACGTAATAAACTCCTTTAGCTTCTGCCAGTTGCTGTGAGTTTCCAGTCGTGAAAAATGGGTCGGTGCGGTATCCGTGGGTGAATAGGCCTGTTAAAAGCGGGTTAGTCTGGGCGAGTAGGATGGCGTGGAGTTGGGCGGTAGGGCGGGTGAGTGCGTCGGCGATGTTCGATGCGCCTTTCTTGTACGTAACCGTGTAGTGGAAGTTGGACTTGAGGTAGTCCAACCAGCGAATCTGTCGTGGATTGAGATTCGGTTGGGCGCGTAAGTATTGTAGTGATCGGTGGTCTGTCCGTACTGTCACGTCGGCGCCAGTCAGGTAACACCGCCAAACTTTGAACGCGTGCACGATCGCCAACATTTCGCGGTCGTGTATCGGGTAGTTGCGTTCGGGCGGGTGCAGTTTGCGAGACTCGTACGCGATTGGCTGGAGGTCGTTCCCGACATCCTGCAAGTGTACTGCTCCCACAGCGATGTCGCTTGCGTCAGTGACGAGCTCGAACGGACGGTGTGGATCTGCGATGTGAAGTACGGGCGTTGAGCACAAAATGTTTTTGAGGGCCGAGAAGGCAGCTTGCTCTTTCTCCCCCCACGTGTACTCAACCCCCTTCCTCAGCAGGTCGGTCAACGGGGCAGTCAGCTTCGCCATGTCGGGGACGAACCGGCGTACGTAGTTGACGAACCCCAAAAAACTCTGCAACTCGGTCAAGTTGGTCGGCGCGTGCCATGCTTGAATCGTCGCAATTGTCTTCGGGTCTATTTCCACTCCTGCAGCTGAAATGACGTGTCCCAAAAACTCCAGGCGGTCCTGTAAAAATTCACACTTAGACGCTTTTGTCAGTAGGCGGTTCTCACTCAGTATTTTAAAAACTGCTTCGATGTCCTGTAAGTGCTGTGCTCTGTTAGGGCTGTAAATCAGTATGTCGTCCAGGTATACTATGACGCACTTATCTAAGAGCGGGCGGAAAGCTTCGTTCATGGTCATTTGAAAAGTGGCGGGGGCGTTGGTCAGTCCGAAGGGCATGACGGTGTATTCGAAGGATCCGTAGCGTGTGCGAAATGCGGTCTTAGGGCAGTCAGGCGCGTTGACGCGAATCTGGTGGTAACCCCCTCGGAGGTCGATTTTCGAGAAAACCCGGGCTGTGCGCAGTTGGTCGATCAGTTCGTCGGCTCGCGGGATGGGGTAACGGGATTTGATGGTAACCCTGTTCAGTGCTCTGTAGTCTATGCACATGCGAAATCTCCCGTCTTTTTTCGGTGTGAACAGTATCGGTGCTGCGAAAGGCGACGAACTAGGGCGAATGAATTCCTTCTCGAGCAGGTAATCGAGCTGCTTCCTCAGTTCGTCCAGTTCGGGCTGGGTCAGTCGGAACTGTCGCTGTACTGTTGGCTGTGCCCCCGGTTCTAACTCTATCCTGTGGTCGTGCGGTCGCTGAGGTGGCAGTCTCGTCGGTAAATCGTCCGGGAAAATGTCGCTGTACTGCTTCAACTGTGCTGCCAGGTCACTCAGTACGTTGGCCAGCAGTTTCTGTAAATCCCCTCCTTTGTCTGCTGCCTCGGCTTCCCGAATGTCGACCGCGTACACGTCAGCTCCTGCCGCTACGGCGCGTTTCATCGTGATCGCGTTGACACGCACCGACGAAGACTCAGGCGAGCCCCAGCGAGGTAGGGCGATGTTGTTACCGTTCACTCGCACGGTGCAGTCACCCGTCGTCCAGTCGATTCGCGGATTGTGTCGTCGCAGCCAATCACGCCCGAGTAAAATGTCGGTTCCGTCGAGGGTCGTTGCGAGCATTTCCTGGCTAAACGTGAAGTTACCCCCACATCGAATCCGAACCCGGTCTACGAGTTCCGTATTGCCAGCGGCGTGCCGTCTACTAGTCGTGCGTCGATCTCAGGTAAACATCTGTCCAGTGGCAGTCGCAGTTTTCGTGCTGTAGCAGTGTTGATGAGGCTGTGGCTAGCTCCCCCGTCTACGAAGATTTTAACTAAGTCCGTCCCGATTTTCCCACTAAGCAGTATGGGGCTGTCTACCGTAGTCCCCTCCTTATTCGGCCGAGTGTGGTCGATTGCGTGAACCGACACAATCACTCGGTGAGGGTCGGTTGGGTCGGGCGAACGGCGTGACCTGTCAGTAGAGGGCCCGTCTGCTACTGACTCCCAGCGTTTCCCTGCTGCTTGGTCTGTTTCTGCTGCTCAGCTTCCCCCTTTCCCTTAGCGTTTTCCGGGCATTCGCTCTTGCGATGTCCCGGCCGGTTGCACGCAAAGCAGCGCCCTTTGAACGGTGCGGCAGCGGCATTTGCGGCGACGGCACGTATCGTGGCGCCCTCGTTCGTCCCACGAGGCCGATGTCCCCAATGGCTGCTTCCGTAGGACCCCGGTCTCGGTCGGCGGAAGAAATCAAGTTTCTCCGCCATAGCGAGAATTTCTTGAAAATCGGTGACGCCGCGAAGCTGGATTTCCTGAGTGATGTCCTGCTTCAGGCCGCCGATGTAGCGGTCGATGCGCTCGCTCTCGTGCATATATCCCACCTGCCCGCATAGCGCCAGAAATCCGCTCGTGTAATCTTGGACGGAACCGAGTTGGCGCCAAGTGCGGAGCTTCTGTCGCGCCGCGATCGAAGTTGCGATTGGCTCGAAACGAGCGCGCAGACCTGCGCACCACGCATCCCACGTGCGATACTGGGGCACCTCCACGAAATACGACGGCGCCCAGGGTCCGGTTTGTCCTTCCCGTGTCGGTAGAGTCGCGTAGTCCACCGGCTTCGTGACGATGACACGCCACCAGTCCATGGCGGGTCCTCGCAACAACGACACGGCGTAGCGAATCTTCGCCGTATCCTCCGAGACGTAGTTCGCGTCGAAGAAGACGTTCAACGTGAAGAGCCACGCCTGGACGGTAGGACCACCCCGCTGACTTGGGTCAAAGCATGGCGGACGCTGCGGCTTTAGCGGCATCGGCGACGGAAGAGTTGATTCGCCAGCCGGCACTGAAATCGTGACTCAAGGCTGAGTCCTGGCCGCATTCGTCGCGTCGGGGTGTGTCGTGCCGTGGTCGTCGTCTCCGTCATGGCGGACGACGCCATCACTTGCGGCGCTCACGGGTTGCCCCACACTTCCGTGCTGTGATGTCTGTGGTGCGGGCTGAATCGGAGTGCCAGGTGCTTGGGATTTTGCTCGTGTGAGGTCGTTTTGCAGGGACGAGCGTTCTGCCGTCAGCGTCGCGATTTCCTCCGCGCTCTCGCGGATTTGTCGCAGCAGATCGTTCAAGTGCTCCTGCGTGAGAGTCGTGACGTCGATATGTTCAGCCATTTCGAAGGGCGTCGGCTCGTCTTAGTCTAGGCGCAGTCGTGAACGCGAGGACAGCGGCTCCTAGGTGCTAAGGTACGTGAGTCCCTTCGAGTGAAAAATCAAAAGTTGATTTCCTGAGGTGCGGAGATGCGCGGTCCGAAAGGAAAGAGGCTCTGAATACCAAGTGTTACGGGTGCAATGAATCGAAGTAGCGAGAATTGCACTAAGGTGTCAAACGAGTACAAAATGTGAGCGAAGGCGTGAGCGAACATTTATACGCGAAACATGCAAACGGTAACGCGGTGCGTGCGAGCTAGCTAGTGCTACGCTGGAAGCGAGGCTCGGGCTAGTCCCGAAGCGTAGGCCGACACGGCCAGGCCAGCAGTGCGAGGTTTGGTGAAACAGTGCGCGCGAAGTCGGCGAAGCCCCGTTAGCAGTAACGGGCGAACAACGGCTGCTGCTGTACGCGATGTTGCAGGGTGCGCTAAGGAATATCGAGAAAATTCCTTACAGTGGACCACTATAGTTTACATCTTTATCTTCAAACCGGATGTCACCACCAAATCACACACGCCAATACACACATGCTGTTTCCAGTAATAATAACACACGCAGACACGTCCAATGGCGGTGTTTGCCAGCACATCTAAAAAAAGAAAGGCCTCGGAATGGCCGTGGAATCACGAACCAGAGGAGGAACCTCCCGAATAGGTGTGGGGGGAATGGCCAAATCGCGAAATTTCGCGCGAGAAAGGGGAAGGGTGGCAACGGGATCAGGAACCACCCTCCCCACCTTCCAATTCCCCGTTCCCCCCCTCCACATCCTTCCAAACCCATGGCCATTCCAAGGCAATTCTGGGCCCAGTTCGGCAGGCATTAAAAAAACGGTTTCCCCGTATGGGCTACAGTAAACCGACCACCCTGGAGCCTTCTTTGATAAGCGCGTGAAAGGTTATCTAGGCTCGATATAAGCGGATCATCGCCGAACCAGACAATAATGGAATGCCAGCCGAACACCCCTTTCGACGCTGGCATATGAAAATTTTTGAATTATATTTCAAAATTTAAAGATTGTGACAAGACTTGTAAAGGAGCATGCAGTAAGGAGTCAAGTGCTCCTTATCTTGTGGCAGGTCCACGGACCTGCCACCTAGTCCATTTCATTCGTAGATCTGAATCTACAAGCACACACATGGAAACTATCAACCTCCCCGCCATTGCCGCCTCTATGTTATCCTGCTCCTAACGCCGCCGTACTTGACGAAATCACCACTTATGCTTTTTACGAGTGAAACCATCTTCGTCGGATGTTGCTGCGGTGGTGCGTTCAGAGTGTGCATGGCGAGGTTGTTTACTGCTGCTGGTGCAGAATGATGAAATTGCGGGATATAGCATTTGACAGCTTCTGCTAGTGCGATTAATGTCGCAATGGCTCCTACCACCTGCTGCCGTTGCGCGATCGCCGCGGCTGCACAATCGATAAGGTCGTCGCGTAGTCTGCGGCTGCCGTTACCACGCAATCTGCGGTCCCTGCGGTGAGATTTGGTGCTGGTGTTCGTGGTCGATGCGGTTGCTGTGATTTCTGCTGTTGCGGCTCGCGATTTGCTGCAGGTGCTTCCGATTTGCTGCTGTTGCTGCGAGATCTGTTGATGCGGCGAGATTTGCTGCTGCGATCTGCTGGTGGCGCTGCGAGATCTACTGCTGGTGTTCGGATCTGATGCCGCTCCTCGCGATTTGCTGCTGCTTCTCGCGATTTGCTGCTGCTGCTCGCGATTTCCTGCTGCAGCCCGCGATTTGCTGCTGCAGCTCGCAATTTGCTGATGCAGCTCGCGATTTGCTGCTGCAGCTCGCGATTTGCTGATGCAGCTCGCGATTTGCCGCTGCTGCGAGATCTGCTGTCGACGATTCGCGAGCTGCTGCTGACGCTGCGGGATCTGCTGCTGACACTGCGCGAGCTGCCGCTGAATCCGCGCGCGCTGCTGCTGACGGTGCAGGAGTTGCTGCTGATGCTGCGCGATTTGCTGCTGATGCTGCGCAATCTGCTGCTGATGCTGCGCGATCTGCTGCTGGTGCCTCGCGATCTGTTGCTGGCGGCGTGTGGTGCGCGATCTACTGCAGGTGCTAAGGAGGTCGCCACTGGTGGCGCTGCTGTGGATGGTGTACTGCACTCTGTGGATGACTTCTGTTGCTGCTGGTGCTCGTGTTGGTGCTGCCGTTGCAGCTGCTGGTAGTGCTGGAAAGCACTCATACCTATAGGAGTGCTCAGTGCAATCTCAGTGATGGCCTTTTAAGGTCATGGCCTTATAAAGATTATGGCACTTTAATTATGGCCTTATAAGATTACGCCTTTGCAAGACAACACGGCAAAATCTCGTTGCTGTGAAAAAAAAAAAAAAAAAAAAAAAAAAAAAAAAAGGGCCAGGCGTATGATAAAATTCCAAAAATGATACGTATTAAAATAAAGAGTAAAGTAATTTGGCATTTGCCAGGGCTAATTTCTATTTTATGCGTTACCCTTTCGAGCGAAATAGATCATTTCTTAAATCCCTGGTTTTTATATAAAACCCAAAACAATTGGACTATGAAGTTCTTCCTCCCAATGGGTCGCATCGCGAATGTGCAAAGGACATGCATTACTATTGATACCGAGATATCGGTCAGTTGCGCTTACACCACCATTGCTACCGGTAATAAAAAAAAAAAAAGGGGGGGGGGGGGGCAATATTGGCGTTTGAAGTTGTTTATGGCGTAAATATGCCCTCTACCAATTACGATATCGTATATCACTCATTCGATTTTCCACGTTGAAGTTGCTGAAACTACACGTGGAGATTAAACGTTGGGTTTGGATTGGACATTTGGTTGTCTGCCATTCTGAATGACATGAGCTTGGTGGCTGGGATCAACCGCTTGAGATGATGAAGTCTTTGCTCGCGGTATTGTTTTGCAAAGTTACACGTTTGTTTTGGACGGAACTGCCAATATCAATCACGGTAGTTACCAGCGTTCCCATGCGAATTTTGCGAACATTTGACGTAACGTCTCTACATGCGGGTTGGCGTTATCAACCCTGGCGTTTGCCAGGTTCTTTTTGCCATTGCCATTATTGTGACTCATTCGACGTTCTTCTTTGAGATTGTCATGTTTGGCATAAGAATTGTAGCAAGGGCTGTCTTTTGAAGAAACCAATCCATCATAACAGACTTTGCATTGGCCTTACAAGTACAGTACATCCGTTACAAAGGTTCCTTCTTTACTCTGTGGCTATATGGCAACATGCATGTATACATGCTTAAGGGTTTATTCGACGACACCGCGTCTTGGCATCCGGTCAAGGAAATTAGAGCGCGGTTTCTTCTATATACTCACACAACCAGAATTCTATTGGTCATTATTGGATATGAAAAACCATCCCCACGCAAACACTATGCAGGGTATAAGGGTATGCCCTACTGTGGGTCGTGATGAGCATCTTGTCCTCGCGTTTACGTTTGTATCGACACGGAATGTGTCACAACCACAACAATGATCTAGCCTGCCATCTTACAAAGTATTTTGCACGTGCGTCGATGTACTCATGGATCACTTCAGGTTCATCTCACGAGCATATGTTCATTCTTCGTTGGTTGTTTGAACAGAAAAGGCACGTGCGTGTGCCTCTTTGGTACGATGCTGCGGAAAGCATTATCATGAACAAAGTGTCTATCCAAACTCGGCTCGTGCTTGTGTCATGAGCACCTCCGCTACGAATACTTGCATTGTGGCCTTACGCGCACACTACTTTGCGTTTGCATCGGCACAAATCTTCTCTACGCATCTGACGCAATATGTTCCACCCTACGACGACGGTCTCGTGAAGAGGGTCTCGTCTTACGTGTATCCTGGCAAGTACGGATTTTTCAATGATGCGTTTTTCATCTCGAAAGTTGTGATGCCCATGATCAAAGTTGACGAACAACCGCTTTTCCTTGGCATTGAAATATGCGGTCCATACTGTTTTCGCAAGTATTACGCACAAATGATACACACGTACATATATCTGAATGCCTCAATCCTCAGTATGTCACCTCACAAGTGATTGACAGCGGTGAAGCATGTACAATTTTCGAAGCCTTTATTCTCAACGCTGCCTTGCGTTATGCATTACATAAATAAGTCATTGTTTAGCCAATGCCATTCAGAATCTCATGCAATCTAACGAGAGCCATGGTTTTCTTCTCGACCATGTAGCGCTGGTCGCGTCAGCGTGCTACGGAGTGATAACATCATCAGAATCACATAGTCAAGACCGTTCATGCTCATGTACGGGCCATTTTTATCGCGCTATTGCATCACCATGATAACATCAACCAGACCATTCGTGCTCATGTACTGACCAATATTTATCGCGCTATTGTACACCGCGGACAATTCGTTACCGTAGTTCTGTCTTGAACAAGCACACGCCTAAACACTTTGGAAAGCTTCTCTGGCCCGTAACTTGGAAAGCTTGCAAAGGTGTTGAATTCTTCAGTGCAAGATAGATAATATCCTTGTTGCTTACTCTCGGTGATGCTTGCGAAGCCTTCTTTGCTCTCCCCAATTTCATGGAAATTCTCTTCCCGGTCCACCCGATAAGAAGCGTAATGCGTAAAAATCAATATTTTTAATAGTAAGAATAATCATTCTTTTTACTTACATACCTAATGTCTCGTGCAACCTATGACGACTGCTCTGCAGACTCCTTGAAGAGTCTTGTCTTAATATGAAAAATTTTGAATTATATTTCAAAATTTAAAGATTGTGACAAGACTTGTAAAGGAGCATGCAGTAAGGAGTCAAGTGCTCCTTATCTTGTGGCAGGTCCACGGACCTGCCACCTAGTCCATTTCATTCGTAGATCTGAATCTACAACCCACCCCTCCCTCCCTGTAGAGAAATTCTATTCATACATAAACTAGTTTAGATACAAATCATTATGTTGATTTAAGTTACCACTATTTGTAATTTGTAATCTAGTGTGCTGTATGATTGAGATCTTAAATGCTATGACGACTGCTCCTATGACGACTGCTCTGCAGACTCCTTGAAGAGTCTTGTCTTAATTTTCCACCAGAGGAATCTTCCTCGAACTCTATTTCTCAGGCAAATGGTCCATTTTCTGATACGCCGCACCATGCGGCCTCGAGAGCCCGCACCACACGAGGTATCAGTGATTCGGGGCAATCACACATTGCCCTGAAAAAAACAAATCCGGGTCTTTCATGCCCCTCTTCTTGCCAGCTGGAAAATCACACATCACCAACACACCATCACTAACACATCGAACGCACAAATTCTCTTGCCCGATTTTTTTCGACGTCCACCACTGGTTTGCAGGGCTGCCCGGGCTTGTTAAAAGTGCTGGCGAACAACGCCAATGTCTTCTCAAGTACGGTACAGATAAAGCAAACAGAACATGAAGCATCAGATCCCACAAAGCTACTGATGTCAAATAACGAAATAAACCTTTTCAGCCTACGGTCAGCCATTCTCTCCAACTACGACTCAAAGTCGCCCCAGTCGTCATTATCCTCCTCTGAACCATCCATAAAGCCCCCCATTGACATTCCTGCAATCACGGAAGACATAGAAGTCTCTCCCACTTGTGGAACCATCCCAGGGCCACTCCCAGCTGCTGCAGAACCAACAACTTCAGCAGCAGCTGATGCCATGTTTGCATCAGGTGCTGTGATCGCAGCATGACCTGCCGCTGCAGAATCTTCCATAGAATCAAATCCAGCTGCTGGCATCTGCTGCTTTTCGCTCTCTTCCCCACCAATGCACTCGTCGTCGCACCCTCAGCAGAATCAACAATTGCTGCTGCTGCTGGTGCTGCTGCTGCTCCTGCTTCTGCCCCGGCTCCTCCTGCAGTTGGCACAGTTGCAGCGTGTGCTACAGCCCGAGGGGGAACACACGATGCAATAATCGATGCAGCAGAAACCTTAGGCCGGCTATTGAACTCCCTCAACCCCCCCGGATCCCTCCCGGGCACCACCAGGTGATCAGCCAGCATGAACGACAGGTCGGGCAGGGACTGCAAAATTTCCTGCACCACCGGATTCGCCGGCTCCGGTTTTGCAAACTGCCCGAACTGCCCGTCATGGGAGGTGTACGGCTGACTCCCAGGAAAACTGCCCGCAAAATTGCCGGCGAAAGCGCTCATGCCAGCAGCAGGGTCATTGGTGTGAGTGGCGCCGGATGGGTGTGCAGAAGAAGACGAGGAGGCGGTGCCAGAAAGGACAGAGCTTGTGATACCACTGAGCTGTGAGAAGAAATCCAGAGCGGAAGAACCACTGCAGTGGGAGGATGGGGGGCGGGAGGGGGAAGGAAGGGGAAGGTGAAAGGGTAGGGGGAGAGGGAAGGGGGATGAGGGGAGACAAGAAATTGCTTCTACAGAGACAGAGGTGCTGCGAAATCAAGAAGTGAATGACAGAAGGCACAGAGACTTTGATAGCAATACCCAGCAGCAATTCAAGAAAGCAAACCATGGGAGTCAAGGCGCTAGTGCCGTAAGACTTGAACCAAGCGTGCCTCCTGTGCCTCTTTGGAGTGATAACGGCTGCACCCTGCTGCTGCTGCTGCTGCTGCTGCTGCTGCTGCTGCTGCTGGGCCGCTTATGGTCCACAACTGGCAGCAAAGAAAGCTGAAGGGGCAGCAGACCTGCAAGCATTTGAGTAAAACGTACCCGCTGTGCCTCTCTGGAGTGATAACCGCTGCACTCTGCTGCTGCTGGTGCTGCTATACCCCCGCTGATCCAATACTGACATTTAAGTCGACTCAAAAGTCAACCCTATTGAGTAAAACGTACCTGCTGTGCCTCTCTGGAGCGATAGTCGCTGCACCCTGCTGCTGCTGCTGCTGCTGTCCCCCCGCTGATCCAAAACTGACAATTAAGTCGACTCAAAAGTCAACCCTATTGAGTAAAACGTACCTGCTGTGCCTCTCTGGAGCGATAGTCGCTGCACCCTGCTGCTGCTGCTGCTGCTGAACCCCTGCTGATCCAAAACTGGCAGCAAAGAACGACGAAGGAGCAGCGGCTGCTGCTCCTGTTGCTCCGCTCGCACTGGGAATAGCGGGGACAGCTGCAGGTGATGCTGACGTGGCAGCAAGGGCAGAGGTGGCTGCAGAAGCGGGAAGAGCGCCAGGAGCAGGTAATGGCGTGGGCAGAGCGGACGAGAACGCAGAAGGGAGAGCAGCAGGAGTTGAGGAGACAGCGGCAGGAGTAGAAGTGGAGGAGACAGTGGATGGGGCTGCGAAGAAATCGTCTGGTATGAAATCAGGTGCTTGAGAGGGAACAGGCGGCGCCGCTGCTGCTGGCGCTGCTGCTGCTGCTGGCGTTGCTGCTGCTGCAGTGGCTGCATCTACTCCTGCTCCTACTCCTGCTGTTGCTGCTGCTGCTCCCACACCACCAGCACCGCTTTTACCACCAGTCCCAGCAGCACCAGCAGCTCCACCAGACGAAGCAGTAGAGCTGGTGCTGCCGCGAGTGGAGGTGGCACCTGAGGGAGGCGCACCCGTGCTGCCGCGGGCGGAGGTGACACCTGAGGCATTCGAGGTGCGCCCAGCGCTGCCAGTGCTGCCTCGAGCGGCGGTGCTGCCTCGGGTGGAGGTGGCATCTGGGGGAGGTGCGTTGATGCCCGCTAGGGTTTCAGCAAGAGTGCGCTCCGAGGGCTGGGTAGTGGAGGACCGGCGACGCTGAGGGAGTGAAGAGATTAGAAACAGAGGGAGACAAAGTCAGAGCCATGATGGGGTTTCCGCGAGCGTGCACTCAGTGGGCTGGTTAGTGGAGGACCGGCGGCGCTGGTGAGGGAGAGAAGGAAGAAAGGATAGAGCCACAGAATGAGGGAAATGGAGAGGAAGGCGCGTTGACGCTGGTTTCAAGAAATGATAAAATGTGCCTTGTTGCCTTGTTATCCGCTAGATTCGGGTGTTCAATCCGGCTTGAACTTAAAGGACTCCACAACCACGTCGTTACAGCGGGACACCACAAACACTCGGAGAATGCAAAAGTACCTTGTCGTCTTGCGGCTTGAACTCAAGAGACATCAGATACCGCCGTTCGATTCGGGTGTTCCGCCATAGGCCGCTCTTGTCGTTACTCGAATTAGACGTCCCCGATACACTCGTCCCCGGTAAAGAGCCGGAAACCGAGCTACCCCGGCTGACGTCACTACTCCTAGCATCTCCACTCCCCGCGCTCTGCCTACTCGACCGTTCAGTACTTAAAGCCGCATCCAGGGACGACCGAGTCGCGGGGTATAGATGCGACGGAGCGCCACAGGAGAGGCAGATCCGGAACTTAGGCCCTCCTAAAATGTCCACGTGGCAGATCTTGCACGCGTTAGGGTTTCCCGCGTTCGCTAAAGCCTGAGGGAGCGGCTTTAAAGGGACGCGGTTCGGATCATTGGGTTGAGGGTTTGCGAGAGCGTCGTGGGATGCGGGGAGCGGAGGGATCCCGGTGAGCGCTCGCGAGATCAACTGCTGAACCTGAGCGTGAATGGGGCTCGGATCCATGGCGAGATTTTGGCGAACAACAGCGAACTTTCGCGAAATGTGGCGAGCAGTCGCGAAGTGTCGTGAACTGTCGTGGACAAGCGAGACCTTGCGAAATGGCGATCTACGTGAGTCGGTCTGACGAGCTGCAGCTGGAAGAAAGGTGATGAGGAGAAATCTGATTTGGATGGATGGAAGATTGTCACTGAGGTAACGGACGGCTGTGATTGTTGCTGGAAACAGGGGGGTCAAAGGCGCGATACTGATGCTTCTAACTTTCAGCAGAAATGGGAGCTATCATCGTGTGAAGCCGGCAAGGTGAGCGCCTGTGGAGCCAATGTCTCTAACTCTGTGAGGCAGCAACGGTTGACTGAGTAGATACTGGTGTTGTTCTGTAGGCATCACGGAGGGAGGGGGAGGGAAAATAGGAAGCTGCCTGCCTCTGCAATTTTAGGTTCGAAAGGGCGGTCAGCCCAGAAAATGCCGACGTGGCAGTCATTTCCCTTCCGAACCTAATCGAAGGGAAATGCCTACAGAGCAGTCATTTCCCTCGAGGGAAATGCACCCACAAGAAGGTTCCTATTTCCCCTCACCACCTTCCTCCTCGGGCAAATTTATTTGCCTCCGCCCCGCCATCGGCCACCCACCCTTCACGGGGAAGTGCGACGGTGACGGTAGGGAGGAGCTGGGCGTGGGAACACCAGCCTCCCACCCAAGAAACAAGCTCCTTGTACAGGCACTAACCCAAACCGGGTAGCAAATCTCCAATCGAAAATTAAAAACTCACACCAACCACCAAAGTGAAAACCCTGGCGGCCTGCTCACCACTCCTGTATGTTGGGGATTTCTATGTTGAAAACGCCCAGCCCCAAATAACTATCCTGGTCCTGCATTCGATGGTCACGTTTTATCCCTCCATTGGACGCGAGAAATTCCGCGAGAAGTTCGTCATTTTCCCTCGGAAACTACCTCCCCAAAATCCGAAATTTCTCATCACCCGTGTTTGCCCAGGGGGGGGAAATCGACCTCGGAACCCACCTCGGAACCCTCCTCATTTCCCTTCTCCCTCCCTCCTCCCCCAAACGTCAGGTGCCTACAGAACGACACCACTATTTTGCATCAATCAGTTCGGATTTCGGAGCAACCTAAATTATTGGGAGTGATTTTGTGTGTAGTTATCAATATAGTGTCTCTCGGTAAGGCTGTGCTCGAAGTATATACACTTCCAAAGTCATAAATTATACACCTATATTGTTAATTGGTTAAACTTTCTTTGTGCCAGCCCTTCCGAGGGTGCTGCTGTCTACAAACCGAGCCACTGAACCAAGGGCACCAGCCAAACCTATGACGCGCTCGTGGTCTGATGTCCTGTAAAACTGCCTAACTGCAGCCCCGAACCGAATCTTGACAGGCCTGGCGGAACCCACGAATCACATCGGGAGGAAGTTGCCACCAAGCCAGCCAGGTTCCGCAGCTATCCCCAAGCCTGTGCGTTTGCGATGCGAGCCACAAGTTTCAGCTTTGCGCCACTTCACAAAGCCAGGGCTCTGTTGTTTGTCGTTTAGTTAGATAGGGATGAAAGAAGCACACCCTTGGGTCTTCCTTCAAGGGACCAACCAACCAACCACACTTGTACCCAGCGCCGTTCCGTACCAGCGCAACGATACGCGAATACCTCGCAAATCCTCGCGACGTAGAGGCATGGAAGCCGTGCGAATAAGAATCCACATGTTACAATATCTGACGAGAACAGTTGCGAGTGCGTATTTTCAAACCTAATGCTGACCCCCTTAGAACACCTCGCGAAAGCCGATAATCTCTAGGTGCCCGGAGCTGCCTTCAACCAACCACCACCACAAACAGCTCCCAGCACCTCTGAGGACGCGTCACAAGTGAACTGGGGCTATCCTGATTCCTTCCATTGACTCCTCACCTCATTCCTCACTCCAGCTATCATTTGTTCAGAGTTGCGTTTCTTCTTGAACCACTACTGCTCTCCAAAATCATCCGTTCCGTGTCTTCCGCTCACCGTAGTCGACGGGGTGCGATCTTATTTATGTTTTGTGTTAAATAGACGACTTAATCCTAGCCAGCATTCTAGCAATTTGCGCGTCCTTTCTCAGCTGACGCTTGAGCACTCAACTGACAGTTCTAGCGAGCGGGGGCTGAAGAGAAGCTGTTTTGACATTAGCGATTTTCTTGTGCTTTTATGGTAATTATCGAAATAAGATAGTGATACGAGTGAATTGTTTGACCTATGCTTGATCTTCGATTATTTTCGCAGCCTTTCGCCCTCTGATAGTCGTTATCAACGACAACCGTAACCATGCGATTATCCTAGAAATAGCGACGTCGCACAGCGACAGACAATGATGCGATTTTTCGCCGACCCAGATCCTTCGCACAGAACGTCGCGTGAAGCAGTCGCAGGGAGCTTCCCGGGGGAGAAGCGTGCCGTGCTAGGCGACAAACAGATCATCCAAGCGGCTTCGCTGCAAACTGTAGAGCTTGAGCGCGCGGAGAACCAGCTGCGCAAGCAGTGGCAAAGGGGGATCTCGGGGGGAGACAAGGCGGAGAAACGCGCTCGCGGAACCAGCGGCGGAGGGGGAAGTCGCCATGGCAGGACTGGGAGCGGCGGGGACGGCGGGGGGGAAGTGGGGGGAGGGGAGACGGGAAGAAAGGCAGGCCGTCCGATTAACGGCATGCTGCGGCCTGTTCAGGGCGGCGATTTCTTGGACGTGGCGCTCCTTGCTGGCCTGGCGACGCGGGCTCGGCGGGAGGCAGCCAGGCTACAGGAGGAGATGACACGTGTCCTCCGTGACGTGGAGAAAGCGCGCGAAGAGAGCGCGCGAATGGGGGAACGCGCCGCGGCGGCGCTTGAGGACGCGGCGGACGCGATCGAAGCGGCGGCTCGAGTTGCGATTCGGAATGGCGGGAAGAAGGGGCGGTCCGGAGGAGGCGACGCGGGAGGGAAGGGGGGGAAAGGGGGAGCGCGGGCGACGGAAATGGCGTTAGGCGGGTGGTGGGGGGACGGAGGAGTAAGATTGATTAAGGTTAAAGTGCCGGATCGACATGCCGGGGGGTGTCTGGATGAAAAGAGCGGCTCGGGGAGAGGTTTAAAGCTGTATGTTGCGCAATCCGACGCGGAAGATGGGGGGGAGGCGGAGTTAGTCGGGGAGGATGACGTGTCAGACGATGGTTGGGCCGCGCTTTCGCTCGATGGCGACTCGGGGAGTGAGGGTAAGGGGGATATTTTGGGGACCAAGAGATTAAAGTCCCGAGTATTAGGGTTGTATGGTATGCGTCCCGGAGATGGGCGTGGAAGGGCGGTTCGAGACGGCTCGGATGGTGAGGGAATGGAGGAGGAAGAGGAGGAGGAGAACGAGGGGTTTCCTGAGGGAGAAGACGAGGAGGAGGAAGAGGGGGAAGAGGAAGAGGAAGAGGAGGAGGAGGAAGATAAGGAGGAAGAAGAGGAGGAAGAGGAAGATAAGGAGACGAGATTCAGAGGTTTTATCCCGTTAGGGCACAATAGGGAGCACCAACAACAGCAGCACCAGCAGCAACAACACCAGCAGCAACAGCAGCAGCCGCAGCACCAGCATCAGCAACAGCAGCAACAGCTGCAGCAACAACAACAGCAGCAGCACCAGCAGCAGCAGCAGCAGCAGCAACAACAGCAGCAGCATGATCATCATCATCATCAGCAGCAGCAGCAGCAGCAGCAGGAGCCGCCGCCAGTATTCGCCACAATCTTCCCGCGCATAGAAAAGCCCCGTCGCCCCAGCCCCCTAGGCCGTAGCGCTACAGCCGGGAACTCCTCCGCAGCAGAAGCAGCCCTGTTCGCCGCCGCAGCAGCTGTCACAGGCGCGTCAGGCCACGCTGCCGCTACAACCGCCGCCGCTACAGCCCGGCTGGAAGCCCGTGCTGCTGGGGCGGGGGCTGGGGCGGGGGCGGGTGGCGGGGGCGGGGGAGGGGGAGGCGGAGGGGGAGGGGGAGGTGCGGGGGAGAGGACTAGCGGGAGAGGGCGGGGAGGGGGAGGTACACCTCTTGAGTCTCCCACCTCACCCCCGCCGTCTCCATTGTTCGAGGGGTTGACTGGTGCGGGTGTAACTGGGGGGGGTACTGGTTCTGGGGGAGCAGGGGGAGTGGGGGGAATGGGGGGAGGGGGGGAAGCGGGAAAAACGGGAAGTGCACGAGAGGAGGAAGGAGGGGCGCCGTTGCTTGCAGGAACCCCTCTAGAAAGAGTGCAGAAACCAGCATCACCTGCTGCTAGTTCCGCGTTCAGTTCTGGTCCGGGATCTGCCTTTGGTTCGGGTTTTGGTTCGGGTTTCGGTTCGAGTTTCGGTTCGGGCTTGGGGTCTGGCTTTGCCGCTTCCGCGTCTTTATCCCCCGGCCTGCGATTCCACGGGCGGCAAATGTCGGCGCCACCTGCCGAGCTGCTGGAGATGAGCGGCGGGCTGGGCGGCGGCGGAGGGTTCGGAGGGTTGGCTGCCGCCCAGTTAGTGGCTATGAAACGGTTGGAAGCGGCTAAGAACTTAGGATTGCTACCTAATGCAGGTGGGGCTGAGGAGGGGGCGGGCAGTGCTGCTGGGGGAGGTGGGGAGGTGGGAACTGGGGGCGGTGCTTCTCCTGGGAGGGATTCGAGCCCAAGAGGGGGTCTGAGGGGGGGAGGGGGGAGCGTGGTAAGCCCTGGGAGGGATCAGCAGCAGCAGCACCAGTTGGGGGGAGGGAAGCAGGGTAACAGTGGGACAACAGGAGCAGGAGCGGCAGGAGGAGCAGGAGGAGCAGCAGCAGCAGAAGCAGGGGCGCCGTTTCATGTTCCCACCCCTCCTCCCCGCTCCCAGCTTCCTGCCAATCGCTCCCCCGCCCAGCGCCTAGCCGCCTCTGCTCTCGTCCGCCACGCCTCAGTGGACCTCTCAGCCCTGCGGGGCGGATCCGGGGGAGGCTTTACCTGGGGCAGCGCGAATCCCAGATTCGCTGTAGACAGACTCAACATGCTGGGGACTTCGCTAGGTCCCACCTCCCCCGGGTCACCCTCCCCCGGTTCCCCCTCCTCCCGCTCCCACCACTCCCTCGCGCCGAACCTCCGCCCGCAGGTGCCGTGGCTGCCGGCCACCGACCCTGAGCTGGCGAACCTGCCGGTTCGGAGGTTTGGTTCTGGGATTCCAGGTCGGGGGGCAGGTTCGGTGACGATGAGTGAAGCTGAGCTGACTGCGTTTGTGAAGGGTACCCCCCCTCCTGGTGGGCTTGGGAGGACCCTGAGTGGAATTGTCGGGGTTACCGGTCGCAGTGGGGGTGGGGGTGGTGGTGCTGGTGGGGGTGCTGGCAGTGGTGGTGGGGGTAGTGGTATTGGTTCCAGTCCCCTTGGGGGGGGGACCGGAAATTACTCTATCAGCAACAGTGGTGGTAGCAGTGGTGGCGGTGGTGGTACGAATATTCACAGCCTAGGGGAAGGGGTGCCTCGTCTCATGTCTTCTATACTTATGGAGGAGGGTGGGGCTTCTGCTGCTGCTGGTTTTGGGGCGGCAAGGGGCGGCAGTCACCTGGGCGGCAGTCCCCTTGGGATTACCCGCACTGCATCGCTTTCGCCGCCCAATTCTGGGGTCGGGGGAGGAAGGTTGCTTCCTCCTCATTTCCTCAGGTTGACTCTGGGTCGGGTGGGTGACGCGGCAGGGGAGGGAGGAGGGGGAGGGGGAGGGGGAGGGGGAGGAGGGGGAGCAGCAGGAGGAGCAGGAGCATCAGGAGGAGGGGATGGAGGGGGAGGAGGAGGAGGGGGAGGGGCAGGAGGAGGGGGAGGGGGAGGGGCAGGAGGAGGGGGAGGGGGAGGGGCAGGAGGAGGGGGAGGGGGAGGGGCAGGAGGAGGGGGAGGGGGAGGGGCAGGAGGAGGGGGAGGGGGAGGGGCAGGAGGAGGGGGAGGGGGAGGGGCAGGAGGAGGGGGAGGGGGAGGGGCAGGAGGAGGGGGAGGGGGAGGGGCAGGAGGAGGGGGAGGGGGAGGGGCAGGAGGAGGGGGAGGGGGAGGGGCAGGAGGAGGGGGAGGGGGAGGGGCAGGAGGAGGGGGAGGGGGAGGGGCAGGAGGAGGGGGAGGGGGAGGGGCAGGAGGAGGGGGAGGGGGAGGGGCAGGAGGAGGGGGAGGGGGAGGGGCAGGAGGAGGGGGAGGGGGAGGGGCAGGAGGAGGGGGAGGGGGAGGGGCAGGAGGAGGGGGAGGGGGAGGGGCAGGAGGAGGGGGAGGGGGAGGGGCAGGAGGAGGGGGAGGGGGAGGGGCAGGAGGAGGGGGAGGGGGAGGGGCAGGAGGAGGGGGAGGGGGAGGGGCAGGAGGAGGGGGAGGGGGAGGGGCAGGAGGAGGGGGAGGGGGAGGGGCAGGAGGAGGGGGAGGGGGAGGGGCAGGAGGAGGGGGAGGGGGAGGGGCAGGAGGAGGGGGAGGGGGAGGGGCAGGAGGAGGGGGAGGGGGAGGGGCAGGAGGAGGGGGAGGGGGAGGGGCAGGAGGAGGGGGAGCATGGGGGGGAGGATGGGAGGGAATCGTAGCCCATAGAAAGACCGGCAGCTTATCCCTCCTCTCCCGAACCAGCTCCGCCGCACCCAGCTTCGGCACAGCCTCGCCGGCCGGAGGCTCGGCAGCAGGCTCGGCAGCAAATTCCCCTCTAGGAAGCGTGTCCTCGGGATTCAGCTTAAGTCCCGGGCTAGCCACTCCCCCCTCTCCCGCATCCTCGTCCGAAGCCCCCTCCCCTGTCCCTCACTCTCCTCTCGCTCCTCTCTCCCCACTCTCCCCTCTCTCTCCTCTCCCCTCCTCCGTCCTCTCCCTCTCGCCGCTCTCCCCGCTCTCTCCCCCGGCCCGTACCCTCTCCTTCGGCGGCGGGGGTGGCGGAATGGGCGGCGGCATGGGCGGCGGTGGGGGCGGCGGTTACATCTCCGCATCAGACGACGAGAGTGTACATGGGCGGCTGGACAGGTGGCGGGAAAAGGGTCTTGATACAAACACAGAGGGCGAAACAACAGAGGGGGATTACGACACAGAGAGAGAGGAGAGGGAGGAGGCGAAGAGGAGGGAGAGACAGGAGCGGCTATGGCGTCTGGAGAAGAAGGTCGAGGTGGAGGAATATGATACGGACCAGGAATTGGAGCTTCGGCGGGAGGAACGGCAGCTGGCTCGGCAGCAGGCTCGGGAGAAGAGGTTAGGGTTGGCAGCAGAGATGATGAAGGCGGAGATTGAGAAGGCGGCAGCTACGGTGGGAGGTTTGGGAGGAATGGGAGGAGGTATGGGAGGAGGTATGGGTGGGAATGGCATGGGCATGGTGATGGGGATGGGCGGAATGGGGAGGGAGGGTGAGGGGGACCGATTCTTGAGGAGGGATGATGCAACAGGTACAAATGAGCATGGGCATGCACGTGGGCATGGGCACGAGCATGGCTCATCGCACGTCCGGCGACTTTCGGGGGGTAGTGGAGGGGGGGGGGCAGCAGCAGCAGGAGGAGGTTCGGCAGCAGGGTCGGTTGGCGGTTTGGGGAGTCAAATCAGCCTCGGGCTAGGACTGGGGGACAGTATCGCTGCTGGTGCTTCTAATGGTCGTGCTTCTACCACGCCCTCTTTAATAGCACATGGTCCCCTAGGCAGTCCGTTTGGGGGAAGTCCCTTACAGAGCCCCTTGGGGAGTCCTCGCGGGGGGAGCTCCTTGGGGGGAAGCCCCCTGGGGGGAAGCCCCTTAGGGGGAAGCCCCTTGGGGGGAAGCCCCTTAGGGGGAAGCCCCTTGGGGGGAAGCCCCTTGGGGGGAAGTCCCTTAGGTTCTCCTCTCAGCAGCCCCTTAGGCAGTCCCCTTAGTACGGGCAGCAGCGGTGGGTTCGGCGGGTTCGGTACGGGCCTGCTCCGAGGCTTGGGAAACAGCTTCGGCGGGGAGATGGCTGTAGGTTCGGGGTATGGGCGGCGGAGGAGGCACAGGAGGGGGTCAACGCTGGGGGAACTGACTGAGACGGAGTGGGAGGGGACGGATAGTGAGTGGGAGGAGGGGATGGAGGAGCGGCTAGCGAGGATTCAGAGGGAGGAGAGAGAGAAGAGGGAGAGGGATGCTGCTGCTGCTGCGGCGGCAGCGGCTGCGGCAGCAGCTGCTTTGGCGGTTGGGGAAAGAGGGAGAGGGAGAGGGGGGGAAGGAGGAGAGGGGGGAGGGATGGGAGGGATGGGAGGGAGAGAGGTGGTGAGTAGTGGGGAGGAGGACGGATTGAGGCGGTTCGGAGGGCCGCTGGGAGGTTCGGCGGAGAACCTGGCTGGTTTGGGAGGAGGCTCGGGTGGAGGGTTGCCGGGAGGTCCGAGAGGACGATCAGCAGGGAATCTTGTAGGCCTGGGAGGAGGTTCGGGAGGAGGTGGAGGTGGTGGAGGAGGTATGGGAAGTGGTTCGGTTTCCATGCAGAGTGACCTGCCTAGGGGGTTAAGTATGAACAGGAGAGGTTCAATTTCCAAAGAAGACTTACTAGCTGCTCTTGCTCCTCTGGGTTCTATGTCGAGTAGAGATGGAGAGAGAGGAGAGAGAGGAGAGAGGGGAGAGAGGGGAGTAAGCGGCAGGGAGAGTGGGGACGAGGGAGGAGGTGCGTTTGGGAGGAGCAGTGATGCGGGGGGGGCTAGTGGGGGCGGTGAGGCGAGAGGAGGAAGGGGTGGGGAGGGGAAGGAGCAGGAGCAAGGAGAGGGGAGGGGAGTGAGTGTTGGCTCGAGTGCGGGAGTGTCAGATAGTGGAAGCGGGGGGGTGTTTTTCGAGATTTCTCTTGAGGCAGGTGATAGTGCAGAGAGTGCTTATAAAGAGGCAGCTTCTAACGAGTATTCTCGGGGAGGGAATGCTGCTCTATCTCCTACTTCCCCTCCCGGCCAATCACAAAGTTCCGTTCTGGGTTTTCCCTCTAAGGTCACTTCGGAACAGGATTTGTTAAAGAAGAGGCTTAATCCACTAAGAGTGTGGTTAGCAGAGCAGACTATAGAGAGTACAGTTGCTGGTGCTAAGAGCCCGGAGCGTGACAGTAAGCAGGAAGTTTAAGTGCCGGTGGGAAGAGTTTAAGTATCAGTGGGGGAAGTGGGTTTGGGAGGGAAGGACAGGTGGGGTCAGAGGGAGGGGGAGGGGGAGGGGGAGCATCACCAGGGGGGAAAGGGGGATTAGGGGGGCTGGGCAGTGGTCTAGCAGGATTGGCTAGTCTGCAAGGGCTGTTAGGTGGAGGTGGGGGTGGAGGAAATGGGATGGGGGGTGGGATGAATGGGGGATTCGAACGGGAAGTGGGAGGAAGGATGGAAGGGAGAGGAGCAGGAGGAGGGGGAGGAGGTGGTGGGGGAGTGGGGGGAGGTGGGACAGGGGGAGGAGGAGGAGGTGGTATGGGCGGGGGAGGAGGAGGGGGAGGGGGAGGGGGAGGGGCAGGAGCAGGGGGAGCAGGGGGGCTAGGCGGCTTAGGCAGGGGCTTGGCAGGACTAGCAAGCTTGCAAGGGCTCCTGGGTGGGGCGGGAGCAGGTGCAGGGTCCCAGGGCGGGATGAACGGGGGAGGGGGAGGGGGAGAGGGTGTGGGGACAACGGGAGGGCAGGTAGGAGGTGAGAGGGGGCGTGCTATGAGCTCGTTGCAGCAGCAGCAGCTGTTGCAGGCGTCAACAGATCAAGCTTTAGCCCGATTTGAACGCCTGGCTGGTGGTGGTGGTGGTGCTGCTGGTGGCACTGCTGCTGGTGCTTCTTCCGCAAGTGCAGTGCATCACCAGCAGCAGCAGCAGCAGCAGCAGCAGCAGCAGCAGCAGCAGCAGCAGCAGCAAAGGCAGCTGCAGGCGTCTACAGATCAAGCCCTCGCACGGTTTGAGCGGCTGGCTGCTGGTGGTGGTGGTGGCGCTTCTGCTTCTGGTGGTGGTGGAGGAGGGGGAGGGGGAGGAGGAGGAGCAGGAGGAGGGGGAGGAGGGGGGGGAGGAAGGGGAGGAGAAAGAGCAGATGCAGCGGCAGCAGCAGCGGAATCCGGAGGTATGGGTATGGGTGGGAGGAGAAACTCTGCGGCACCCCCTCCTCCCTTGCAGCAGCCTGCCCCTCTCCCCGGCCCTCCCTCTCCCGCTGCTGCTGGAAGGGAGATGGGGAGTGGTAACAGAGAAGGGACGATTCCCAGTGACAAAGGTAGAGGGGGGGGTATGGGACAGAACAGAGGAGGAGGAGGTGGAGACGGAGGAAGAGGGGGAGGAGGGGAAGGAGGAGGAGGAGGAGGAGGAGGAGGAGGAGAGGGGATGAATGGGAGGGGAGGGGAGGGGCAGCTGGGTAGCCCTGATAGTAGCACCTCTAGCCGTGGGAGTGTTGGGGGGAGAGGAGGGGGAGGAGGAGAAGGGGGAGGAGATGGGCGGAGAGGAGGGGGCGGAAGGGGAGAGGGGGGTGGAAGAGGTGGGGGAAGAGGGGGGGCGGGAGGAGGAGGAGGAGGGAGAGATGGATCGGGGAGGGGAGGTGGGGGGAGAGGGGGAGGGGGTGGGAGGGGAGGGGACGGTGGAAGAGGGGGTGGAGGAGGAAGGGGTGGAGGGGGGGTGGGGGAAGGGGGAGGAAGAGGGGCAGGGGGAGCAGGGGGAGGAGCAGGTGGGGGACGCGGAGGGGGAGGTGGGGGGGGCAGGGGGCAAGCAGGAGGGGGACGAGGCATATTCGAAAGAGGAAGGTTGGAAGCAGGGGTTGGCTTGACAGCTGGAAACAGCACAGAACGGCCTTTGGAACACTCGAATCATTTCCGGGGTAATTTACCCCCACCTCTGGTGACGCAGTCCCCCTCGCCGCCCGCCCCCAGCCCGCCGCAAGTTCCTTCGCCGCCCGGAAGTTCGTCAACCAATACGAGAAACCCTCGGGCAAAAATAATGAGTCAGGGCAGTGGAAATTTTCGAGCTGCAGGGGTTGCGAAAGCTGAGACTTGATGTGCTCACGAAGGTTATAAATTGAAAGGTTACTGTACAACCCCGACTTTAGGAAGTGCACGTTCGGCCGGTTTGGTTGACAACTTGAATTGACATCGAAGGTATTTTGGCTGCTACAATATCCTGTGTCATTCATTGTATCGGCGGTTCATACTGTCACAGCTTCGTTATTCGTGTGGTTCCGCCAACTACCGTATGTTGAACAACTCATATACCGTAACTCGTTCTATCATAACAATTTTCCTAGTTCACCCCGTTTTCTCAAGGGTAGGTTAGTTACTGTATCATGTAAGTTGTGGTGTTGTTTGTATACCAGAACGGCAGCATATTTACCAGCAATTCCAAGTGTTAGCAACTTTGCTTGTACGGTACCTTGAACAGAGGAGGAGGAAAATCAGCCACCGGAAATATTAATTCTTTAACACATGCCAATGGGACTGTATTTCTTTCCTGTTTCTTTGTGTTAGGTGTTCGAATCGCTCTTGAAACCTCCGTATTTTAAACCCATCCAACCTTCTCAAACCGTCTGATGCCGATTTCAACCGTGATGGTACTTCCTCCACGGCATGCCCCAGTTTCTTCCGATAAGTAACACTAGTATCCCTGACGCGAAGCTTAGGCCGCCAGGGAACGCTTCTAAGCGTGCGTACAAAGCAATATGACCGTTTGTCTTGCGTACGCCACTGGGAAGGTCGCACCTCAAATCCCTCTGATCGAATACACCGCGTATACTCGCTATAGTGGTACGCAACGTCTCTGTAGCTTAAAATGCAGCACCTATCCAGCGAGGATGTCCTGGTCGGGTAGTCTATTGGAAAATCATTATCCAAATTCTAGCAACATCATCGCTGACGTCAGCTTAGGTTCACAGGCTCGGCGGAGAAATGTGACCGTCGTTGCGAGGAAGCGGCGCGTCGTAGCAGTTGACGGTCAGGGCCGCCGCGGTAACGCGGACCAGAATGTGATTCCAGCGAGATGTGACTGTCCGTGGTGCTTCCCCGCTGCAGCTTCTTCTGTCACTTCTTCTGCTACAATCTCAAAAAGGTCGCTTGTCGTAACAACAGCGATGGGAGACCGTGAGAGAGGAATGGGAACAAAAGGTGACGGAGGTGACGGCAGTGACGGAGGTTTGAAAAGGAGAGCACAAAGGGATGCTGGTGCTGCAGGGGGTGGTGGGGGGGAAACCGAAGAAGGCCGCGAGCAGGCAGAGGGAGGAGTGGGAAATGGTCGAGAGGGGTATGGAACAGCAGAGGTCGGAGCAGAGAAGGAGGGGGAGAGGTCAGACGCAGCGGGTGGGAGGAGAGAGGGGGTTTCGCCTTCTGACGAGTCGCAACCTTCTCCTGCTGTGGAGCTCGCTGTTAGAATCCTCAAGTGCTACAAACGTGAGTTGTTGTGAGGCGCCCCAAAAGGCGAGTGAGAGGAGAGAGGGGGCTTTTCCTACTGACAAGGCTCAACCCTCGCCTGCTTGTGAGTCGACTCGAGAGGCTTCTGACGAGTCGCAACCTTCTCCTGCTGTGGAGCTCGCGGTTCGAATCCTCAAGTGCTACAAACGTGAGTTGTGACGGGACCCATATGTCTGGTTGTTTATAAGGAAAAACCTGACATTGTATGCTCTAACTTGTCCGTATCCTTTCCCTGTTCCTTTTCCATTTGCCTCCCTATCATCTCTCCTCATCCCACTTCCCCTCCTGATCATAAATTCAGGAAAATCATTTGGAATCCATCCCACATGCAGCAACTGCTCAGTTATGTTCTTCCACCCACTCCCTCTCCACTCCTCTCCTCATCCCCGCAGGAAATGTCCCTTCCCCCTAGATTTCCTGCTTCCCGTCGCTTTGAGGGGAAATTCCCCCCCTGGATTCCAGCCTTCTGCTGCTTGATGATCCAAAAATGCAGGAGTATTCAGTCATGACTCATCCCGTCCACTCTCTTCTCCTCCATTCCG
This sequence comes from Closterium sp. Naga37s-1, assembly GCA_947471745.1. Lineage (NCBI taxonomy): Eukaryota > Viridiplantae > Streptophyta > Zygnematophyceae > Desmidiales > Closteriaceae > Closterium > Closterium sp. Naga37s-1. Next base: position 23,782 of record CANJKZ010000949.1, on the reverse strand, counting down.
CCCCCACTTTCCCTCCTGCAGGGGAAATTCCCCCCCTGGATTCCAGCCTTCTGCTGCTTGATGATCCAAAAATGCAGGAGTATTCAGTCATGACTCATCCCGTCCACTCTCTTCTCCTCCATTCCGCCCCCACTTTCCCTCCTGCAGGGGAGATTCCCCCCCTGGATCTCAGCCTCCTGTTACTGTGAGGGGAACTCCTTTCCGGGTTCCAGCTTCTTGCTAGTTGATCCCCAAATGCAGGAGTATTCAGTCCCTCTGACTCCTCACTCCTCCCTCCCGGGGAGATATTTTGGCGGCGCCTCAAAATCCTTCCCGGGTTCCAGCTTCTTGCTAGTTGATCCCTAAATGCAGGAGTATTCAGTCCCTCTGACTCCTCACTCCTCCCTCCCGGGGAGATATTTTGGCGGCGCCTCAAAATCCTTCCCGGGTTCCAGCTTCTTGCTAGCTGATCCCCAAATGCAGGAATATCCAATCACTCTGACTCCTCACTCCTCCAGGGAGATTCCCCCAACGGTTCCAGGCTCATGCCGGTTCATCCCCACATGCAGCGAGTATTCAGTCATGGTCTTCCACTCAACCCCCTCCCCTCCCCTCTCCACTTCAACCCCACTCTCATCCATGCAGAGGAGCTTTCCCCCGTGCCGGTTCATCCCCACGATCCCGGCCTCGTGCCGGTTATCCCCACCTGCAGCGAGTATTCAGTCATGGCACTGCGCAAGTACGGCCTTACTCATCGCCCCCTTCCAATCTGTTCTTCCCCTCGCCCCCCCCTTCCAATTCGGCCCCACTGTCACCCCTGCAGGGGAGATTTCCCCCTGGATCCCAGCCTCGTAACGTTTCGCCCCTCCCCACCTGCAGCGAGTATTCAGTCATGGCACTGAGTAAATATTTATCTCATCCCCTCCCTCCCTCCCTCCCTTTCTCTTCCTCTCTCATTCCTTCAGGGGAGATTTCCCCCTGGATCCCGGCCTCCTGCCGATTCATCCCCACATGCAGCGAGTACTCAGTCATGGTCTTCCACTCACTCCCCCTCCCTCCACTCCACCCGCACTGGGCCACTGTCACCCTGCAGGCGAGATTTCCCCCTGCCTCCCAGCCTCCTGTCGCTTCATCCTAACATGCAGCGAGTACTCAGTCATGGTCTTCCACTCACTCCCCCTCCCTCCACTCCACCCGCACTGGGCCACTGTCACCCTGCAGGCGAGATTTCCCCCTGCCTCCCAGCCTCCTGTCGCTTCATCCTAACATGCAGCGAGTACTCAGTCATGGTCTTCCACTCACTCCCCCTCCCTCCACTCCACCCGCACTGGGCCACTGTCACCCTGCAGGCGAGATTTCCCCCTGCCTCCCAGCCTCCTGTCGCTTCATCCTAACATGCAGCGAGTACTCAGTCATGGTCTTCCACTCACTCCCCCTCCCTCCACTCCACCCGCACTGGGCCACTGTCACCCTGCAGGCGAGATTTCCCCCTGCCTCCCAGCCTCCTGTCGCTTCATCCTAACATGCAGCGAGTACTCAGTCATGGTCTTCCACTCACTCCCCCTCCCTCCACTCCACCCGCACTGGGCCACTGTCACCCTGCAGGCGAGATTTCCCCCTGCCTCCCAGCCTCCTGTCGCTTCATCCTAACATGCAGCGAGTACTCAGTCATGGTCTTCCACTCACTCCCCCTCCCTCCACTCCACCCGCACTGGGCCACTGTCACCCTGCAGGCGAGATTTCCCCCTGCCTCCCAGCCTCCTGTCGCTTCATCCTAACATGCAGCGAGTACTCAGTCATGGTCTTCCACTCACTCCCCCTCCCTCCACTCCACCCGCACTGGGCCACTGTCACCCTGCAGGCGAGATTTCCCCCTGCCTCCCAGCCTCCTGTCGCTTCATCCTAACATGCAGCGAGTACTCAGTCATGGTCTTCCACTCACTCCCCCTCCCTCCACTCCACCCGCACTGGGCCACTGTCACCCTGCAGGCGAGATTTCCCCCTGCCTCCCAGCCTCCTGTCGCTTCATCCTAACATGCAGCGAGTACTCAGTCATGGTCTTCCACTCACTCCCCCTCCCTCCACTCCACCCGCACTGGGCCACTGTCACCCTGCAGGCGAGATTTCCCCCTGCCTCCCAGCCTCCTGTCGCTTCATCCTAACATGCAGCGAGTACTCAGTCATGGTCTTCCACTCACTCCCCCTCCCTCCACTCCACCCGCACTGGGCCACTGTCACCCTGCAGGCGAGATTTCCCCCTGCCTCCCAGCCTCCTGTCGCTTCATCCTAACATGCAGCGAGTACTCAGTCATGGTCTTCCACTCACTCCCCCTCCCTCCACTCCACCCGCACTGGGCCACTGTCACCCTGCAGGCGAGATTTCCCCCTGCCTCCCAGCCTCCTGTCGCTTCATCCTAACATGCAGCGAGTACTCAGTCATGGTCTTCCACTCACTCCCCCTCCCTCCACTCCACCCGCACTGGGCCACTGTCACCCTGCAGGCGAGATTTCCCCCTGCCTCCCAGCCTCCTGTCGCTTCATCCTAACATGCAGCGAGTACTCAGTCATGGTCTTCCACTCACTCCCCCTCCCTCCACTCCACCCGCACTGGGCCACTGTCACCCTGCAGGCGAGATTTCCCCCTGCCTCCCAGCCTCCTGTCGCTTCATCCTAACATGCAGCGAGTACTCAGTCATGGTCTTCCACTCACTCCCCCCTCCCTCCACTCCACCCGCACTGGGCCACTGTCACCCTGCAGGCGAGATTTCCCCCTGCCTCCCAGCCTCCTGTCGCTTCATCCTAACATGCAGCGAGTACTCAGTCATGGTCTTCCACTCACTCCCCCTCCCTCCACTCCACCCGCACTGGGCCACTGTCACCCTGCAGGCGAGATTTCCCCCTGCCTCCCAGCCTCCTGTCGCTTCATCCTAACATGCAGCGAGTACTCAGTCATGGTCTTCCACTCACTCCCCCTCCCTCCACTCCACCCGCACTGGGCCACTGTCACCCTGCAGGCGAGATTTCCCCCTGCCTCCCAGCCTCCTGTCGCTTCATCCTAACATGCAGCGAGTACTCAGTCATGGTCTTCCACTCACTCCCCCTCCCTCCACTCCACCCGCACTGGGCCACTGTCACCCTGCAGGCGAGATTTCCCCCTGCCTCCCAGCCTCCTGTCGCTTCATCCTAACATGCAGCGAGTACTCAGTCATGGTCTTCCACTCACTCCCCCTCCCTCCACTCCACCCGCACTGGGCCACTGTCACCCTGCAGGCGAGATTTCCCCCTGCCTCCCAGCCTCCTGTCGCTTCATCCTAACATGCAGCGAGTACTCAGTCATGGTCTTCCACTCACTCCCCCTCCCTCCACTCCACCCGCACTGGGCCACTGTCACCCTGCAGGCGAGATTTCCCCCTGCCTCCCAGCCTCCTGTCGCTTCATCCTAACATGCAGCGAGTACTCAGTCATGGTCTTCCACTCACTCCCCCTCCCTCCACTCCACCCGCACTGGGCCACTGTCACCCTGCAGGCGAGATTTCCCCCTGCCTCCCAGCCTCCTGTCGCTTCATCCTAACATGCAGCGAGTACTCAGTCATGGTCTTCCACTCACTCCCCCTCCCTCCACTCCACCCGCACTGGGCCACTGTCACCCTGCAGGCGAGATTTCCCCCTGCCTCCCAGCCTCCTGTCGCTTCATCCTAACATGCAGCGAGTACTCAGTCATGGTCTTCCACTCACTCCCCCTCCCTCCACTCCACCCGCACTGGGCCACTGTCACCCTGCAGGCGAGATTTCCCCCTGCCTCCCAGCCTCCTGTCGCTTCATCCTAACATGCAGCGAGTACTCAGTCATGGTCTTCCACTCACTCCCCCTCCCTCCACTCCACCCGCACTGGGCCACTGTCACCCTGCAGGCGAGATTTCCCCCTGCCTCCCAGCCTCCTGTCGCTTCATCCTAACATGCAGCGAGTACTCAGTCATGGTCTTCCACTCACTCCCCCTCCCTCCACTCCACCCGCACTGGGCCACTGTCACCCTGCAGGCGAGATTTCCCCCTGCCTCCCAGCCTCCTGTCGCTTCATCCTAACATGCAGCGAGTACTCAGTCATGGTCTTCCACTCACTCCCCCTCCCTCCACTCCACCCGCACTGGGCCACTGTCACCCTGCAGGCGAGATTTCCCCCTGCCTCCCAGCCTCCTGTCGCTTCATCCTAACATGCAGCGAGTACTCAGTCATGGTCTTCCACTCACTCCCCCTCCCTCCACTCCACCCGCACTGGGCCACTGTCACCCTGCAGGCGAGATTTCCCCCTGCCTCCCAGCCTCCTGTCGCTTCATCCTAACATGCAGCGAGTACTCAGTCATGGTCTTCCACTCACTCCCCCTCCCTCCACTCCACCCGCACTGGGCCACTGTCACCCTGCAGGCGAGATTTCCCCCTGCCTCCCAGCCTCCTGTCGCTTCATCCTAACATGCAGCGAGTACTCAGTCATGGTCTTCCACTCACTCCCCCTCCCTCCACTCCACCCGCACTGGGCCACTGTCACCCTGCAGGCGAGATTTCCCCCTGCCTCCCAGCCTCCTGTCGCTTCATCCTAACATGCAGCGAGTACTCAGTCATGGTCTTCCACTCACTCCCCCTCCCTCCACTCCACCCGCACTGGGCCACTGTCACCCTGCAGGCGAGATTTCCCCCTGCCTCCCAGCCTCCTGTCGCTTCATCCTAACATGCAGCGAGTACTCAGTCATGGTCTTCCACTCACTCCCCCTCCCTCCACTCCACCCGCACTGGGCCACTGTCACCCTGCAGGCGAGATTTCCCCCTGCCTCCCAGCCTCCTGTCGCTTCATCCTAACATGCAGCGAGTACTCAGTCATGGTCTTCCACTCACTCCCCCTCCCTCCACTCCACCCGCACTGGGCCACTGTCACCCTGCAGGCGAGATTTCCCCCTGCCTCCCAGCCTCCTGTCGCTTCATCCTAACATGCAGCGAGTACTCAGTCATGGTCTTCCACTCACTCCCCCTCCCTCCACTCCACCCGCACTGGGCCACTGTCACCCTGCAGGCGAGATTTCCCCCTGCCTCCCAGCCTCCTGTCGCTTCATCCTAACATGCAGCGAGTACTCAGTCATGGTCTTCCACTCACTCCCCCTCCCTCCACTCCACCCGCACTGGGCCACTGTCACCCTGCAGGCGAGATTTCCCCCTGCCTCCCAGCCTCCTGTCGCTTCATCCTAACATGCAGCGAGTACTCAGTCATGGTCTTCCACTCACTCCCCCTCCCTCCACTCCACCCGCACTGGGCCACTGTCACCCTGCAGGCGAGATTTCCCCCTGCCTCCCAGCCTCCTGTCGCTTCATCCTAACATGCAGCGAGTACTCAGTCATGGTCTTCCACTCACTCCCCCTCCCTCCACTCCACCCGCACTGGGCCACTGTCACCCTGCAGGCGAGATTTCCCCCTGCCTCCCAGCCTCCTGTCGCTTCATCCTAACATGCAGCGAGTACTCAGTCATGGTCTTCCACTCACTCCCCCTCCCTCCACTCCACCCGCACTGGGCCACTGTCACCCTGCAGGCGAGATTTCCCCCTGCCTCCCAGCCTCCTGTCGCTTCATCCTAACATGCAGCGAGTACTCAGTCATGGTCTTCCACTCACTCCCCCTCCCTCCACTCCACCCGCACTGGGCCACTGTCACCCTGCAGGCGAGATTTCCCCCTGCCTCCCAGCCTCCTGTCGCTTCATCCTAACATGCAGCGAGTACTCAGTCATGGTCTTCCACTCACTCCCCCTCCCTCCACTCCACCCGCACTGGGCCACTGTCACCCTGCAGGCGAGATTTCCCCCTGCCTCCCAGCCTCCTGTCGCTTCATCCTAACATGCAGCGAGTACTCAGTCATGGTCTTCCACTCACTCCCCCTCCCTCCACTCCACCCGCACTGGGCCACTGTCACCCTGCAGGCGAGATTTCCCCCTGCCTCCCAGCCTCCTGTCGCTTCATCCTAACATGCAGCGAGTACTCAGTCATGGTCTTCCACTCACTCCCCCTCCCTCCACTCCACCCGCACTGGGCCACTGTCACCCTGCAGGCGAGATTTCCCCCTGCCTCCCAGCCTCCTGTCGCTTCATCCTAACATGCAGCGAGTACTCAGTCATGGTCTTCCACTCACTCCCCCTCCCTCCACTCCACCCGCACTGGGCCACTGTCACCCTGCAGGCGAGATTTCCCCCTGCCTCCCAGCCTCCTGTCGCTTCATCCTAACATGCAGCGAGTACTCAGTCATGGTCTTCCACTCACTCCCCCTCCCTCCACTCCACCCGCACTGGGCCACTGTCACCCTGCAGGCGAGATTTCCCCCTGCCTCCCAGCCTCCTGTCGCTTCATCCTAACATGCAGCGAGTACTCAGTCATGGTCTTCCACTCACTCCCCCTCCCTCCACTCCACCCGCACTGGGCCACTGTCACCCTGCAGGCGAGATTTCCCCCTGCCTCCCAGCCTCCTGTCGCTTCATCCTAACATGCAGCGAGTACTCAGTCATGGTCTTCCACTCACTCCCCCTCCCTCCACTCCACCCGCACTGGGCCACTGTCACCCTGCAGGCGAGATTTCCCCCTGCCTCCCAGCCTCCTGTCGCTTCATCCTAACATGCAGCGAGTACTCAGTCATGGTCTTCCACTCACTCCCCCTCCCTCCACTCCACCCGCACTGGGCCACTGTCACCCTGCAGGCGAGATTTCCCCCTGCCTCCCAGCCTCCTGTCGCTTCATCCTAACATGCAGCGAGTACTCAGTCATGGTCTTCCACTCACTCCCCCTCCCTCCACTCCACCCGCACTGGGCCACTGTCACCCTGCAGGCGAGATTTCCCCCTGCCTCCCAGCCTCCTGTCGCTTCATCCTAACATGCAGCGAGTACTCAGTCATGGTCTTCCACTCACTCCCCCTCCCTCCACTCCACCCGCACTGGGCCACTGTCACCCTGCAGGCGAGATTTCCCCCTGCCTCCCAGCCTCCTGTCGCTTCATCCTAACATGCAGCGAGTACTCAGTCATGGTCTTCCACTCACTCCCCCTCCCTCCACTCCACCCGCACTGGGCCACTGTCACCCTGCAGGCGAGATTTCCCCCTGCCTCCCAGCCTCCTGTCGCTTCATCCTAACATGCAGCGAGTACTCAGTCATGGTCTTCCACTCACTCCCCCTCCCTCCACTCCACCCGCACTGGGCCACTGTCACCCTGCAGGCGAGATTTCCCCCTGCCTCCCAGCCTCCTGTCGCTTCATCCTAACATGCAGCGAGTACTCAGTCATGGTCTTCCACTCACTCCCCCTCCCTCCACTCCACCCGCACTGGGCCACTGTCACCCTGCAGGCGAGATTTCCCCCTGCCTCCCAGCCTCCTGTCGCTTCATCCTAACATGCAGCGAGTACTCAGTCATGGTCTTCCACTCACTCCCCCTCCCTCCACTCCACCCGCACTGGGCCACTGTCACCCTGCAGGCGAGATTTCCCCCTGCCTCCCAGCCTCCTGTCGCTTCATCCTAACATGCAGCGAGTACTCAGTCATGGTCTTCCACTCACTCCCCCTCCCTCCACTCCACCCGCACTGGGCCACTGTCACCCTGCAGGCGAGATTTCCCCCTGCCTCCCAGCCTCCTGTCGCTTCATCCTAACATGCAGCGAGTACTCAGTCATGGTCTTCCACTCACTCCCCCTCCCTCCACTCCACCCGCACTGGGCCACTGTCACCCTGCAGGCGAGATTTCCCCCTGCCTCCCAGCCTCCTGTCGCTTCATCCTAACATGCAGCGAGTACTCAGTCATGGTCTTCCACTCACTCCCCCTCCCTCCACTCCACCCGCACTGGGCCACTGTCACCCTGCAGGCGAGATTTCCCCCTGCCTCCCAGCCTCCTGTCGCTTCATCCTAACATGCAGCGAGTACTCAGTCATGGTCTTCCACTCACTCCCCCTCCCTCCACTCCACCCGCACTGGGCCACTGTCACCCTGCAGGCGAGATTTCCCCCTGCCTCCCAGCCTCCTGTCGCTTCATCCTAACATGCAGCGAGTACTCAGTCATGGTCTTCCACTCACTCCCCCTCCCTCCACTCCACCCGCACTGGGCCACTGTCACCCTGCAGGCGAGATTTCCCCCTGCCTCCCAGCCTCCTGTCGCTTCATCCTAACATGCAGCGAGTACTCAGTCATGGTCTTCCACTCACTCCCCCTCCCTCCACTCCACCCGCACTGGGCCACTGTCACCCTGCAGGCGAGATTTCCCCCTGCCTCCCAGCCTCCTGTCGCTTCATCCTAACATGCAGCGAGTACTCAGTCATGGTCTTCCACTCACTCCCCCTCCCTCCACTCCACCCGCACTGGGCCACTGTCACCCTGCAGGCGAGATTTCCCCCTGCCTCCCAGCCTCCTGTCGCTTCATCCTAACATGCAGCGAGTACTCAGTCATGGTCTTCCACTCACTCCCCCTCCCTCCACTCCACCCGCACTGGGCCACTGTCACCCTGCAGGCGAGATTTCCCCCTGCCTCCCAGCCTCCTGTCGCTTCATCCTAACATGCAGCGAGTACTCAGTCATGATTCTCCTCCACCCTCTCGTCCTTCACTCCACCCCCGCTCTTATTCCTGCAGGGGAGATTCCCCCTGGATCCCAGCTTCCTGCCGGTTCGTTCCCACATGCAGCGAGTACTCAGTCTTGGCACTGCGTAACTATTCATGATAGATTTTCATCTCATTCCCTCCCTCCCTCTCTCCGTCTCTCACTTTCATTTCTACAGGTGAGATTTCCCCCTGGATTCCGGCCTCGTGCCGGTTCGTTCCCACTTGCAGCGAGTATTCAGTTATGGCACTGCGCAAGTACGGCCTTCTGAGAGGCGAGATTCTCACTGCGTGGAGATTGTTACGCTGTAACCCTTTCGGTGAGGAATTTGTTCATTTTTTTATTGTGGTTGGTCAGGGATCACTCGTGGTTATTTTTTTGTTGCTGTCCAACTGCACGTTCGCTGTAGATGTTTCATGTTTTTCTCCTATTTGCTTGTTTGATATTGGATGGAATTCTGTTTGCAGGTCCATCAGGTTATGACCCTCCACGTTGGTTTGGGGAGCCTCCTCCTCCTTCCATTTAACTTAGGCTATCAAGCCATGCCGCACAGCTGTACATGTTATTGATGACGTCTGTTTGATTTTCATGTTTGTGTTTAGCAATGGTTATTTGCTTCCATATGCTGTCTTGGTCGATACACATTCATTCTATCGAAGCATCGTTCACCGACTTCAGCCAGTGAGTACAGACAAACACTGTAGCAACGTACGGTTTCTTGCCAGAATTTGAGACTGGTCAGCTCAGCCGTACAGCTGGCAGCTGAAACGGCACATTTGCTATTACCGTTACAGCAGCAGCACCACTTTCGTGCCGTTACAGTACACCACCTGCCGAATTGCAAGCGCTGCCATAGGCCAGCCAGTGGGCCAGTTCTCTCTTGCGTCACTAGACCGGACCGAGTGACGAAGGTCCGAGCGTCCGTCCGTCCGAGCCTGAAGGCATTTCTTCCGAACCCTGTCAAGGGGTTACAACGTTTTTGGCCTCGGGACAATTCGTTTAGGTTTCAGGAACCCTTTTGAGGCTTGAATTTTCGTCAACGCGGGAGCCGGTCAACGTTATCCACCGCCATGCATCAGCCCTAGCTTCATACCGAACCCGAACCTCCCTGTTCGAGTGAAGTTCGACGCGGCCTGTAATTGTAACCGAGGTTCGGCTGGTTTGTTTCTGACCAATAAATGTGGCTCGGTGAAGCCTGTCATGTGTGACCCAGGAAATGTCTAGGTGTGAAACTTGGCAACTTGCCATGGCCTGAGATTCGGACCACCTTCGCTGCAGCAGGGATTGCTTGGCAGGAGAAGCAGCAGAAGCAGATTCTCGGCCATGGCTACAATGCGTGGTCGATACTGATGTCAGCTGTAGTATCACGGGACAGCCCGCACATTCTCGCGATAACGCACAATTCCTTCCACTCACGCCTCTCTTTTCAATCGTACTTGGTGGATTTCGTGGCGTTTTCATTCCCCTCGTCAGGATCGTTTGCCGCTATGAACGGAGAAACGGCCTCCGAATTTGCAGAACTGCATGACTATCACGCTCTAGCGCGTCGAATGGAACGCGGGGAGATGAAAAGCAGGGGAATTCCGCTAGGGATGAAACGGCATTTGCGGAACCAAGGTCTGCGCGGAGCTGCCCTGCGCATGCTCGCTTGCGCGGCTCCTCCGACGACGAATGGCTTCACAAGTGATAACAGCGGGAGTGATTCTAGTAGCGATGACGAGGCAGACCACGCGTGCCGGAACCAGAATTCGCACGCAGCTGGCGGAGATGAGACGGGAGGACGCCGAGTTCCGCAACCCTCCGTACCTGATCAGATATCCCACGGAACTTTCCGAACCGGTTTAAACCCGAAGCATTGGACCCTCAGTCTATCGTCTCCTCTCCTTCGTCCTTCTCCTCCTCCTCCAAAGACCTCTCGAGATCATCGGATCATACCGACGAAGAATAACGTGAATGCGGAACCATCCCAACGGTCAGAGCAAGCCCACGGCGAATCAGATCGGAGAAAAGCTCCCAGGGATCGGCGAACAGTCGTGATTCCTCCCTGCATGACCGCCCCTCCTGTGCTCTCCCGGCCGAGCTCTGCTGCTTCTCAAGATCAAGTGAATCCAAGGACTATCATTGGTCCAGAGTCCTCAACCCTTCCGCTTCCAAGGGAGATGGACCTGAATGTCAAGAGGTGTTTGAGTGCTACGCCTTTTGAAGCACCTGGAACATTGTCTCATCTTGCGCCGGTGTCCCTCTGCTCCCCACAGTCCACACTTGCATCATCATTCTCGCCGAAACCCTTTCCTGAGGCTGCTGCCCCATCTTCGCCATCTGGCTTTGCTCCATCCGTCAGCTCCCCGGGTCTGTGTGGCTCTTATGACACCCCTGATACAGTCACATCTCCGGGCGTATCTTCTCGTGGTGCTGTTGCAGTTTCCCTTCCCAAGGGTGAAGTGATTAGCCCATTATCCTGCTCTTATCGTGTGGAAAGCTCCTTGGAGCAGCTGCAGGTCGCTCACCTGAGGAATGATGATTATGGCAAGGCGGAGGTTGAAGGTGTTCGATTCAGTAACGACACGGAGCATGAGGACTTAAGCAGTGACGAGGGGGGCTGCTGTGACTTGGATTGTGAAAACAAGGTGAATGTGAAAGTGAATGGGGTGAGTGAGGAGGAGAGGCTAAGGATAAAGGTTGCGCACATTGAGGAGAAATTAGAGAGGTTGAGGAGTAAGAGAATGGGGTATCTTGAGAGGCTCCAACATGTTCAAGTTAAGAAAGAGAAACTTGCGGGACCCATTCAGCAGTGGCTGAGGCCACCTGCTCGCTTGAGCAAATCATAAAAACCATGATAGGGTGATATTGTTGTCTCATATGGTAGATACAATGTTTGAATATGTTTTATCCTCGGTTTTATTATGTGATAAGGCTGCAGCTAAACGAATTTGAGCTACTATCGAAAGTCTCAAAGATCCTCCCCCATCCCACCCTCTCCAATTGGGCCACGCGTCGTGCAATCCTCGGGAAGGATGAAACAAATTTGCGCAACTTCAACGACGTGATGAAGGCGCAACGACATTTGGTAACCTGTTTCCAACGACGCGACTTGTGGCTGTCACATTTCGTTAAATCTCGCGAGCCTTATCCTCTGATTTCTCGAACTTGTCACCCTCCGCCAAGGCAAGCTGACAACTAAAGCGCCTTACGCTTTAGGAGCGGGCGAGATCGCCATTTTCAGGTCGTCTCCTTTTGGCATAGCTCCTCTGGCACTTCCGTTTGGAGCTTGCGAAACATCGCGACTTTGCGTCTATTCGCACGAAATTTGCGTGGTTAACCAAAGCCTCGCATTTGTTCTTTAGACGGAGACTGGGCCTGACGAGCGGCTTTAGACAATGGCGTCCCTCCTCGCATCGCCAGCCACACTGGCTGGTCCTCGAACCGCAGGTGCTTTCTCGTCAGTGATCTTCTTTTATGCACCTCCTACTTGTGTCCATGTCCCGTTTTGTCAACATACGTATCCTGGACCAATGAGCGCTCAGTAACTCGCATTCATTCTTACGACCATTACTGTGTTCTCCTCCGTACGTGCAACGGTGTTTGTAACAAAATCCTTGACCAAGTTTTCTAATTAGTGTGGTTATTACCATCGTAAAACAGTTCCTGCCGCTCCATAGGCAGCCGACAGCTGCACGGGTCTTCTAGTCGGTATACGCCTCTCTCTTACTTGCTCCGCCGATTGCTTTGATTTCCTTAGTATCCTCGGTCTGTTTACCCTCCATTTCCGCTCCCCATCCCTACCCCCATCTCCATCCCCGTCCCCATCCCCATCCCCATTCCCGTCCCGATCCCTACCCCCATCCACTCACAATTGACTTTCCGGACACTCGAATGTCTATCCGCGTTCGCCATCCTCTCATTTAGCGTGCTGCTGTTGAGTCGCGTCACAAGCTTTTGAGTCGTCTCAAAAGCTGTTGAGTCGCCTCAAAAGCGCCCTCAATATTGACTTTCCGGACACTCGAATGTTTATCCGCGTTCGCCATCCCCTCATTCAGCGTGCGGCTGAGCATTCTTCCCGCTTATTCACCACGCAGCTTTCTCTCACCTCAGGATCGTATCGCGTCCCTATCACCCTCCCCAATTCACACCCCCGTATTTCCCTCCCCCCATTCTTTCCTGCGGCATTCGCCAAGGGGAATGTTCCGCATCTCCCCAGCAGGCTAAAGTCCGATCCCCTCCCCTCCCTCTCCCCCCAATCCCCTTTCCGCCTCCCCGTCTCTCCTCACAGCATTCGCCAAGGACCGTCTTCCGCATCTCCCGCATCTGCCCAGCAGGCTAGCAGCCCGATCGCCTTCGTTTCTCTATCTCCCACTCATCTTCGCTCCTCGCTATTCCCCTGCCAATCCCTCTCCAGCTCCCCGTCCCTCTGTGCAGCATTCGCAAAGGACCGTCTCCCGCATCTCCCCAGCAGGCTAAAAGTCCGATCCAATCCTCCCCCTTTCCCTCCCCTTCCCCACCTACCCGTCCCCTCTAATTCCACCCTTCCCTCCCCTTCCCTCCTCGCAGCATTCGCCAAGGAGCATCTCCCGCATCTCCCTCATCTCCCCAGCAGGCTATCAGCCTGATCGCCTTCCTCTCCACCCCTCTTCTTCCCCCCAATTTCCCCCTCCTTATCGCAGCGTTCGCCAAGGAGCATCTTCCCCATCTCCCCAACAGGCTAGCAGCCCGATTGCCTTCCCCTCGCCTCCTCTCATTTCTGAGACCGGTAGCGGCTCAGGTCAGAACGCATGCCACACGCACACCACACGCACACCACACGCACACCACACACACACCACATGCACACCACATGTACACCACACGCACACCACAGGCACACCACACACCTTTGCGATCAGTGGGTTTCTTTGAGGATTCTAACAAAGGACCTGCAGAAACGCTTTCCCTTACCACACACACCGCACCTTTGTGCTCAGTGGGATTTTCCAAAAATTATCAAATTCGGGCAAATGTTTTCAGTCGAGCAGAAAAAGAACCGCACCAAGGAAGGAGTGCGCATGCATGGTTAAGTAGGAGTAAATTTTGGCAGGCAACAAACCGTCAAGCGATAACCTTTCCGGTTATCTCTGTACCCGTTATGAGCCATTCAGATGATCACCCCTCTTCCCCTTTTTTGAGACGTCTCAAGTGCCCCAAACTCTTTCCAACCCCACCTGCACCCGTTCGTTCTTCCCGAATCCCCACCCTCTCCCCGCTCCCACCCTCTCCTCACTCCCCTTCGCCATTTTACAATGCTGCAGGGAGGCAATGCAGGAGAGGGTGGGCCATTGAGTTCGTCCATATCGCCTCTTGCAGGAAGCATGGGTCTTACCAGTGGCAGCAACAGCAGCAGCAGCAGCAGCAGCAGCAAGCGTTCGTCGACAGTAGCCCAGGCAACACAGCAACAGAAATCGTCTGGCTCTGCTGCGGCAGGTGGGTGCATTCTCACTCATGTAGAATATGCGGGTGCACGCTTTGGCTCGGAAGGGGCTGGCGGTTTAGGGTCGTGGTCCTTGCGTTTGTTGACAGCCGCGTATGCAGCAGTAATCTTCCGGCTCTGCCGGGTCGGCAGCAGAATTCCTCATGCTCCTGGGTCTGCTCGTGCGCGCTATCCCGCGTGGGAATCTACATTCCTCTGTGGGGCGTCGATATCTCCGCCTTCCAGGAGCAACTGGGGGAGGGCTCATTCCAATATCAGCCACCCATTAACTTTCCCTCTCTGTCTTTCCCCATCCCACTCCTCTTCCTTCTCCCGTCTCTCTGCCTCTCCTCCCGCTTTCTCCAGTCGAAGACAGCAAGATTGACATCGGCGACTTTTTCAAGGGCGATTTACCCTAGAAATTCCTCATGCTGCTGGGTCTGCTCGCCCTATCCCGCGTGGGAATCTACATTCTCCTCTGGGCCGTTGATATCTCCGCCTTCCAGGAGCAACTGGGGGGGAGGGCTCATTCCTGGCCACCCATATTTCATCCTTATCTTGACTCCCCTCCTTTCTCTCACTCTCCCTCTCGCTCCCCTTCTCCCTCTCCCTCCCCCTTTCTCCCTCTTTCCCTATCCACTCCTCTCTCTCTCTCCCCTCTTTTGCCTCCCGCCGCCTCTCCTCTCCCTTTTTTCAGTGGAAGACAGCAAGATTGACATTGGCGACTTTTTCAAGGGCGATTTACCCAAGAAATTCCTCATGCTCCTGGGTCTGCTCGCGCTATCCCGCGTGGGAATCTACATTCCTCTATGGGGCGTCGATATCTCCGCCTTCCAGGAGCAACTGGGGGAGGGCTCATTTCTAGCTACCCTAGACACGCTCTCAGGGGGCGGGATCGGACGGCTGGGATTGTTTTCGCTGGGCATCGTGCCGTATATCAACGCTCAGATCGTGTTCCAGCTGCTGGGGACGCTGTACCCTAAGATTGGGGACCTGCAGAAGAAGGAGGGGGAGGCGGGGAGGAAGAAAGCGCAGCAGTACATGAAGTATATGGCTGTGGCGTTCGGTGCCCTGCAGGTACGTTACCTGATTTCATTACATTCTTCTTGTCTTTACTAGATTACGAGCGCCTCGGGTCCGTAGCAGTCATCGTGCGGGGAGACAAGATCACCGACCCACCTCAAGCTCTCCTTCTCCCTGCCCCCCTCCACTGCCAACAGGCTATCGGCCAAGTGGCCTACCTCCAGCAGTACGCATACGACCACTCAGTCGCCCCTCCTCAACCCAACCCCACCGCTTCCCACCCTATTCTTCCCCCTCCACTCCCCAGGCCATAGGCCAAGTGGCCTACCTCCAGTTGTACGCATACGACCCCTCAGTCGCCCCACTGCGGGGAGACAAGATCACCGACCCACCTCAAGCTCTCCTTCTCCCTGCCCCCCTCCACTCCCCAGGCTATCGGCCAAGTGGCCTACCTGCAGCAGTACGCATACGACCCATCAGTCGCTTGGGCAGTCTCAGCCGTCTCAGGCCTGACTGTCGGATCCGTGGCAGTCATCCTCCTGGGAGACAGGATCACCCACCTCAAGCTCTCCCTTCCTCCCTGCCTCTCGCCCTCCTCCCAGGCAATCGGACAGGTGGCATATCTGCAGCAGTACGCCTACGACCCCTCGGTCGCCTGGGCAGTCTCAGCCGTCTCAGGCCTGACTGTCGGATCCGTGGCAGTCATCCTCCTGGGAGACAGGATCACCCACCTCAAGCTCTCCCTTCCTCCCTGCCTCTCGCCCTCCTCCCAGGCTATCGGACAGGTGGCATATCTACAGCAGTACGCCTACGACCCGTCGGTCGCCTGGGCAGTCTCCGCCGTCTCGGGCCTCACTTTGGGATCCGTGGCAGTCATCCTGCTGGGAGACAAGATCACTGATCTCAAGCTCGGCAACGGCACCTCTCTGCTCATCTTCACCAATATCGTTTCCTACCTGCCGGCGTCCATTGGGAGGACGATCACAGAGGCTTCTGAACAAGGGAATGTGACCGGAGAGGCGCTGCTGCTCGCGTCCTTCCTGCTGCTCGTGTTCGGCATCGTCTACGTGCAGGTGGGTGCGGTACAGATGGGTGTGGATGGGTGTGCTATATTCCTCCTGCCTGCCTACCTGCATCACAGAGGCGTCTGAGCAGGGGAACGTTACCGGCGAGGCGCTGCTGCGGCCTCCTTCCTGCTGCTCGTCCTTGGGATTGTCTACGTGCAGGTGGGTGTGAATGGGTGCAGGTGGGTTCCTGCTCTATGCCTCTCTGCCGGCCTGCCTGCCAGCCTTCTGAGCAGAAGGCGGGGAGTCGCATTCCCAACAACTATGTGCCGCTACAACCAGCTCCAACTTCCCCCTTCCCTCCGAGTAGGAGGCAGAGTGTCACATCCCCATCAACTACGCATAACGGTACAACCAACCCCATGCACCATCTCACCCTCTACTCTCTTTCTACCCTCTCCTCCCCTTCCCCTCCCACCCTCTACCCTATCCACTACCCCTTTCCCTCCAAGCAGGAAGCAGAGCGGCGTATTCCCGTCAACTATGTGTCTCGATACAACCAATTCAAATTCCCCGTCCTCTTTTCTCCGTTCTTCCCACTCCCCCTACCACCCCCACCACCCCCACCACCACCACAACTTAATCCCTTCCACCGAGCAGGAGGCAGAGCGGCGTATTCCAATCAACTATGCGTCTCGGTACAACATCAAGACGCGGAATGCGTACCTGCCATTCAAGGTAACACCTCCCCCTGAAAGGCAACACCTCCCCCTGAAAGGCAGCACCTCCCTCTGGAAGGTTACACCTCCCCCTGAAAGGCAGCACCTCCCCCTGGAAGGTAACACCTCCCCCTCGAAGGTAGCATCTCTCCCGCGAATGTAACACACCGCTTTCTTTTTCTTGCATCGACCCCTCACTCACTCACCCTTCCCCCCCCCCCCCCCACCAACCCCCACACTCAACTCAACAGAAGCCATGCCTCACGTTTACTCCTCTCTTCTCAATTATCTGCCGTTCCTTTCTCTCTCATCTACCCATTCTCTCCAACCACCCCTCTCTCACAACCACCTCTTTTCTCTTATCCAACCTCTAATCCCCCCCGCAGGTCAACTCAACGAAAGTCATGCCAATCGTCTTCTCCTCCTCTCTCCTTTGTCTTTCTTATGTTCCACCCTCTCGGATCAACATCTTTCTCATCTACCCTCTACCCGTCTCTTCCTCTTCCCCCCTCTGCAGGTCAACTCAACGGGAGTCATGCCAATTATCTTCTCTTCCTCGCTCCTCGCTGCTCCCTACTCCATCGCTCGCTTTACCGGAAGTGCTGCTTTCCAGTCCGCTGCTACAGCTCTCTACCCTGGAGGTATGTTACATGGTAACCACAGGTCAGTAATAGGGTAACCAGACTGCTCCTGCTCCCTACTCCATAGCTCGCTTTACCGATCTATCTGCCTGCCAACGTGGCACTGATCGCTTTCTTCAACTACTTCTACACCTTACTGCAAATTTATCACTCTGCTTTTCCGTCATCCTCTCACTCTTTTTACCACCATGTGTTCCACTAATCCCCAGGTCTCCTCTACCCGCCTGCCAACGTGGCACTCATCGCATTCTTCAACTACTTCTACACCTTCCTGCAACTCACTCACTCCTCTCCCTGCTCCCTCTCCCTCCTCCACTCCCTTTGATTTCCCTGCTCCACTCATCCCCAGGTTTCTTCTACCTCCCCGCCAACGTGGCACTGATTGCATTCTTCAACTACTTCCACACCTTCCTGCAACTCACTTACTCGCTCCTTCTCCTTTCTTTCTCCTTGCATCTTCAATCAACATCCTCTCTCCCCATGTGTTCCGCTAATCTCCAGGTTTCTTCTATCTGCCTGCTAACGTGGCACTGTTCGCCTTTCTCAACTACTTCCACACCTTCCTGCAACTCACTTACTCGCTCCTTCTCCTTTCTTTCTCCTTGCATCTTCAATCAACATCCTCTCTCCCCATGTGTTCCGCTAATCTCCAGGTTTCTTCTATCTGCCTGCTAACGTGGCACTGTTCGCCTTTCTCAACTACTTCTACACCTTCCTGCAACTCACTTACTCGCTCCTTCTCCTTTCTTTCTCCTTGCATCTTCAATCAACATCCTCTCTCCCCATGTGTTCCGCTAATCCCCAGGTTTCTTCTACCTCCCCGCCAACGTGGCACTCATTGCCTTCTTCAACTACTTCTACACCTTCCTGCAACTCGACCCTGCTGATGTCAGCGACCAGCTCAAGAGGCAGGGTGCGTCCGTTACCCAACACGAGGCCCGGCAAAGCAACAGCCGCACTCATCACCAAGGTGAGTCGCCCTTGTTCACTCATTGTACGTTCGTAAATCCGGCATACGGCCCACTTTCTCAAGAGGCAGGGCGCGTCTGTGGCCTACACCAGGCCTGGCAAGGCAGCAGCCATGCTCATCACCAAGCTCCGTTTGGCCTCGCAAACACTCCATGATGACTCCTGGCCGGCTCCCTCTCAGCCCTTTCCCCACTCGTGTTTCCTTTCCCTCTTTGGCTTCTCCTTCCCCCTCCCATCCCCTTCTCCCTTTCTCCCCATTACTCTTGCTTCTTTAACTACTTAACACCAGGTCCTCACCCGCATTTCGGTGCTCGGGTCGGCGTTTCTCGGCACGATGGCAGCAGCGCCGGCTCTTGTGGAAGGAATCACTCACCTCACGGCCTTCCGGGGGTTTGCTGGAACGTCCCATCCTCATTTTAGTCGGATGCGCTACCGATACAGCCAGGAAGGTGCAGGCGGAGCTGGTTTCGCAGAAGTATAGGACGATTGAGCTGGATGATATCAGTGCGGGTGGTGGAGGGATTCCGCCTCCTAGGTGAATGCTGAGGCTGGATATTTAGAGTAGAGCAGCATCGGTGTGCACAAGGTATCGTATAAAGTACCTTGTGGCTTCGTGTTGATGTGAAACTAGGTTCAAGCAACTGCATGATAGAGTGTTACACACTTGCATCGTGACGACCAAGGTTTCTGTGTTGAATGACATCAATGTCAAGCGCATGGAGTGGTGCGTTACTGAATTAGATTGCTTCAAGCTTTTGAGTCTCTGTGTTTGTATCGGGGCCATCGCTTGGTTGGCACGATTGCAGGCCAGGCCCTGTTGCGTGTCGATTTGAGATGGTGTCATTATCTGCAACGTCAGTCTTTTCATCAACTCCACAATGAGTGTGACACAAGGAAGCATCTTCCTGACACATCCCTGATACATCCAATCGTGTTTACCGCGTACAGACGAAGCCGGAACACGCCCTCGCAGATGCCCCTTTCTCGTAGGTTAGCCAGGAGTAGTAAACTATCTACAAATTAGCTACGGTAGTTAGGATTTGGTTGACTAGGAATTACGGCAGCTAGCTAGGGATTAGCTTGCTAGGATGTGGCTGGCTAGGAACTAGTTACCAGCTATGATTTGGCTGGCTAGGAATTAACTAGCTACTAGCTAGGAAATAGCAAGCTAGGAATTGGCTAGGAGTTAGCAAGGAGTTGGCAGGCCAGAAATTGGCTAGCTAGGAATTGGCAAGGCCAGGCTATAACTAGCCAGGAATTAGGTAGCTAGCAAATAGATAGCTAAAAAATAGGTAGCTAGGAACTAGCTAGCCTAAGATTTTGCTGCAGATGTACCAACCAACACCAGGGTCAGCCCACTTGTTTTCTGGAATATTTGCTTATAACAATGCATGCATCGTGAAGGAAAACATAAACCAGGAAAATGCAAACTTACATTCTTATCAATCTATTCCCATGTACATGGGAATAGATTGATAAGAAAGTAAGTTTGCAGGCACCAGGCGGATCGCGCAGCGCGCCAGCGCTGCACCAATGACTGTATATTGGATTGTACATCATCCGAGTCTCGTTTCTGTCACTTCCCAGACCGCGCTAGCTGGCATGGCTTGTGCTGTTTGATTGGACCGGTGGGATGTTTCGCGACTTGTGTTTAGCGACTTGATTTGGATTGGAGGCTTGTGTTGTGCTCCGCGACTTGGTTTGCAATGTGTGTGAATTTTGAGATTTGGTCCCCACCATCGTTTTTTTTGGTGCAGGGCAGGTGGATTCTAGGTGTACACTCTTATTTTCGTTTTAGGTTTACATGTTCCAGGGTGAGGAGTGTTCCTTTTTTGTATGAAGAGTTGCAATTCGTTTCTGTTTTGGTGACCGAGGCGAGGGTGCTGGTCATTTCGCGCTACAGTGGCGAGAGTCAACAAAATCTGCTTGCTTGCTCTCCTCTCCAACTCCTCTCCCGATCTCCTCCACTCCTCCTTCCTTGCTTCTCTCCCAATCCCATCCCCATCCCATTTCGATCTCAACTCCATTATTTTCCACGTTACTTTCCATAGCTCCGCTCTCCCGATCCACTCATTCTCTCCCATATCGGTCGCAGCTCATCTCCTAATTTCGTCTCCCACGTTAGTCTCCGTTTTTCCGCTCTCCCGATCTCCATTCCTTCTCTCCCATCTCGATCAGTGGTCTTAAATGCCTTCCCCACGTTAGACTTCGAATTCCTTCCCCCATGGGATTTCAACATAGGCGGCGGATCCCTCCCGCACTGTGGGAGGGCCCTTATTCCTCCCTCCAGCAGGTGCGCACTGTCACTGCATGTGCGCACGCTGAAATTTCATGAGCACGCGATTGCATGTGCGCCATGCGACTGCATGTGTGCCATGCGCCATGCAAAATCCGTTTTGTTCTACTGTTTTATTACTTTATTTCGTTTTGTCCTCTTTATCTGTTTTCTCCCTGGAATTCCCGTTATGTTTCCCATTTCTCTCCTACGTGAGCATTCTTTCCAAACAGTTCACTTCAGTCCTCAACCCCTCTTGCCTTTCTTGGTTTCTCGTTGCTCTCTCCCTCCGTCCCTTCCTCCGCTCTCCCTCTGCCCCTCCCTCCCCTTGCTGTGCAGGGACGACAGGCTCCAGCGTTAGCAGCGCCTACCCGCCGCCGCTCCACCCGCCGTGACGGCGCCCACCGCGCTCACCAGGTAGCGCCGCGCGCGCTGCTGGGCTCGCCTGCGGACCAGCACCGGCGAGCAT
Source organism: Closterium sp. Naga37s-1 (assembly GCA_947471745.1). NCBI lineage: Eukaryota > Viridiplantae > Streptophyta > Zygnematophyceae > Desmidiales > Closteriaceae > Closterium > Closterium sp. Naga37s-1. Next base: position 2,657 of record CANJKZ010000949.1, on the reverse strand, counting down.
GCTGCACGCGGAGCAGGTCAGCGCGCCGTTCCCCCCCTTTTTCCCATGCCTTTCCGCCTTGCGCTATGCATGTCCGCCTTTCCCCTGCCTTTCCGCCTTGCCCAATGCATTTCCGCCTTCCCCATGCCTTTCCGCCTTCCCCATGCCTTTCCGCCTTGCGCATGCCTTTCCCGCCTTGCGCATGCCTTTCCGCCTTGCGCATGCCATTTCCGCCTTTCCCATGCATTCCCGCCTTGCGCATGCCTTTCCCCCTCTGCTCATGCCGTTCTCCCTGCCCATGCCTTTCCCCCTCTGCTCATGCCGTTTCTCCCTGCCCATGCCTTTCCCCCTCTGCTCATGCGTTGCACCCTTGCCCATGCTTTGCCCCGTTTGCTCGTGCCGTCCGTTCCGCCATGTCAGGGAGATGGCGGGGGAGGGAGTCGCCACCTCCAATCGAGCTCACCAACTGCCCCGGCCACGACATGGTGAGTGTGTTGGGTGGGGTGGGGTGGTGTGCGGTGCAGGGTGGAAATGCGCATGGATGGTGGGGGGGAATGAGCTTTGCTTGCTTATGCTTGCGGCTATCTTATTGCAGTGCTTGCTGCTATCATCACCCCCTGCCCCCTGCCCCTCATAGCACCTCCCCTGACCCGCATTTCCTCTTCTCCTCTCGTCCTCCTCTCTCTCCCCGCCCCTCCCCCCCCGTGGACCTTGCACAGGTGCCACTACGAATTGCAGGTGCGATAAAGATTCCCCGTACCGTAGTAATGTCTAGAAATGTTCACAAAAAATGCATCAAACTTACTTAGGTGCTGTTTAGGATTATGTTATGTTTCTGTGGTAGATAATGTTAGGTGGTGTTTGTTGGTTATGGTAGGTATTGAGGCCCGGGGCAGAGATGTGAGGCCCCGGGGCAGAGATGTGAGGCCCGGGGCAGAGGATGTGAGGCCCGGGGCAGAGACGTGAGGCCCGGGGCAGAGACGTGAGGCCCGGGGCAGAGATGTGAGGCCCCGGGGCAGAGATGTGAGGCCCGGGGCAGAGACGTGAGGCCCGGGGCAGAGATGTGAGGCCCGGGGCAGAGACGTGAGGCCCGGGGCAGAGACGTGAGGCAGCCCATACCCGAACCGGGACCCAGGCCCTACCTCAACCCAGGTCCTGCTGACGTGGCAACAAGTGCTGACGTGGCATGCCTCTCTTGACAGGAGGCTGGCCATGCCGCCGCTGAACTTGGTTATAGTCACGCCGATCCGCGAAGTCGAGTCGCCTTCATTACAGTCAATCCCGGGTCGAGTCGCATTCATTACAGTCACCCCCCGAGTCGAGTCGCCTTCATTGCAGTCACCCCCGAGTCGAGTCGCCTTCATTGCAGTCACCCCCGAGTCGAGTCGCTTCATTGCAGGTCACCCCCGAGTCGAGTCGCCTTCATTGCAGTAAACCCCCGGGTCGATGTCGGCCTTCATTACAGCCACCTTCATTACAGTCACAGTCACAAAGCCTGGTTGGCTGATTCTAGCTTGAATTGAGAGAATATTCCGTGATTCTTGATTGTGATAATTATTTCAATACATACATCAGAATGTTATTCCTTTCCTCCCACCCTCCCGTCCCCCCTGTCCCCTCTCCCCCACCCTCCATCCCCCCCCGGGTGGGTGGGAGGGGGGGGGGGACTTGGGGGGACTTGGGGGGGCGAGGGAAAAAAAAAAAGACTAAACCGAATTCCCTCTTCCTTTTTTCCTCCCCTGCTTCAATCTCTCCCTCATCCCTCCTCCCCGCCTTCCCACTATATCTCTCTGCCTTTCTCTGCCTTGTTCTCCCTCCTCTTTCTCCCCCCTCTGCCTCCCGTTCACCTCTCCCCCTGACCTGACCCGCACCACCTTTCCAGTGGAGGACAGCAAGATCGACATCGGCGACTTTTTCAAGGGCGATTTACCCAAGAAATTTCCTCATGCTCCTGGGTCTGCTCGCGCTATCCCGCGTGGGAATCTACATTCCCCTGTGGGGCGTCGATATCTCCGCCTTCCAGGAGCAACTGGGGGAGGGCTCATTCCTGGCCACCCTAGACACGCTCTCAGGGGGCGGGATTGGACGGCTGGGATTGTTTTTCGCTGGGCATCGTGCCGTATATCAACGCTCAGATCGTGTTCCAGCTGCTGGGGACGCTGTACCCTAAGATTGGGGGATCTGCAGAAGAAGGAGGGGGAGGCGGGGAGGAAGAAAGCGCAAGCAGTACATGAAGTATAGGGCTGTGGCGTTCGGTGCCCTGCAGGTACGTTACCTGATTTCATTACATTCTTCTTGTCTTTACTAGATTACGAGCGCCTCGGGTCCGTAGCAGTCATCGTGCGGGGAGACAAGATCACCGACCCACCTCAAGCTCTCCTTCTCCCTGCCCCCCTCCACTGCCAACAGGCTATCGGCCAAGTGGCCTACCTCCAGCAGTACGCATACGACCACTCAGTCGCCCCTCCTCAACCCAACCCCACCGCTTCCCACCCTATTCTTCCCCCTCCACTCCCCAGGCCATAGGCCAAGTGGCCTACCTCCAGTTGTACGCATACGACCCCTCAGTCGCCCCACTGCGGGGAGACAAGATCACCGACCCACCTCAAGCTCTCCTTCTCCCTGCCCCCCTCCACTCCCAGGCTATCGGCCAAGTGGCCTACCTGCAGCAGTACGCA